>VZTX01023066.1:377157-451417 GCA_013400915.1 Pardalotus punctatus
TGAAAAAATAGCTGGCCAGCTGGAGTCAATGGACCGTGAGGTAGACTCCAGTTTTTTCAAAAGCTTCTTAGAGAAGCGGGGGGTGGGAGCTGATACCCTAAAGCATCTAGCAGGTCTAGTAGCGTTGGGTGAAACAAAAGGGTTTTTATTAAACCCCGATGTATTTTTTTATGAGTCTGAGTGGCAAAAGTTTGGACAGTTCTTAACTGAATGCTGAATTTCCTCTCCAGATCCAACATTTTTAATCGATGACCACAATATCTTTGTTACATAAAACAGAATGCAGCAACTTGAAAAAATCCTGTGCTGTAAAATTACAGATTGTTTTGAAAATATGGGGATTTCAGCAGCCTCTGTCTCAGAAAATGAAAAAAAAACGTTTGCATTTTTTCTCAATTCACAGTGAGGCCAAAGCACTCCATTGTTTTATTCGGATGAAAGTATACAAATACTGATATCTTCAATATATGTTTGAAAGGATTTTTTCTAAGTCTTCCTAATTAAGCTAACAAAAGGTGAAGTTGATAACTTCCTGTGTCCAGAAAACAAGAAATATAGGTAAATATAACTTTTATCACCCTCAGACTGAAAGCTTAACTGGTGATGAGCTGTAAGAAAATAATAAATTATATTTTGTGGAATCATGTTCTTTCTCAATCTCTGTTTTTTGTATCTAGATCGTGACTTACTTCTGGTTTCTGAACTAATCTTTTGAAGGTATATTGTAAGTCTGCTTTGTAGATGAGGATGCAAAAAAACAAGGATGGAAACAATTTGTAGCAATGAATTCTCTAACCCAAACTGTGTGCCCTACATTCATTGAAAGAGCCATTTGCATTCAAAATACTATGAGACTTTAATTATTAAAAGAAACTCAGGTATTGTTGTGTTCTCCCCCATACAGTTTTCCCCTAAAGTCTTTAATATATTCTTTCTATTTTCAGATAGTTGATCGTCTTCTGAAAAATATTTTTCATTCATTCATAGGAGAATTTACATACTGGCCTTTTCCTCTGTAAGATAAATGAGTGTCTGCCAAAATATTTTATCTATATATCTCACCATTAAAGTATTTAATGAGGCTCCAGGAACACAGTGTAGTTATCATATGGCACTGGAAAATATTATAGTGACTCTAAGAGCAACAGCCAGAGAAGATTTTTAATGTGCCATTAAGTAGTAAACTCATAGCTGCATGATAATGTCTAAGTAACTGGTGAGTATAATCATTTAAAAAAATGTCCAAAATAAAAGAAAATATATCTAAAAATAAGTAAAGGTCAGTGGCTTACATTTTCTAATTTCATTTTATTCACATTAAAATGGTCTTTATATGAAGGAATTAATGTACTGTTTAGTCAAAAGGAAAAATTGTTAGGAAGTGTTTGGAGGAGAGAAGGATTTTGTGGGTACATCAGTTTCTAATGGTGACTGAATTGTTATGGTAGAATTAATCAGTTCATACCATCAAAAACACATTACATATTAAAGAGAATGAGGTAAAAAGCAGAGCATTCTGCACACAATGTAATAATACTAGTCCTCAATTTCCATTTGTAATCATCTTAGAATCTTCCAGGAGAATTAACCACAATGAAACACTAAGTGAAATTTTCCACTCCTAGAAAAAAAGGGGAGGGGGGTAACTATAGAAACATCATAGCATAAGTCTAAAATAACCTGAACTAAAAATTGCTTTTTTTTATTTCCATCATGGAAAATATGGGTCTTCTGGGTTTAGATAACCATTCAAAGATTGTTGTAACATCGTACATCAATAAAATATTAATGTTATCAAAAAAATTAGGAAAAGAGGTCTTGTAACTGTAGTCAGTGAAGAGATATTCTAGGCTTTCCCCAGTCCTTGAGATCCACCCAAATTCCAAACATCTGGAGGAAGGCACTATCCTTATGAGAGAGAAATGTATGAGAGACATAACATTTCAAACTTTCCACACTTACAGTCTCTGGTTCTGCAGGCAGTGCTTGATAAGGAGACCCTTTTTTCCATGGGAACAGTGTTATAGGCTGTGCACGGCTTTAGATGAGACGCGAGAATTAGAGAAGGAACAGAGAAAATTCCTTAACCTGTTTTACCACATATATGTGCATTTTATTATTTGTAATTCATATTTGCTTTATAAAGAACAGATGATATAACCAACCAGCAAAATATTTTAAAAACATATGAATAATTGAAACCAAGGGAGAGCTACCAGCTGAAACTTGGACTATTCCCACGTGATTAAATATTAGCACGCACACAAATACTTGGCCATATGATAGAGAAGTCAGAACTATACAAAATTTGAAAACTGTTGAACAAAGTAGTGGGAAGTTTCAGACTTAAGAATATATTTTTGAGAATATATTCACTTTTCAATTACACTGTAGACTGAGATATTCCCTTGAATGATCTGTTTATTTCTCAAGGGTATTTTTTTGTCTGTTTTTTTTTTTAATTTTACATATTTTTACTGTAATAAGGACTATGGTAGTTCCCACTTCTACAAGAAAGATTTTTCTTACTATAAAGGATATTTGCGCATTTTTTAAAATTAAACATTAAATCCCCATATTTCTATTCTTGTGCATTTTTATGCAACTATTTATTGTTGTTTTCTTAGTTTGAAGAAGTTGAAGTACAGATGATGAATTGCTGCTTCAGCTCATTTCAGGGACACAATCTTTTTATGTTATATTCAAAAGTGTCTGTCACTGATTTTTTTCTATTTTGCCACTCTGTGTTCTCTTTCTGTATATTTTAAATTCTGAAAGATCAGATTTTTCCTTCCAGCCCCAAGATTCCTCTTGTTTTCATAGTGACTTTTTTGTCCATAGGAACCAATTTTCTTGTCTTTGGTTTTGCTTTCTTACAGTATATGCTTTGCAAATGAATAAAAAGTATATAAAATAAAAAATAAAACACTGAAATTAATTGTTATTTAAAAATTTCAAGCCAAAATTTAAACACTTTCTTTCTTCTTGTTTTGAGTTCCTTTATATACTGAGATGAGAAAAAACTAATGCCTTGCTGTAGTAATGCATTCTTTTTCCTTTACTTGCATATAAAAGGGTAAAACATCCTCTTTGTTTATTGAAAATTTTTGGGATATTATATAATTTTTTCATGAAAAATGGACAATGCTGCATAAAGTGAGTTTAGACAAATAAGTGCCAATGACTGTCATAAAATATTCCCAAGAAGGGTTAAAAGATGGGCTTAATTTTTGTGACTTCCATGACCTTCCAATACCTGAAGAGAGCGTACAGGAAGGATGGAGAGAAACTATTTACAAGGGTCTGGAATTACAGGACAAGGGGGAATGGCTTCAAACTGACAGAGAATAGATTAAATTTGGATATTAGGAAGAAATTCTTCCCTATTGATGCAGGATTAATTTTTGCTTTTTTTTATTTTATATATTCTCTGTATTCTTTACACATGTATTTGTAGCCTATTGCTGTATTAGTGGCTATTTTTTCCAGCAATTTTCCATACCATTTCCCTAGGCAGAAAGACAAAACACATTCTGAGGTCCCCTATCCTACGTTGGTTCTCCCTATTAACCAAGGCTGAGACTAACTCTTTGAGACACATTTTCATAAACAAAGTTCAGTTTCCATCTGAGGTGGGAGGATTTAGAGAGGGTTGAACAGGGAGAAAATTACCTCACCACCTATGTCTCTAATTGGTGATTTTTGTCAAATATGCTAATATACTAAACTTATAAAACTGTATCCACCCTGTGGTGGGTGGGCATTTTGTGGATATTTTTCCATATCTGCCCCTGGAGGCCTCCAGTAAAGACCAGCTTTTATACTACCTCCTATATTAATATTATCTCAAAAGTCTGTTGTTTTATTTCTAGGGTCTTTAAGGCATCACCATGAGGGTGGTGAGGCCCTGGCACAGGTTGCCTGGAGAAGCTGTGGCTGTCCCATCCCTGGAAATATTCAAGGTCAGGTTGGATGTAGCTGGTCTAGTGGAAGGTGTCCCTGACCATGGCAGGGGGATTGGAATGAGCTGATATTTAAGGTCCCTTCCAATCCAAACCATTCTATGATTCTGCAGTTCTCTGATAACAGATCTTTTCCTTCTTACTGACAGGCTATGCTAGTAATATGAAACATTTAACACTCTTATTTTGCTGCCATTTGCAACAATTGCAGATAAAAAGTGGTGTCATTTTAACAGATAAATATGAGGAAGAGGCAAGATTCTTCTAAAATATATTGGAATATTTTTTTCACTCTGTGGTCTTTGTGCATTTGGGGCAGGAAATATCTTTACCAAAACAAATTCCTCATGTTAGTGTCTGGATACTCAACCTGTATCATATAAAATTATGCCCTTGTATTTACAGAAATGCTAATGCAGTCTAGTTCTTTATTTAAAATTTTAACTGTGAAGTACACAGACCCAGTAAAGTTTGTTGATTTTCCCAGTAATTGGTTTTGCAACCAGACATGTTCGGGATTCAGGCCTTCTGCTGCCTGTCTCTGTCTGACGCCAATAACTGGCAGAGATTTGACACGGGTCTGCTCAGAGTGTCCTATGGAAACAATCTCAAGAAAGGAATAATTAAGCTTTTAAAACTCTGAGTGGCAAGGTCTGACATAAATAAAAATGATGTGGTTCATATACAGCGCTCCTCAAATTCTACCCTTGAAGGCAAGTCTTTGCTTCTTGGTATGGTTTCAATCAAACGAATAGATTCCCACATCACTGTGAAATCTTTGCAGTTCCCTTCTCTTATGGAAATTCTTTCTGACACCAGCTACATTAATTTAGCAGAACAGATCAGCAGTGTATTTTTGAAGCAAATCTTCCTTTTGTCATTACATGACTAGATCTTTCATATTTTGAAGAAAATTAAAACAATACAATAAGAATGAATAGAAAATCTAGGAGTTTGAAATGGGCTGATCTTGACTTTGGCCATTTTTCACCAGTATAAAGAATTCACTTAATTTTCATTCCAAGTTTTCAATTAATTTGCTTGAAGCATGCTTGTTCTTCTATTTAACTTCTTTTTAGAATCAACATGTATCCAACTTTATGAAGCACAAAAGTCCATGGAAGGTTGACATGAATGAATCTCTTTTTCTAGAAGTTCTTTCCAGAGCAATTGACAATGCTATGTGTTAAAAAGAATTGTAGTCTTGTGGCCATGATAATGATACATTTCTTTCTCATAACTTCATTGCATATTTCAAATTTCTAAATAAAAAAACAATCTTTGAAAATTTCTATCGTTTATTTCTTTTATGGAAGTGGCCTCAAATTGCACCAGGGGAGGTTTAGATCGGATATTAGAAAAAATATTTTCACTGAAAAGGTTATCAGGCATTGGAACAGGCTGCCCTGGAAATTGTTGGAATCACCATCCCTGGAAGTATTAAAACGCTCTGTGACTGTGCCTCCTGAGAACATGGTTTAGCGGTGAACACAGTGGTGCTGGGTTAATGTTTGGACTCGATGACCTTAGAGGTCTTTTCCAACCTTGATCATTTTATAATTCTGTGATTGTACACGGTGCATTTCATCACCAGAAAGCGTGGAAAGGGCAATTTCTGGACAGCTGGAATGCCAGAGTGCCTGAAGGGACCCTTTACAGGGCAAAAGTTACCAAAGCCTTGAAAGCTATAAGGCAGCCTGCAAGTAACTGGGCAGGATGATGACAGATGACACAGACTGGTTTCAGGGAAGGAACAGGAAGAAATCCAAAACTAGTGGAATTGTATCTTCAGACTGAAAAGAGAACATGGATTACCTCACATTATCACATATGAAAGGAGTAACTACTCTTGAGAAGGGAAGAAAACAAAAGCTTTCACATCAAGTTGCAAAAACATCTCTTTGTAATGGTGTGTCTGGTGTGGTTGTGTTTTTTGTTTAAATGCCACTCAAATGGCCACAGACAGTGAGACACAAAGGGTGAGTGGAAATGAAGACATTATTCATCTGAGTCAATATTTTTGTTAGCAGGATTTCAATCAAGTGCAATTATACAGGAAAAAGTAAATAGAAGAGATAGGATTGAAATTATAATTTGTGTTCTGTGTAATGCAGTAGAGATTACAACCCCATGTGCCGGATCTCAAACATGAACAAACATGTCATCTGTCACAAAGAGATTATAAAGTAAGCAGAAAAGACAGGCCTAATATGAAGGAAAAGTGAAAAGATAGGAAGATATTCTAGTGACAAGTGATCTGAATAAAGCTGTGGAAGTCCTGTGTAATTTAATGCTACATTTTGAATCCTAAACCACCTTGTTACTCCGAAGTCTTAAGCACTTTTCTAAATTACATCTAAGAACAAGAGTTAAAGTATAACTGTGTAGCAGGGATACACATTTATTTCCTTAATTAATTACTATTCTTATTTGTTTCTAACTTGGAGTATGAGGTATCAAATAAGCAAATTTTAGTTTGCTTTGTCTGCTAGATTTCCTGTGGTGTGACTGCATGTGATACTTGCATGTTCCTAGCATATCCAAAGGCGCTTCTCTAACTTTATTCCTTTCATAAAGCACTGATAAAATACATCTCTCTTACAAATCAGGGCATCATAGAAGCATTGCTAAATACTGGCATTGCTAAATACTTTCCAATGAGATGTAGAGATTTATCTTTTTGACTGAGAATATAGCTAGTTTAGCTATTTTTAAAAAAAAATCTGCTTTTTAGCTGCCTGTTAGCAACAGACGCTTTCCCATCTATTTGACAGGTACTTGATTTGAACAGCTGAGGTTACAGGCCATGTTAGCAACGTCGTTCGTGAAATACACGCCAGATTCCCTATTTCCATTTCTTAAAATTCTTTTTCAAAAAAGTTTTCCAGTCACTGCTCCTTCCCTTTTTCCACCATAGCAAGCACATGCATGCAGATGTCCATTCACCCTGCTGCTGCTATGAGTTATCCATTAATATCACTGTCGATGTCAAAAAATATGTAAGCATCTGTTTCCTCAGTGCCATTTATTTGCCTGGATGCAGAACTGAACTGTGTAGTTTCTAGATCAGAAATAACTTGCATTTGGCCAACTTAATTTATAGCTATAAGAAGAAAACATGTCTATTCTTAATTGCCTTTGAGACACCTTTGTTGTTTGATGTCCTCCAGGTGTAACTGAAGCTCTTTAGGGCAAAAGAAAAAATTGTTACAGGTCGATTTTGTGTTCCGAACTGCTTCACCAAATTGCTAATTTATTTTTCCTTTTTTTAAGCATTAATTTTAGGAACAGTTTCTTGTCTTCAAAACATCTGCACTAATAAGCAGAACACATTCACCAAATCCTGATCATGCACATTTTTTGTAGAATATTGGAGGAACCAAAAGAATTTGGCCAGGCAAAAGGTTTTGAAAGCTTAATATTAAGAAAAATTGTGGTTTTACTGCAATTTACCAATTTCCAAAGGTGAGGCACAGTTGATAAATCCACTTGTTTTTAAATGGCATTTAGAGATTGAAGAACCTAATCTGTAGAATGAAGTCTCCTTTTTATTATTTTCTACCCTTCAAAACACATGAAGGCAGAAGAAAACAGTGTCTGAGGGGGTGATTCAGAAAGGTGCAGTCATTGGAGAGTGTCTACCATTCCAATTATAGGAACAAGCTAGAGCAAGACTCAAGGTTAGATATAATGCCATGACTGTTGGGCAAGATATTTGGACTTTCTTTGCATTTTTACAGGAGAACATTGGGGCAATCAAATGAGATCTGAAACTTGCAGCACAGTGATCAGGATCCAGGAGCCTGCTCTTTTGCAGAGCATAGGGGATGGATGGATGGATGGATGGATGGATGGATGGATGGATGGATGGATGGATGGATGGACAGACAGATGGACGCACTGGGTGCTCGGGGCTTCGGTTGAACATTCTGCATATTCAGTTTATAAGGTGGAGAAGACAGAGGTCTCTCTTAGTTATCTACAAAATATTTCTGAGGAAGAAGTGTGAGCATTTTCATTGGGGAGAAGGGAAAACCAAAATCCTTAATACATATCAGGGAGAAGGTGGAATTTTCTGGCTTTTTATGCAATAGTAAGGAAGAAAGAGACACTTTTTTAATTACTTCACATTGAGACATCCTAAAGCAACACTGGAGTAATAGACTAATGACATTTTTCTTATATAAGCCTTTCAAAATGGTACAACTGAGAGACAAAGGGTACAGCTTCCATTGAGCCAGGAGGGGTCATCCAGATTCAGTATGATTTCTGAATCGTGAAGGTTTTGTCACCTGGGATTTGGTTCACAGTCTCCATCTATCAGAAATCTGCTTTGCATTTGGAAGTGTTTCACGAAGCCGGAGATGTCTAAATGAAACATTTCCACCTTGAGAATTAATATTCTTCCCCTCAGTAGGAGCATTAGTCTTGAATTTGTTTCTGTGGGCTAGTCATGGCCTGGAATACCAACAAGACTGAGTTTTTTGGAGGCCTGCCCTCTGGATTACAGTCAGGGATTTCAACAGGCTTTTGTTGAAATGCTGAAGATTTTTAACCCTTTGGTATGGTGTTGGTTTAGAAGGATCTGTCTGATGAGTAATGTTTCATTTTGCCAGTTTTGTCCAAGTGGTGTAATCATTTCAGTCTTCCTACAGGGCTTCCCATAGAAGTTGAGGGGTAAATACTGAATGTGGTCCAAGCCACAGCTACTTCAAATGTTTATTAAAAATTTTTCTGTACTATTAAAGTGAACGAAAGTTCAACTAGCAAAAGGAAATGCATCTCTTTATTGAATATCTTGTGGTAATTATTCTTTATTTCCACTAATTCTGTGAACTTTCAGTATTTATTCCTCTAAATCAGACAAACTTGTCTCCTTTCTAAATAAAAAAAAGATTAAAATATCCATTCAAAATATGAACTCTACATTTAAATTTGTTCAAATTTTCACTGAAATTATAGCAACTTATACAATGCATGCAATAATATTGGTCAGCTAAATGGAACAGCAATTTAGATATACAATTATATTTTACGTACGCGGAAATTAAAATACTCATTAATAATTTCTGTAGTAGGACAAAAAACCAGTACATTCTAATATTAAAAATGCTTCTTATCACACTCAGCAGGTAAGACTTCTTATCAGTGCCCTGAAAACAAAGATGTCATTGTGAAACAAGCTGGCAGAGCAGGTTGGATTTCACCCAAGACAGAGGACTTAATAAGTGCTGTCACCCATTCCATTGGTGTTAGTCCAATCCATTTTGAGAGACTGCAGTCCATGAAAATATGACTTTTTCAGAACTATGCAGTTGACTGATGGGGCTGAAGTTTTTTTTCACGATTCTGTGTGCAAATAGTAGATGAAATTTCTACTGGGGGAATGAAGAAAAATTTTTTCCAAACAATTTAAAAATAATTCATCAAGTTTCACATATTAACATGTCAGTCACACAGGTAGACACATTTACATAAAATTTCCACATCTTGATGAGATGTATCCAACAGAATTAATACTGCAGTGTCTTTGAGATATGGACTATCTGGTTTCACATATATGTCCAGTTAATATTTAAAACTCATATATTGGGCTATATAGGGTGGCTGTAAACATCAATGGTAGTTCAACAAAGGTAAAATTTTTAGTATATTCCAAAATATGTTAAGCTTTCTGTGTTCATATTTGTGTAGCTTTTTACTTTTTAACATTAAAAATTTACATTGGAAAAACTTTTTTTTAATACTCATTTATTTTAGAAAATGCTTTTAGAAAGGACTTAGTCTCATTGTGTACATAAGATCCTGAAACAAAAGATCTAGGAAAACCTTTTTAATGCAAGATTGGGGCCTGGATTTGTCCCTAAATAAGGAACATGTGAGTGAAGTGTTTTGATTCCACTTAAAGACACTTTGTCACACCTACCTTAACCTACATTTTTCCTGCCAGTGTCTGAAAGGATATCAGTGGATTGTTACAAAAATTAAAGTTGATTTTGCAACTTTTGGTGTTGTCTCTAGGACAAAGCTACATCATGTGTTGCAAACAGTACCCTGTCACAACCTTCCATTTTCCTGGGTCTTTCCTTACTTTTCCAGAATTTTAAATCAATCTGGCATTTCCTTACAGGCAGCTTCTCTCTTCTTGCAGGCTTCCTTCCAAAATAAGAAAGTGGTATTAGACCAAAACTAGGCAAATACTTGGATCCTGATTTTTTGTTTTCTGTGTATAAGTGTCTGTTGGTCTTGGTCCAAGTTGCTTACAAACAAACAGGTTTATAGCTAAAAAATTAAATGTATGCGTTTGAGTTCTGTGTGTTGTTTAATATTCAGGGTTTATTCTTTAATTTTAATTAAACTTTTCCTGCCTATACAATTTTTGAAATTCACATTAATAGAGTATGTTTAGAGAAATGGAATGTGGTGCTTTGAGGGTTTCTGGGGCTGAGGTTTGGAGTCTTTACTCTGTAAACATATGTCATAAATTCACCAATATCTTTGAGATTTTAAAAAGAAATATGTATCTG
This sequence comes from Pardalotus punctatus, assembly GCA_013400915.1. Taxonomy (NCBI): domain Eukaryota; kingdom Metazoa; phylum Chordata; class Aves; order Passeriformes; family Pardalotidae; genus Pardalotus; species Pardalotus punctatus. The sequence continues at coordinate 387,647 of VZTX01023066.1, forward strand.
TTTGTTCTCACTACATTTTTACTGAAAAATGTCTCTTGGTGTTCAAACAGTAGTGGAAATATAGTCAGTTCTGATTTTTCCAGACTATTTGAAGCTGAACATCAATTTTGCTGCATTATTTCTTAGCTTGCAAATAAATATGAATATATGTTCTGCATGCTGTTATCTGTCGGGGTGTATTTTTTGTCCTGTGTTACCAATGCTACATATTCACATCAACACATCTCTGAAGTCCTGGTACTCAGGGTTTTGCACACAGAATGTAGCTGCCTTCCCTGGTCAATCACTGAGAAATACAATCCTTATTTGAGGGTTGATTGCAAGTAATTTTTGAACTTGTACAGAAAACTAGAAGAAAGAATTGCAGTAAAATTTTGTCTTCTCCTCTTTATGATTCTGTTTTTAAATTTTTCTTGCATATTGGATATCACAACTGGGAAATTTTAATTAGTCTCTATGCCTTTTCAGTAGACATCTACTTCCAAATGTTCCAACAGCACTCTGGAAACACAGGAAAAGAAGGGAAAAATCATCAAATGTAGCCAGACAGTGAAAGACCAAAACTGTTTATATTTGACATCTTATGTAAAATACATGCAGCAAAGACAAGCCAGGGACCTCATCTTGTGGCAGGGACAAAGGGCAGAGAACCACTGCTGCTGTAAGGAACTATGAACTATGGCAAGTATCCAAGCAGCCTCCACAGGATACTGGAGTGGTACCTGGTGGGCACAGGGACGGCAGAAACAGCCAAGACTGGTTGGCAATTTTCTTTCATTACAATATACTTTCTCCACTTGGTTAGGATAAGTGGCAGTAGTGCTATGGGTAATTTTTGATGGAAAAAATCTACAGGATTCAATGACAGAAGATACATGAATCCTATTCTGTCCAGCGGGAAAGAGAGGGTAGTGAGAGAGGGAGAAAGAAGAACCTTGATAATCCATATTACTTGGCACAGATTTTTTAAAGACTTTGGCAACCATCCTTTCTTATTTCCTAACTACTCTAACTTATGCAGACTACAGTGAAAATTTCCTACAAATCAAGTGGCAGAAAGGTGAATAACACACTGGGAAGAAAAAACATAAGGTCAAGTCCTATCTAACATTTCTTCTTTCAAAACTGTTTTCCCCTTGATTGCTTTCCTATTTTAAAGGTCTACATGGCAGTGAGACACTGCAATTTGATCTCTCTGACCTATGGCAGATACTGGGCTGGAGTCATGGCCGTGTTATTTGTTTGTCTTAGGCAGGTCCATCGATCCCTGAAAACTTCTGTCAAGTTAAGAAACTGAGAGAAAAATTTGATAATAGCCAGGCATGGCAATTTATACCATGCCAATTTCACTAGGAGCAAAAAAAGGGTCTCCTTCTCAAGCAATCCATATTCTATCACAACTCCTTTGTCAAATTAGCTGTAATCAAAGTTCTCTTTGGCCCTGTAGCTCTATGCATAACATTTTTCTTAACTTCTGAATTACTGCTGAGCACAGATGTTTATTGAAATCCTGTTTCTGTTAAAGATTACTACAAAATTATTCTTAATTCACACTAATTTTGGTTGGTGTCTTTAATGAGTGTGGATCAAATATTTTCCAGTGTGTAACATTTGCTGAATTTGGAAGAAAGGCAAGATAACCTAAGCATGGTGGCGCCTGAGAGGTTGTTGGCACATCTCACAATATCTGTCTTTGAAGTTGCACAGGGCTGACGGCACTGACTCAGGTGTAGAAATTGTTTCCTGCATCCTTAGTGTTTCACAAAGGAAAACAAAGGGAAGGATTTGCTCTTAGATTTTTTTTTTCTGTTTGTTTATGCATGACTGTTGGAAGAAGCAATGAGTAGCTTAATTGCAATCAAACACATCTGCTTGGCAGCAGTTTAGGACCTGTGGAGGGGATACGCTATGCATGAGAAAGGAGGAGTTATAAGAAGGATCAGGCTGTTGACACATTTGATCTGGGCAGAGTTTTGGCTGATCAAATCCAGTCATTGATGCTGTACATGGCTGCCCATGGCTTTTTGTGCCATGGGGAGCCTGAAGTGGGTGCCTGGTTGCTCAGGAAAAGCCAAGCCCTCGGAGCCTGACCACATTGTCCTGTGGCAATCCAAGGGAGATCGATACCACCCTCTGAAGGTGAGGGACAAGGAACCAGAGTCATGAGTGCAGCCCAGAGCTCTGGCTGCACTGGTGACATCACAGAGAGTGAGCCAACACAGAACAACAGCTGCAAGAGCTCAGGCATGGGATGAATGAGTGTCCTGAACTCCTTCAGCCCCACTGAGAAACCTCTCTTTGGGAACGGAGCAGAAGCAAAAATCCTGCCCAGGTGAGGCCCCATCCCACCACCGGGATACATCATCACCAGCCCAGCAGTGCAACAGAGGCACTAAGAGCTGGAAATGCTGTTAAAAGCACCCTCACCGCCTAATCCACTCTGTCCTTGCCTATTTATTTTATTTATGGGTTTTTTTGATCTTGCTTGGGCAATAAAACATAGGGACTATATTATTTCTGTATTTGTTTTGTTACTACCATGTTGTAACTACTTAATTTAAGATTAAGACTTCTCAATATAGTTTTCTTTACAGCATCTGTATTAAAAATGAGAGGAATATCGTTTCAGTACTAAAAGCACTCAGTAGTGCCTCTGTGTTCATGCTCCAGTCACCTGTGAATATTCCAGCAAACAAAATGAAAGCTATATTTAAAGTTTTATTGAGTTGCTACCATAATTCAGGTGTTTTTAACTTCGCAAGCTTGACCCCCTTTAGCTAACATTATTTCCTTTTTTTTCTTAAGCCCCTCAAGACAGTGGAGCACAATTTGGACTAATGTGCTGATAATATTTCCACTGCTGGTTGAACAGATAAAAGGAGTGATTGCTATTTAATTACAATAACAATTAAACACTAATTATTTTTTTAAATGAAGCTTTGCTGGGTCTGTCAAATAAAACACTGTACAATTCAGTCTCTAAACTATAAAATAATACTACTTAGTCTTTGGAATGGTTAAACTGAAAAATTATTTTGGTAGGCAGAAATAACACAATTCTTAAGTATTCGTTGGCAAATATTAATTAATCCCATTGACATGCAATTACTGTCCTATTTTTTTCCCTGAAGGAATTACTGAGCAGTGTTTCAGAAACATTTATGGGTTAGCGCTGGTCTTAAACTGAATAAGTTACCGAAGCAATCCGCTGACATCTTCAGAAACTTGGGCTGCGGTGCTGATAGGTGGGATAGTAATAATTAAATGCTTTGGTTGCTACAGTTTCAAATTTTGATTTTTGAGTAAAAACCCAATAAAATGTATGAACATCTTGTTAGTTTAATTGTTTCAAATTTTGACTCTTAGCTGTTTGCCTCATAGAGAAAATTGTAATGTTGGAAGTTCATCAGTAAATTTCTCAAGGAAATATGTGTAAATTCAGGGACAGACTGGGAATTAAGATTTAGTTTCAAGTGAGGAGACTGAAGAAGACATGCTCATAGGCTCTTCTGGTGAAATTGGCTTGGCCTCCTTTCTGGACTTCAGATGAGATCCAGAATAGAGAGACCAGCAAGAAAAAGATCTGGAGTTTCTAACTTACATGGAGAAATGTCACTGATGTGACAAATAATGAGAGGTAGGATCATGAGTAAAAAGCAGTGAAGGAGTCAATGTGATGAGGGTTGCACAAATAAATCACTTCTTATTACCTTCACAAATTATTCCACTTGTAAAAACAAATGATTTCTCATATATTCCTTGCATTTTGGGAAGGTCCCAAATGTATAGATACACTATTTGTCATACAAAGTATAAGAGGCATTTGGTTTTTAGTTATTGATTTTTTAAAATTATTATTATTTTTTTTAATAACAGGTATTTGTTTTTCCAAGGCAGAGATACCACCAGACTTCTATGGGCTGTTATTGTAGACTGACAATGAATACGACAGATCTGAAGTAGCAAAATCATTAAAATGAGGGATATTTTGGCTCATTCTTCTGGAAATCATCCATGTTTTTGTGTGTGTATCTATGTAAGTGTGTACATAAAATTCATGAATATAATTTCCAATATGCAAATCTCTATCCTGGTAGTTTAAGGTAGATGATGAACTAGATAATACTACTGGGAAAACTCAGTGTTTAAAACAGACTGAGGAGCTTCCCAAATGCCTTCCCCCTTGGGCCAGTTTGTATCCACCTCTCCACAGATAAAAAAAGAAAAATTTTGAGGGCAATTTGACACAAAAGTCTCTTGGTATATCACAATTATTGAAACATCTGTGTTAAATAACATAATGGAAATCCACTGGGAATAGTCATAATATTAATTGGGTCTACATTTTCCCATTTCTCTCTTGATCAGTTTAAAATATATGAAAAGTGATACACAAAAAATGAAAATGAAACCCTCAAGCTTGTAAAAAATTATGTCTGTAACCAGGAAGTTCAATACATTTCAATTTTCTGATTAAATACTATATGTTGACTAAAACAGATTTTCTCACCTTGGGTTTTTAAGGAACATGTTACAACATCTGTTTTACAGAAGTTTGTTTAGTATATTCTCTTTCTACAATTATATCTGTTTCAACAGCAAGTTTCAAGCAATGAGAAGATAATTGATCATATGTAAAAATATAAGAAATTTAAAACTATCATTCACTGAAAAATATGGATGCCCAATAATAATTTTATTTTCTGAACATTTTGCTTCCAAAATGAGCATACTTTCAATGTGGCTTATGAAGAAATAATTTTATTAACCTCACCGTTTATGTTATTTCTCCCTGGAATGACTTTCTAGAGAACCCTCCCAAAACCTGCTAAGCTGCCTTTGAGATCTCTGGAAAGGAAGTTTGGTCGCAAACTCTGCCTCCAGGACACCCCTGAATTACACAGTAGAAGTAGGCAGTGTGAACAACTGTCTTCAGGAACGAAGAAGAAAGGAATTAACAGAACTCTGGGCTGGATTAGCTATTGTGAAGTGGAGCAGATTCCTACTCCAGAAATTTATTTCATATCTATTGTTTTTGGGATGGTCATATAAGAGGGACACTGAATAATAACATCACTGGAAATGCAAGATTGCCAGCATCATCTGGAAGTGTGGAATATTAAATTTGTTGTCTTATCTGTGTCAATGTAGAATCTTATTTTATGAGTAGAATAAAATTGTTTTTGAAGCTGCTGACAATAAACTTGACCTGCTCTTTCAAGGTTAATGCCTATAAATCCATATCCATGAGAATTTTTCCAAAGCTCTAAATGTGGTTTAAGTCTCCTAAAAGACAACGTATTAAGTTCTTATACATATGACATAGTTACTTGACATAAACCTGTGTGCAAAATGTATGTCCTTAAAGATCCAAAACAAGGGAAAACTTGTTCTAGGTGTTTGTTTCCTTCAAAAACAAGCAGCCCATATCTTAGTTCACTGAAAATGATTTGATGCAGTTTACTGAAATATTGTCTAGAATTTTTTTTATCTGTGAAACATTATTCAAAATTCCAGCATTTTCTAAGGATGGAAAGTTTTATTTTCAATATCTCTGCTTGAAGTGGAATGCTAGGGGAGTGAGAGACAGTCAGATTTTTATTTTTGTTTTTATGATAACTGAAAGGACTATTTGCTGCAGGGGTCTTTCAAAGAGGACCAGTTTTATAGGTTATTTTATGTCATATTAACATAAACCAGTATTTTTGAGGAGACTTGCTCTTTCTGATGTAAGTTGGGTTTTTTGAATGCACAGAGAACATATGTTCAGAAACCAAGGAGATCTCACATTCCTATCATCAAACCTGTCTTTCAGAAAATCAAGGTTTGGGTGTGATAAAAAGAAGAAAGACACGTTTAGTATAAAGGTGGGTGATAAAATGCCATTTTTGCAGAAAATATCAATAAATGTGCACCCAGTATTCCATGTCTTAAATGTATATGTTTCTATGTATCAGCAGGATGGATGCAGTTTTACAGGCTGCAGCTCACAGTCAATTTTTTGACAGGAGCAACATTAACAGAGTCTGGTATTGGGGACTTGGATTTTGTTCTTAGATCTGCCCTGCTGTGAACATTTGCTCACTTTTTTTCCTACTATTATCTCTCTGTTCCATTTTTCTTTCTCTTTTTTGTAGTCTGTAAGTCCCTTGGTGCAGAAACTCTGTACTTTTTTGTGTGTGCTCAGTACCTGTACTCAGATCTTTTTCTGGACCCTTAAATGCACTTGTAACATGAAAATGGAAGCCTAATTACCTGATAACCTCAGTGAACCATAGTGTGATCTGTGTAACATCTGAAAGAAAAAGGTATCATGCAAATTACAATTACTGCAGTTAATGGCAGAGATGTTCTCTTCACACCAGCACATTTTGGTTTCACTGACAATAATTTTAATAATAACACTGCACACAACTTAGAAAAAGTACTTCTGAATTGTCTTTGGGTAGTATCAGAGCATATTCCCTAGTGATGATGTCAGTGTCATGGAGTTGTACAGATTGTAGTTCAAATGTCTGAAAAAAGCAGCTACTGATAAAATGCACTAAAACAAATGACATATTTCAAATTCTAGACTTTCCATTATGGTCAGCATAATGCAAGGAATATATTTAATGAAGAAGTATAAGGTAAAAAACTCCACAAACATATGTGCCTAAAGCAACTCAGTTGGGCAATTACAATTCTTTCATTTTAGATTGCCTATATGGCTTTGAATACTATAGCTATAACCCATGTTTTCACCAAGCTATTTTAGATTTTCCTCTTTCAGTGATGTAGAACTTGATTTCTCCAACTGAAATCAGAATTTTTCTCACTTCTGCAGAGAAATAGGGGTAAAAACACATGCCTGATACTGAAGAAAAGCCTCTCTCAGACTAATCCATTATCAAAATTGGTTAAGAACACTTAATTGCTGTGAAAATAATTTTTGTGTGTTACTCCTTATGCTGCCACCATGAGTGCTGTGTTGAGTCACTGCTGTCTAATCTCCAATCAAGCATTCTAGTCTGAGTTAAAACCAGGCAGACGTACCAAGGAAAAAAAAATATAGAAAAAATACAACAATTGTGGATTTGCTTTTTTATCGTGGTAAGAGTATTAAATGTTTTATATTGAAATCAAAATATTAAAATGGAGATCCTGCACGCCTCAAGTTCGGTCAGGTGTTGAGAAATGCTACATATGTATGATATGGCTGGATGGTATTTTGTCTGGATGTCTGATAGCATTTATCAGTGGAAGTTTTCTGGGCACATCCTAGAAATAGGGCAGAAAGCAAATAACCAATTGTTGTTTGAGTGATAAAATTTAGATTTTTCTTTATTGACTAAAACAATTTAAAAAAAAAATTCTATGTGGACACTGAGATAAAAAAATGTTTCAGAAGTAGAGTCAGAATAGCATTCAGTTCCAAAATAGAGCTAAATAGAAATGTTATGCATTATGACTGATGTTTATAAACCAGATAGAGTAGACAACCAATCAGCTGAATGATGAAATTCAGGCATCTGCTATATTCCTATTACCTTTGAAAATAACAAGCTGTAATTTTCACAATTTCTTATACTAACAACACAAATGTTCAGTTCTTGACAAAAATTTAGTACCAGAGTAATTTTGTGAGTTTTCTTTTGTTAAGACTTCAGGGAATATCAATATATGTACAGATAATTTATAAAATTAACACAGAAGTTAGAATGAAATTTCTGAATTAATAAAGTGCCTTCCATCATGTGTTAATGTATGAAAATCAAGATCTTGCTTATATGTAATATTCCTTAATATTCAATTAAAATTCACTTAATAACTTTTAGTTAAAAAGTTCTAATACATAAGAACATCAGTGAATTAACTTTCCTTTGCCTCTTAAGAGCTATTTTAAGGAGGAGTTTCCAGTCAGATGAAAATTACTAAATTGTCAGTCCTCACGGTGAGCAGTGTGTCCAGTTCTGGCTCCTACAGTTCAGAAAAGACATGGACAGATGGGAGAGTCCAAAGGACATGAAGGTGATCAAAGGGCTGGAGAAGCTGCCTCATGAGGAAAGACTGAAGATATTACCTCTTCTCAACCTGAACAGGAGAAGGCTTGGAGGAACCTTATCACAGTTTTCCAGTATTGAAGAGAGCTTTTCTTTTCACAGGGAGACACGAGGAGAAGACAAGGGGTGCTGGGTGCAAGTTGCATCTGGAGAGATTTTCTCTCGATATAAGAAAGTTAGTTTTTACAGCAAGAACAATAATTCACTGACACAAGCTCCCCACTGGTGTGGTAGAATCCCCATTATTAGATGTTTCCAAAATGCAGCTGGATATAGTGCCACATAACCTCGTCTAGACTCCCTTTACCACAAAAGCACCAGAGGATATTTTGAAGTTCATTCCAAGCTGAGCTGTTTCATGGTTTGAAGACAGGAAATATGGTCATTTATAATTGTTTTATTTTTGTGGTCCCATTCAGAAAGAATAAGGAAATGCAGGATAGGGGGAGCTACTGAAGTGGAAACAAGTCAGCTGAGTGGAGCACAGCTGAGAAGAAAAATATGTAAAAACAACCTGAATGTAATATTGAGCCTGACTCCTCTTTTCCCTTTCCCTTTCCCTTTCCCTTTCCCTTTCCCTTTCCCTTTTGCTTCCTTCCCCTCCACTCCCCTCCCTTTTCTCAAGCCCAAACAGGTTTATCAGTCTCTGGTAGTTTCCCAAAGCATTAGGAAAAAGGCAGAAAAACTGCTTGCCTCAATTGTGCCATGGAAGAGGATGGTAACAGGTGAGGTCTTTCCAAGAAATAAGGAACAAATGGGGGGTTGCTGAGTGGTTATCTCTGACCACAGAGCAGTGGGAAAAGCTTTGGGTGCAGAACTGAGATGCAGAAAATGAGAACCTAAGATGAGGAGTAGATGTTCTGAAGCAATGATCAAAGATTTTGATGAGTACTCCAGAGGAATTTGCATTCAAGACAGAATCCTGGACTTGTTCTCCCAGTGTTTCAGCCTTTTGGCATGGGATAGGGCTATGAAGCTGATGGCCTGAACCTAGGATCTGTGAGAGGGTCTGGCACTAAATGGACAATGGGTGATGCCCTACATCCTGCGGCTGCCGTTGCAGGGCAGAAGATTTTACTTAGAGAAGTAAACAGAATTGTCCAGAAATCCTCCTGCACATCATTCACCTCTGGAGCCTTTCCTTTAAGCATTCATGATTCTACCCAGGTTATTACATGGATTCTGTATTAAAACCTCTTTAAAAACAGAAGGTCTGGCTTCTGGCTGCCTTACCTTACCTTACTAGGACAATAGGATTAAGAGCTCTCATCCATATTCACTGTATTTTGGGCAGTACAGAGGGGTTGGCCTCACTGTTCTGCAAACCTCCTGATTAAATTTAACATTTGCCATGTTGTCTATTCTTCAGCCAGATAAAAACCCAGATATTTAGATTTCATGGGAGAAAATATATGTCTTGTCTATTCATGAATGACAGAAGTTCTCGCTGCCCCATTTGCTTTTTTAATAAATACAAATTCTAGTGCTTGTGGATAGCTTGACACTGGAGATACAGGTCTAGGTATGCCATCTTCATGCCAGCTGGGGTTTTTCTGTACTTCATATCCTGCCCCGGTTCATATGTATAACTTATTTTCAGAGCATAATCGGTCTGAACTGAATTTATTTAAAGTCAGGTTAAACCACAAGAGAGATATTTATTGGAGATTTAATTTTACCAAACCAAATGCTTGGCTCAGTGATTTAACCTCAGAGTAATCTCTCCTTTCTATGGGGGATTAAAATTAATGACTTCATAATAGCTAGATCTTATAATACACAGATGTAGCTCCCGTTGCTATTCAGGAAGACTTACAAAATCAAGATGATATTAATGATAAAGTAAAAAGAACTTTTAGACTAATCTTTCAAGTCTTTCATGAAAACAGTTTTCACTGTCAAATTCTTCCAACTTTAAATTCAATAGCAAAACACTCACCACATCATTAGTCATAAGAAACTGATAAAAAAGGCATGGTTGCTAAGACAGACTTATATGTGTGTAAAGGTAAGTTGTATTCAAGGTCTCCATGTAACCTGTAACATAGATTTGATTTCACCAATGTAATTCATGTGTGTATTTGATGGTGAATATTAAATAAGTCATGACAACTGAACATAGTCACGTTTGGGGAAAACTGATGGCTTGGCTTTGGCTCTAAATATAAATATTCATTATTTTTGTGAATATATAGCTTCATAGTGAGATGCAAGAGCATGTAAATGTACCTGTTTTTAGATATGGGATTGATTACAACTAAATGCACATGAAATAATTTCTTTATTACAGCTTTAATAGTAAGGGGTGCCAGGAATATCCTGGCATAAGCTCCATTGGTGATCATTTCCTCAGCATGAAACAATGATTGCCCAGTCATAATTCACTGCAAAATAACTCATTATGTTGATGCACATCCAATACATAAACAAACGAATTGCCACAACCCTTATCCATATATTTTTCTTCTGAATATTGTATGAATTATTTAAAAATAAGAATTTATTAATCAATTTAATGTTTTATTTCTACAAAAGCCTGCTGTTAAAGCCATTTTGCATTAAAAATACTGATAAAGGGCAATGTAAATATGAATCAGAGGTGAGAGTTGTTTGCATTTTTGGTGTTATATATGCAGGATATTAAGTGAGGAAAACTGGTTAATGTTCACACTGAAAGAATTCCAAATTATTCTGAGGGAAGTTATTCTAGGTTAATTCCTTTTGAAATCTAATTAAGGTACATCCAGATGAATAAAGTAGGTAACAGCACAGGGAAAAAGCCCCAAACATTATGTGTGTTCTTTAAAGGAAATACATTAAAATATTTTAAAAGGAAGGATAAAGAAAGAAATGTAAAACAGGGCACAAACCTTAAAACTAAGATAAATAAACCACTCCAGTATAGTCTCCTTTAATGTCTTGACCACTACAGGGAAATCAATCTAAGATAAACTGTTAAGCACCATAAAAAACCCCAGAATAATGTACTTTTAAAAATTGAATCTGGCAGCTTGTAAGGAATTCAAGTAAAATATGGGTCCAGCTACTTTGGATGAAAGAAAAATCATTTTTCCCAAAATCAAGACTTAAGAGTTTCTTTACTGTAATCCTAGCAACAATTAAATTAGAATGTACTTCCAAATTAAAAAGAAGGACAAAGACAAGTCAATTCAGATGGCCTAGTTGGGCTTGCTTTTCCCATGATTAGGTCACCCCAAAGCCTTCTCTTTTCCAGGCTGAACAATCCTAGTTGTCTCCATCTGTCTTTGTAGGAAAGGTACTCCAGCCCTCTAATTATTTTGACTTTCTCTGGACTCACTCCAACAGGTCGATGTCTTTCCTGTGTTGAGACCCCAGACCTGGATGCAATAAAACCTCATTACCTTCGCCTCACCTACTGTATCTGGTTTATTTGGGTTTTTGTTAATTTTTCTTCCGTAGTGGCAACAAAACAGGAATGTATGCCTTCCGTCAGAGAAAAGGCAACACAGAAGTAAGCATTAATATTCCAGAGCACAGGTGAACTGCTCTGATTTGAATTTAGAAGGTGGTAGGAGCTGCCTTGATTGGAGAGTCAAGCTGTTGTCCACAAATGAACATAACCCCTACCGTTTACAAATCACATTAAAAGAAGTGACAAATTTAAACTTTCCTTTAAGTGTGGCATGTTTTCTCTGTTGAAGATTACAAAGAGAATTCTGTGTCAGCTACACTCACTGGGAAGATGCCAGCTTTGCTCTTTAAAGTAGAGATTTGAAGGAACAAGGAAATGAAATTGTTCTGGCTCTGAAGAGGAACTATTTATTTTGCAAAACAACAACAACAACAACAAAACAAAACCAAAATAAAACAAAACAAACCAAACAAACAAACAAACAAAAAACCCACAAAAAACAAACCACGAAAAAACCCAAAACAAACAAACACAAAATCCCACAAACAAACAAATACCAAACCAAAACAAAAAGCATTAACCGTAACCCAATGTAAAACAAGTTACCAGTCTGTGAATGGAACCAAAATTCAGTGGCAGCACTGCTTTGAAAATTCTAAAATTGATTACAATATGAAACAATATTACACTGTGAAAACTCTTGACTTCTTATTCCTTTCTTGGAAAAGGTCAAAGATGAAACAGAGGAGGTAAAGGAGAAACTGAAGATGTGAAAACTAAGAGAAGCAATTAAATTCAAACATAATAACCTGCTTGAACTAGGAATACTGCTCTCAGTGGAAACTCAGCCTTGTGCTCCTCCTTCTGCTCTACCTACCTATGCAGAAGAACGCATTTTAATTTTTCTTTCCTGACAGCCACAGCTTTTAGGTCAAAGCTGACAGTAAAAGACTGACAGTAGTGAAGAGAAATGGGAGGGAAAATACAGAAGCAAGTAAGTGCTGTGAGATTGCATAGTGCTCAGAAAGGGGAAGCAAAAAGTTTGAAAATTATTTGTTTGGAAGGCAGCTATTTGTAGGAGCAATGTATTTAGCCTAAGGACATATTCATTAGAATAACAGCAGTGAGTGAGATAAAAAAAGAACTGTAAGAAAATGAAGTTTATAACAGTGTCCAGATCTCCAATGACAAACCTAACAAGGCACATGTAAAGTGGTTAGAAAAAATTAAATGGAAAAGTTGGAATGCAGCAGTAACTCCTTTTTGTCTGTTTTTCTGAAATCAGTTTGGATTGACTCAGTTTGGAGAAGATGGAAACCACTCTGAAAAGAATCAAGCCAATAAGGTGACTGGATTTTAGAGATTAAGATAATGAACCAGGTATTTTAAAAGGCATTTACAGATTAAGGCAAAGGATTTTCTAAAAGTGATCTAGTGCAAGAACAGTCTGTAGGCCAAAAGATAGACAAGACTGAGTGGATGTTGGTGGGACAGTCAATAAAAGGAGTAAGCAAAGCAAGGACTTCCTTCATGTTTGCCATTTTTGTTACCTATGTAACAAAAATGTTGCCTATGTTACCTATTCCTGCCCTTTGTATATCATACCAGAACTTCATGAAATGAAAATTTTATAAGATAAAAAGTAGTTCATTATGAAAAGAAAGAAAAGGAAAAAAAAAAAACAAAACCAAAAGCCTGAAGCAGACTGCCTCTTCCCTGCATTGAATATCATGTACAAACGTGTCACTGAGAAAAGGGAAAATTATTTAAGAAAAATTAAATGTCTTTTGTTTTGCACAGCTACATGCACCAATAGACAGCATAACAGACTAAAGGAGATGGAAGAACATTCAAAGCAAAATTCATGTGAGATGACATACCTGACAAGTGCATGTGAAGCAAATGTTTCCTGAAGCTCCCTAGGGAGTCAGGAAAATCAATGATCAGAGTTACCTGACGTTTGAGAGCCCTGCCCTGCTCAACCTGCCGGCAGCCTCTGGTGGGTACCGAGACAGGGAGCATCTGTGCAGGCTGATTAGGCTGAAGCGGGTGGGGGCTGCGGGGCTGCCTGTGTGGCTGCCAATCCCAGCGTGACTGCTCCTGCTGCCGCCAGCCAGAGCCAGAACTACAGAGCAGAGCGCTCCGGACAATTTATTGAGCCACGCATGGGAGGATCTCAGGGTCGTATGGGCTCTCTGCTCTGGGCTTAGGAAGAAGCAAACAGCAAGAGGGCAGCCTGTCACATGTAGGGGGCTGTTTGGGCAGTCAGACTTCGTGCTTGGGAAAGGACACAAATGGATGATTTTATGCACCTCTTTTCCACATTTTTCATGGGTTTATGGGAGAGGATGCAAAAGGAGACAATACAAATCTGGATGAAACCTGTTTTATAACAAATTATGATAACAATCATTTATGTATTATAAATTCTTTGTTTATTCCAGCTAAGGAGAGAAACAAGAAAAGACACAGCACATTAGATCTCTGCTGCAGAGATCTGTGCAATGCAATATTTCAGAGTGGAAATGAGTGAAAAAAAGCTCCACAGGGGAGGGTTTGGATGCCTATCAAGATGGAGTCACTCTGGTTCTCTAAAACAGTGTTTTTAAGGAGCACTGGGGTTGTTGGAATGGGACCGTCTCCAGGCAGAGTCCAATCTAACAGGAAGATTCTTTTTTATCAGCTTTACAGCTGAATGTCAGTCCAAAGTCTGTACTTCTGTGGATACAAATTATGACTGGGGCAAATTATGGAGACATTAATTTCAGGGAGATAACTGAGCCATTATTAAGCCAGTAATAGAAAGAAGTGTGTTAGTGATGATTCCTAAAAAATGGTAATAAGGAGTGAAAAAAATCCTGAACAGTTTCAATGAATAGAGAAAGTTGATAACCACACACAGTCTCCAGATTTGCTAGTTTTTTTTGGTTTTTTCTTAGATTGGTGCTGTGCTTGGTTTTGTTTTCAATGAAACAGGGAAGGTTAAATTAGAGCTTTAGCATAGCTAAAGATGTTAGAAGCAAGGTAGGCTGTGTTGCCTCAGCTGTTAAGGCACTCTTGTGTATGACTGAAGGATACTGTGATATCATCTCCTTGTAAGCTTTACCTCAAAAATCTATTTATGAAACACTCTTTCATTTCAGCTTTTCTTGATAGTAAGAACGTGAGTTATCTCTCTTGAATGACAGGTCGTATAGTTGAGGAGCTTTTCTCTGTATTAGGTATGGATTTCTCTATTTTCATGAATGTGGCTCAGATGTATGTAGCTGTATAATATGCTGCTGCTGGCACTGGAAATCAAGCTATGGTATTCCTTTTTTCCTTATTTAATAATGTAATTTCCTTTCAATATTTCAGAGAAAGACATCAAGGCATCTAGGAGCAAGAACCAGGCAGAAGTAGGAAATCAATCAAACAATTTAATGAAATGCTTAGTGGAGCTGGAAAAGTAAAATCCATAGATATTTATGAAATTGACCTTAATAACAGCTAGCAGGGAGACACATCCCATTTTTACATGAACATTAACAAGGCACTTGAAGCCTGTTGGGGCACAGACTACACACAGCTCCAGCAGTCTGGTAAAGTAGGTTCTTTGAGCTCTGTGTCAGGGATGGTTTTGTACTGCCAGAGCTGATCAATATGTGCCAACAAATATAACATAAAAAATGAGCCACAGCATTACTTTAGAAAAGAGAAGTGAGCTGGGCTGTTGTCCTGGTTCCATCCAGGACAGGGTTAATTTTTGCAGTAGCTGGGAGGGGACCTGACCATCGCCCAGAGGTTATTCTGTACCACCTCACATCATTGCTGGGTTCAGGGCTGTGGGGGAGGGCTCCTATCCAGGACCCTGTGAGGCAGAGGGAGGGCTTGGATATTGTCAGGGGTTTTCCATGGGGTGATGAGCAATCACGTGGAAATAATTCACCTTTTTCTTGTACGGTCTGTCAAAATTGTTTCTGTTACAGTTCATTGTCTTATTTCATTGTTATTTCTGGCAAACTTGTTATTTCAAACCACAATCCTTCACCTTCTGTGCCTTCTCTCCATCCAGCTGTAGGGGAGGGGTGGGATGAAGGGGCAGTGAGCATGTGGTGCATGGTTTGGAGTGGTCTCAGTGGGAAGACTAAATTGGAGAATTGCCCTTTCCATGAAGAAATTCTTCCTGATGTCTAACCTGAACCTGAACTTCCCTGGTACAGCTTGAGGCTGTGACTCCTTGTCCTGTACGCAGAGGGCCATGTGTTCAGTGCTGATGTGGGCAAGCACACGCATACATCCCACCTCTACCTCCCATCCCAGCTTATCTCCATGAAAAATACATCTGCAGCCAAATTTGCAAAGGGATATATTTTATTTGTTTTATATGCTGACAAGTTTCTTTGTAAATTGTTCTCACTGTATCTTCCCTTTTCGTCTTCTCTGCCTCTGTATTTATTTTCTATGAATTAAATGAATCTTTGTCCTGAAGATTTTATATAGGAAGGTCATGCATTAGCATAATTGCATGCAGGACTCTCAATGTTAATTCAACCCTCCATAACCGATTTTTAAAACAAGCCATCAGCAACATCCTTCATCCAGAATGGCTATGAACAATACTAAATCAAAGTTATATCACATGATATGAAACACCTATGGGTGGGGAAAAATGTGACATAAATTGAAAATAATGAAACAATTTTTTTTTTTCCTGTTGTGAATGGATCAGACTGTTTTTAAAATCTGGAAGTTTTTAGTAAATATGTGAGTGGCTGCCCATCAGTATGCTGTGACTAACCATGCAGAATAAAGTATGTAAGCCATAAAATTTAATTCATTTAAACCCAAAAATCTCTGCATCTTTTAGCCTTAGTTCCAATTAGAGTGGGAATTTTTTTTTTTTCCTGGAAGTCTCAGATAAAGTTTTGTAAAGTCCTGTTCTACAGCACAGGAAACATAAAGCTCAGCAATTTGAAACAGTCAGGTGAAGCCACATCTGTGTTTATATATTTCATATAATGTAAAACTCTCCCAGAAAATTTCATTGCAAATATTCAAAGCTAGATTTTCTTCAGTAGCTTTGGGGTAATTTCAGTTACTGACTATAAAGGCTTTTGGATCAAATCCTTCATTTTTATTACTCAGATTCAGATGCAAACTGCATGACCTGAAACTTTACCAGAACACTTTCATGTGATGTCTTGAAGTATTTAATTAAGTTTTCAATTAATCATTATTTGAACATTGGCCCTCCTGCTGCTGAAATATATTTGATTAAGAATTAGGACACATTTAAACCTGCATTAGTGAACCTACATTAAGCTTTTAATAAAAGAAAACTCCACAAGCGTTGCATTCAGACCCCGCACATGAGATGAAAAGGACTCCTCAGATTAGGTGACTCTATTTAGGAGAATGCCATTTCAGTTCAGTTAAATTCAATTATAGTTGTGTTGAAACTGGGTCCATAACACTCCACGAAAAATTAGCTCAGTTCAAGGCAGATTCTTTCTTCTTCACACACATTTTGTATTCCTTCATATGCATATTAAACTATACAGGAGGACTTCTAGGAAGATGTTGTTTCCAACAGAGAGTAATCTACATTATTTACCCTGAAGTTGTGATCTTTACAGCTACAATGTCTCTTCTCTTATTACTGACATGCTTTGCAATCAAATGCAAGATGGAAATGTCTTAAAATTAGAGGACTTTAACACTTTAGTGTGTGCCATTTTCCCACCTTGAGATTATTCTTAAAGAAGAAATGTAAGAAAGAACAAAAATTATGCTCATTTTCAGACAGCCCTTAAAATAATGTGAGAATAATTGCCTAAACCTGTTGTACCAAAAGCCTTCACAGTTATGCCAGTCAAATATGAAAGAAAAAGGATGAAATTGAAAAAAAAAAATATATATATATTGGTAGGGAAAACTCCACTACTGCTCTAGAGAAGGTAAGTAACACCTAAAGACAAAATCCAAAGATTTCACTGAGTTTTATATAACATCTGTGTTTTGGGGTTACTTTTTATTTACACTTCACTTTTTGAAAAATCCCATATAATTAAAATTTTAATAAGAAAAATTGATTGAAATGTTGCCAAATATTTAGTTGAGTGGAATCCTGATAAAGCTATTGTGGCCCTAAAAGAGCATAAAGAGATATAACCTCATGGATCCCCCATCTGTTTTATACAGAAGGATGTGCCCAAACTTACTAACAATGCAACCATTTGCAACATTTTGCAAATTTTGCAACAGTTTTGGTTTTGCAACCTTTAGGGACAATTTTTTTGCAACAGTATTCCTTATTATCACCCATTAGGTATTTGAAGAAAAAATGGTATCAAATTCATCTCATGCTAATATACTTGGCAATTCATTGCATTCACTGAAGTTCTGAGCACTGCAGAGCATTCAAATTGCTTACTGTGATTTCCAATCTTTTTGCCTACATTTAAAGCTACTTTTAGAAAAAGGAAAAAAAAATAGAAGGAAAAGAATGCAATCCATTTATAACTGTAACTGTAGAGAAGTAAACTCTCTGTTTATATTTACTTTACCTCATTTTTTCATTCCCAGAGGCGTTTTTCTCATTGATATAACGTAGTTAATCAATTCAGGATGCTAGCTAGAAAAATTGTGGGTATGACTGTGACAAAATTGGAGAGGCAATGAGCAGTATGATAAATACGTGACTATGAAAAAGAGCAATACTTTTATTTTTTTAAAATTTTTTTTTACTCTCTCAGAATATGTTTTTTAACACATCAAGGTGTGATTATCAATATTGTAAAAAAGAAGGAATATGTCCAAGATGTTACATGAACTGTAAAGTGACTTAGGTACCTTTCAGCTGTATGTTCCTATGTTAATATTCATTAATACTAGTTTTCTCCAGAGTATCAGCATCTAACTTGGGCAAAGGGAAAGGGGTGGCAAGACTCCCAACACCCCCATGTAAGCATGGGAAAATAGCATGGTTTAAATTCTTTGGGATTTTGAATGTACTTCATATTGCTACATCCTAATGTCTACAGGCAATACATCACTTTGTTTGTTTGTTTGTTCCTTTCATAATATTTCTGTTAGCATGCAAATAAGCATTCAAAGTGAAATCAGAGTCCCTTAGGGGAGTGTATTTGAATGATGTCATGTTTAGATAATCACATAAACATGTGTAATGGGGGATTTTAGGACCAGATTATTTTCTGGATAGATAATGCAGGTTTTTGTTTCTCAGTTAATCCTCATCATCCTTGTAGTTCGAAGTATTATCTGTGTTGATTATCATATATATATTCCTTGATGTAAAAAAGTAATGCTTTAAGAAGGAAACTAATTTATTAAATATTTACAGCTGTTAAAACATCTCATGGACCCTGAAACCCTTAAACACAGATTCATAGTTTAAGGATATGATGATACAGCTTGTTTAATTCACTCCTTGAGAATGAAATTATCCAAGATTTTCTGCATAATTCTTTAAACCCAAGTGCATTCTTTGTGCATGATATGAGAAAGAAGAAGGTGCTGATTTAGTTACCAGAAATCTTGGATAAGAAGAGATTTAAATTTTACTTTGATTAACATCTTTTTTTGTTCTAGTAGTCAAACACACAATGGTCAGAAGGACTGTGGATGCAGGTCATTCTTGTTTCTGTCTTCCAAGAAAGAAATGGAAGTCAATCAAACAAAGATATTTGTTCAGTAATGAAGAGGCCACAGCAGACATCATAAAGGATATTTTGCAAAAAAAACAACAAAACAAAACAAAACAAACAAAAAAACCAAACCAAACCAAACAAAAAAACCCTGTGAAAATAAGTCTAGGCTGTCTATTAAGTTCTGTTGGTTTAGAGTTTTTAGTGTTAAATGGGTACTGATCTACCTCTCAACTGGTCAGAAAACCAGTTTATCTCACACTTATATCTTCTTCCTACACTCAGAAATTGGAAACAAAGTGATTTTCTGTCTGGTGCCACTTGAAGCTGAATCTACATTTTCTATGCTGGGCATACTGCTGACATTAATTTACCTTTTGTAAATCATTTATCATTTTCTGAAGTGATATCAGAACTCTAACCTTCCTCAGTCATAAAAATTTTTTGTTCTGAATAATTTTCTCTAAAATCAACAATGTCATATTCAGAAAATGTGAAGACCTTGTTGGATATAATTTTCTTTCTTTTTTTTAGTACAAAATTAAAAGAAAAACAGGACCATGAAATGTGAACCATTACAGGCTACACTACAACGTCCATATGAAAATTTTGTTTCTCTTTCATTTTTTGTACTGACCAGCAAGATGAAGGTCTGTTTCTTTGGCTGGCTTGCAGAAACTGCCCTTATTGTTTTTATAGGATTTACAGAAATGTCACTTGGCTTGCTGTGAGTCAGGGGGGTTTTAGCCTGTTTTATTTAGCTTGACTGCTGAATGGAAAGAAAAGAATTTACACAGATAGAAAAACATGTTACCACAGCTAGTTGCACATATTTTCCCAACAAAATGCAAAACTAATACACATTCAAATAGTGATCTAAAAAACATTTCTTTAATCCCAGTTTCCAGTATTTCAGTGTGTGTTTCAGGCAATTCTTGCCCATTGCATCTCATCTTACTGAGAAAATCTCCCTCTCTTTCATGCCCTCCCCTCAATTATTGACAAAAATTGCCAAGGTTCCCTTGAGCCTTTTCTGCTCTAGGCTGAATAGTCCCAGCTCTCTCCACTTCTCCTTGAATGTGAGATGCTCCAGTTCCTTCATCACCTCAGTGGCCTTTTGCTGGACTCTGGTACGTGTCTGTCTCTCTTGTATTGGGAAGACAAGAACTGGACATAGTGAGACCATGAGTGAGGTCTCTAAGACCCAGCTATTGCTTCTGTTTTCCTCCCAAGGGATTAAATAAATAACTCATGGTTGAACCAGTGACATCAAAAAGCTGGGAAAGGAAAAGAAGAGGATTCTACTTACAGTGCCTAAGCAGTGGGATTTTTTTTTGGATGACTGAACACTCCAGTCACTCCTATATTTGAATAAATTTTGGATTAGCACTTTAATACACAGAAATGAGTTAACAGAAAAGGTGAGCTTGCATAATATGACATAAAATACTTCTTAGTAGTAGGTTTTCCCCTCAGGAAAAAGTTGAAAGGATTATTTAAAAGAGATAAAAACACTCTGAGAGTCATGGAAGAGAATATGAAGAAAGAACTTCCTTAAAATAAGGATGGAAGTAATAGAGCAATTGCAAATACAAGTGTCCACTTTCTTCACCCAAATCAGTTAGTATTTTCCTCTTTTACTCTTCCAGACTACTGATTAAACTGTGAAGTATTGCATTTGATCTGGCTGTAGGATTCTGAATCTGCTGCATTAGTTGTGCTGTATGGCAGGATACACAGAGAGTGCAGATGCTGTAGGTCAGATAGAAAGTGATCTAAACTTTAGATGAGCTTTGGTAGCCGAGAGGTTTCCTTCTTGTCAGGGAAACCTGCTGGATTAGCCTTGTCTTCAGCAGCTGAGAGCAGGATTTTCTGCTCAGCATATGCCAGTTGGTCTGTGCCAGTGGTAGGTCCACCAAAGGCTTGCTATGAGAGACTGCATTTCCTTGGGTGATACCTGGATGTAATGGGCTTTGGAGACAAGGCTCCCACACCTTGAGCTTGTGATCTGTCTGTGCTTTTGTCAGCAGCATGCCCAGGGCTTAAGTCTGAATAAAAGCTGTGGTAAAAAACATCTGGATGTTGCTAGCTGTGCTTTCCCTCTGTTAAAAGAGGCCTGTGCATTTATCTCAGTCTGTTTTTTGAGTAACAAATGCATGGAAATCGGGCACAATATATGTAGATACATCTGGTCCATGTGCTGCAGGTCTCCTGCAATATCACTTAAAATCTAGTGAACAGCTTGGGGCATCTGATTAATTGCCTGATATTCATTTTTAGGTTCACAGGCCAGATAGCTGAGTATTTGGGTGGGAATGCTAAAGGTACTAGCATTAGTTGCTGGGATTCTATTGACCTCTAATGGGAGGTAGATACACATTTGCTCTGTGATGGCACAGCATTAACCACTTAGTTTGAAAGTTATTAAGAAAATCATCAAGTGATCAATTAACTGATGGTAGAAATACCATCAGTTAGATGGTAGAAAATATTTCTTTGGATGTGCAGATGAGATGACAAATTTATGAAAGAAAGAGCTCTGCAAGAAAACAAAGAAGTGAACAAGTTTTATTTGTCACAGGTAAATGTTTCTCTCTCAGAGGTGGAGCACTGTACTGTGAATGCAAGGCCCTCACTAGGCCACAGCATTTCAGACAACATGATCAAGATGTGACCAAGGTTTTTTTCCAGTTGGAAGCACTGTGATAAACAGTAACAGGGCAAACTAAGACGTGTATTCAGTTGTGCAGCTGTACTGTGGAAGTCAGAAGATGGCAGTCTTTGCTCGCTGTTGAAATTGATGCATACATAGTCCTAATAACACCTGAATAGTGAAGAATAAAATGAATATGCATCTTCCTCTGTATTTTCAGTTGTTAAAATTTAATTTCAAGTGCATCTTGATAATGAAAAAACGTCAGCTCTTTATTTTTTCTTAGAAATCCTTCATGTTGATGGCAATCAAAATATTTGTTTATGTTCAGTACTCCAAACAAGAAAAGAAAAGCTGTTTTTAGTGTAAAAAGGCTCTAAACACTGTCTAAGATAGCTAAAAAAGGCATAGGTGAGCACAGACAAATATGTCCAAAAGGAGGATTGACAGAGAATGCTCAGTAACTGTGTATGCCTGGAGGCGCCTAAACCTCAGGATCCGATTGCATTCTGCTTCTGTTCATGTCAAAAGTCTCCTCATACAAGTAGCAAAGAATTTAATACAATTTTAAGCCACACAGGGATCCAGGAATTAGAAAGAAATCGGTCACTATTCCCCGAAGGCTTGATCCAATGGGTAAGTGTTGAACATGCCTGGTGTGCACAGCAGTGTCTGTAATGTCACACACTGTAGTGCCTGTTGTATCCTACTGATCAGGGCATATCCATGTGCAAATTTGTATCAAAATCTTCCTGACAACAAAGGAAACTGAGCTTTTACCTTACTTGTTCTGTGTTGCAAAGCAAGGAAGTGCAAGCAGTTCTACCCCTGCCTGTAAAGGCTCTCCATCTTCAGTAGGAATTTTTGTTTTGGGCTCTTCTCATATGAAGGCAAAACAAAACATCATCTTAATTTAGGAAACTTTTATTGTATTGAAAAAAAATGTATAAATGTCTTGCAACAGTCTTTGGAAAGAAAGAAACCCCTCACCACCCAAGGACCTTATCCAGTAGGACATACAAACACAGTAATTTTCTAACCCTCCTGCTGGCACAGAATGCTTTCTTTGCAAGTGTCATGATTTAACAAAATCAAAAAACAGCTCTGTACTAGCCACTGTGAAGAAAATGATCTCTACCCCAGCCAAAACTAGCTCAGCAGACCACAAACTGTATCCTGTTCTGGAGTAGTTAATTGTCTCTCCTATAATTCAAAAGACGCAATTGGAAAGGGACTAGAATTTGGATGTCTTGTATTTTGGTGAGTGTCCTGACCATCAGTCTGCTGCAGCCCAATGTTTCCTCTTACCATTCTACCAAGCTTTTGTCAGCTATATATTAAAAAACTCTTCACTTTTTATGAAAGGACTAAGAGTTTGAACACTGGGGGACCATGTAAATCCCTAGGAAGGGACACATTGTTTGCCTACACTAGTGATTTAGTGTTGGAGGTTTCCTTTTGAGCACAAACTAATTTTGTGTGTGTACTAGGAAACTCACAGTACCGCTTCAAGAACATCACGGATGGGCTTTAAACAGCTTCCTTCCCGAGGGAACCAAGGTTGGAGGGATGCTTGACTTCATCAAACACAGAAGGGACATGTCAGAAACCCCTGCTTAGAGCAGGAAAACAAAGATTTTCCACAGGCAGCCGTCTACACTGGTTTGGCCTCACCTTGAATATCATATTCAGTTTCAGTCACCACAATATAAGAAAGATATTAAACTATTAGAGAGCATCCAAATTAGAGCAATGAAGACAGTGAAGGGCCTGGAGGGGAAGCTGTGTGAGGAGTGGCTGATGTCACTTGGTCCGTTCAGCCTGGAGGAGACCGAGAGAAGACTTCATTGCTGTTTGCAGTTTCCTTGTGAGGGGGAGAGGATGGGCAGACACTGATCTCTTCTCTGTGGTGAGCAGCGACAAGACTCAAGGGAATGGCTGGAGCTGTGTCAGGGGATGTTTAGATTAGATAATAGCAAAAGGTTCTTCACCCAGAGGGTGGCTGGCATTGGAATGGGCTCCCCAGGGAAGCTGTCACAGCCCCAATCCTGACAGAGTTCAAGGAGCTCTCAGGCACAGGGTGTGGTTCTCGGGGATGGTGATGTGCAGGGCCAGGAGCTGGGCTGATGATCCATGTGGGTCTCTTCCAACTCAGCATATTCTGCCATTCCAAGTGCCTGGGCCATCAGCACAAGCTTCTCTGTTAGTCAAGATGTGATGTGGATGTGTAGCCCTGGGATCACCGTGAGCCGCATCACATTCAACTTTGGTCCTTTACTCTTGTGCCTCTCAAGATACGTGTCATATAAGGATCAGTACTCTTAAAACAGTTGTATTTCAGCTTATTAAAGCATTTTAGTCTCAGCTAGCACTCCTGTCCATAATACAGAACATTTTATTTGCTCATTACTGGCATCAAAAGGCAAGCAGAGAGTGTACAGTAAAGCTCTTGGTTCTGTATTCATTTCTGGCAACCAATCATTTAAACTTAGGCTTAAAAAGCTCTAAATTTGAAAATGTTGTTGATTCTGGTCCTAGTTAATATGAACCAAAAAGCAACAGCTCTAATTTGTAACTTCATTTCTATCAAGACTTGATTATGAGCTTAGCTTTAAATACCGAAAGCCTTCTTACATGCTAAGTTAATGGGCTAGAAGAACATCTTTAATTTTTTTTTGCCTTCCTTAAGCTTAAAGTCTCCAATCTACAATTTGGAAATAATGCATTAGATGAATAACTGTCGAAATTCAGCTCTATTGACTTTAGCAGAGACACGTTCATTTAAATCAACCCAAAACCCCAGATGTCAGATGATACAAGATGACTGGTTTTTAAAATAAGTTAATATTAAATATTAAGAGGTTTTCTATGTCAAATGTTGAGAAAATGAACAAGTATACCTTACTTACTGTAATATTTTGATTATCAAAAGTACCTGTGATAACTAATAATAGCACTATGGTCCTTAAACAATTTTATCTTTGCTTGCAAATGAAACCAGGAAGGTAATAACTTTAGGTCTGAGCAAAGTTGAAGTTAGGAGAGCAATACTTGCTTGACAATTCTGTTAAGGCTTAATATCAACATTGTACCTAACTCTCTGTTTAAAATGAGTTTCAGTGTCTCACTTGTATAAAATTTGGTAGCAGCATTATTCACTGACTTTATTTTTTCTATCCCTCTTGTACACAATTAAAAAAAAAAACCCCAAAACCAAACCAAATCAAAACCCAATGGACCTCTCTTCCTTGTCATGCAAATATTATTTTATCATTTTATAAAAATCTCTTTGAGGTCATTTAACAGTAAAACACACAGGGTAGTAGGTAACACTTTTAACCAGAAAATTAATATCATAAAGAAAAAAAATACATTGGAAAATACAAGTTTGTGTATAATTTTTACTTTAATTTGTCTGTTCTATTGGAAACAAAAAGTTTTCTATGGAATGTCAGAAAATCAAACCCAAACCCTAGATTTGCCTGATTAAGTAGTCTGGTGGCATATTGATAAATAGCGCATAAACACAGTAATTGGTCTGAGATTAGAGAGACTGATTTAACAATTCATTGCTTAGGCTTTATGCTGGTGACACTCTATTGACGCAATGGTTTTTGTTTAGAGGTGTTGTGTGGGTTGTAGGTGTTTGGGAGATGTAAATTCCATGGCTGTTACTTACTTTGAATTATTAATTTATCCTTTGAAACCTCCTAGCACTCTCTGCAAAATATTCTTGTCTAATTTCAAAGAATGCCAAAGTACAGAAATCTAAGTTTAGAGAATGACAGTTCTTTTTCTGAGGAAGCTGAGCTGAAAGACTAGTCTGCCAAGGACTCTGACACCTTCCAAATCACTTAAACCCACTGTGTAAGTCATGATGGAAACTGTGCAGATGGACTGGTCTCAACTTCACATAGTGAGAAGTGAAATTTTACTGGTCCATGTATTTCACAGAAGAAGAAATCATAGTTGTATTTTATGAAATGGTGCAACTGAGCTAATATTGTCCAGCAAGACCCCATGTGTTTCTTTGATGAAAAGAATGCTTCATGAAAGTGCGGTCGCAATTATTTCTGAGTTTCTTTTAGTAGATATTTTTCATAAATTTGTATGTGGCTTTAGATACATTGATTTTTAAAGTCTCACTCAACCTAATTCCTTATTGGAGAAGAAAATTTTATCTAAATGTATGCCTCCATTGATAAATATGAATGACAGAACAATCAGATGAAAGCCCAGCACAGGTTTTCTTAATTGTGTTTGGAAGAAATGGCTTTACAATTCTTGCAAGATGATTTGCAGATAAACCCTTATTTGAGATGGCCTGGTCTTAGAAGGCAGGTACAAATGCTCACTATGACTTTTTCCTACAGAACTCACACAAGACACTGATCGGACAGGTATGGGACTTCCAGAAACTGTTCACAGGTTAATGATTTTCTGCAGTGCCAGCACCTGCATCAGTTCAGAGCTGGGTCAAAAGACTGAGTGAGAACAGCAATGGAACAACAAGCAGGAGACAGGCAGAGGTTGTGTCCATATTCGGCAGAAAAAAGTGTGAGGCCTTAAGTAATATTTGACAAAAATTCTCCCAATTAGGTCAGGTATCATATATAGGGAAAGGAAGGTCAAAGGACTAACAAAAATTTTGTCTTGTATTTGTGACAAAAGAATTAAGTACTCACTGCAGTAATTTGGAAAAATATTTACAGATCTTAGCTTGTTCCAATGAAAGTAGCTTTGAAATTACCTGCCAGTATATGATATCCTACTTGATTGCTTTTATTTTCAGGATTTATATCCCTTTTTTCCCCCCAGAGTTGTTTAGAACTTGATTTAGAGGATTGAACACAGTTTTGTATCAGCTACAGAAAGCCCACAATTCTCCCATTCCATATATTTCAAATGTGCTGTTGCTAAGACCATAGCAATGAAAACACCTTTTTCTTTCAAAATAAATGTGATCTGCAAGGCACTGAGATTTCTGCCTACAGGTAGCTGGCCCAACTCTTGTCCATGCACTAAATTTAGCCATCATGTGCTGGGATGCAAAAGGGAGCTTGCCTTGCCTACTCCAGCAGGAATGGTTCTAGATCTTAGTATAAAAGATAAAAAATAATTTTTCCAGTTCATCTGTCATCTCCATATTTTAACCTATTTCCTCTGGTGCACTGAGGTGAAACTGAAAGTTGTTTTTTAATGTTGTTTTTTATAAAAGGTTTTTCTTTCTTATAGGGGGTATACAGCTTATTGGGGACGTGACAGGTATTTGTGCAGCTAAATTTCATGCTGCCAATTCCTCACATCCCTAGTGACTACCTGAGCCACCTCACCATTGCTCTTACTTGAGGGAAAGGGTTTTCTAGTCTAGAAATAACTCAACCCCATTTGAAAACAGGATATAAAGCTACACTTTCTAACCACTTTGAAGATCTCTAATTTCTTTGCCCATGCTGTCACTGTCTCTGCCTTAGCAGACACTTCAACAGCTGCATAATAGCATCAAGAAACAGGAAATTCAGATAATGAAATACATACCCTAATGCTTTGTCAATTTGGCCTTTTAATGAGTAGTTCCAGCAACTCAGTTTCCCAATGAATTGTCTTTTAAAGCTAGTAATTCCATGAAAATTATGTTTATGAAAAATTGTTCTTTTCCATTAAAAAAACAAACTACACTACAACCTCTTCAATGCCTCTGAGAATATGGTGGATATATGTGCTCTTAGAGAACGTAAATTTGAGAAATTCCACTCATCTTAAGAGGACCTCTAGATTCCCACAGCAGAAACTCAGTAGAATTTTGCTACGGATTTCCTTTTGCTGCTTATTTTCTGCTTATTACATCTTTGTATAGTTAAATTATTTTTGGTTTTTTGTTTGACCCCTTACTTATTGATGTTATACTCTATAAATTATATGCCAATAATACTTTGTAGTGGACAGGTCTGTATAGTATCTATTCTCAGATTGAGTAGACACAGTGTGCAACTACTATGAAAGTGTGGCACACTATGGCTAGAGCTCCCCAAGCAATCTAGGATGTGGCATTCCTTATTCAAACCAAAAAAGCTAAACATATATTTTAAAAACATAGATTAGTGTTATTCACTACAATTTAGTGCTATATAAATTTTGGAAAAAACTACTGAACACTACATACCCCTCTCTCCGTGTTTATTAAAGTAAGGAACATTTTATCTTGATTATTTTTCTACACGTGACCAAACAAAAATCACAAAGAAGTCATTGGATAGCTTGTCAACTTAAAATAACCGAGACCAGTTTGGAGCCAGCACACAAATTTGGAGCCAACACACAGTGTTTGGATCAACACTACTACATGATGCTGATATATGGAAAACTGCTAACATTATGACAAGAAATAATGAAGCTATGCGTATATGTACTTGCAATTTTGTACATGTTTTTGTTTCTCAAACATGAGTCTACTCAATGTCTCTAATTCTGGTGTTTCCATGCTCACCTTGGTCTCTACGTAACTGCAGCCTTTATCAACGTGATCACTCACTTCTAAAACAACACAAGGCACAGCAATTAAAGAACAGACACTTATTCAAACACAGGCTGCCTTTCACTTAACCTCTGTCCAACCATTGTGTAATGCTGAGCTGAGTAAAGGAAAAGAGAAGTAACATTTTACTTAGCTTGAAGTGTTATGACTACAAATGTAGGACATTGCTGTAGATGTTAGCTTTATGACTTTTTTTTTTTTTGCTCACTATTCATTCACTATTGGATAAAGTTTTATCTTTTTCCCTTTCTACTGGCTCTAATGAGTTGTTTGAAGCAGAAAAATCCAGCTATGTGATCAACATTTTTCTGGCACATTTTGCCTTAGTTTAGGGCATGTGAATTTAATCCTCTTATCAAGATAAACAGAACAATATCCCTTCACAATGTATTCATTTAATATACTTCCAAAATATCTATTAGCTCACTGAGAAGCTTCTGTACATAGCGTGCTTACTCAAAGTGGTGCTGAAAGATATGGTCACATCTCAAAGTCTATAAGGAAACAAGATACATTTAAATCTTTTGCATGAACAGACTTTGAAATTCTTCTAGTGTCTTAAGATAACATACACAAATATCTCCTTCAATAACACAAAAAAATTAATAGTTTTTACATAAAATTTTGCAGTTTTTTTATTCTCAGTCTGTCCCGTATTTTTTTCAAAGCTGCCTTTTATACATCATCTATTTACAGCATTTTACAAGCTTAGGTGCTGTTTCTTAAACCATAAAAGGAGAAGAAAGAACATTCAGATCTATAAGCTGATTGAATTTAATGGATTTTTTAAGTTGCATTTTCAGTTCGGCTATTCTTGCTACTTAAAGGATCAACACCACTCCTGCTGATGTGCAAAAATAAATCTGATACTCTTATGTAGACTCTTTATTTTTTTGGAACTTTCCAAACATTGGTCTGACAAGCTCAGACCATTTTGTTTGTGAGAGCACAGGAAGAGATGAGAAGATATAATAGAAAGACAAGGTAAGCAATAAGTCAAATCCAAATTGCCTTCAAGAGAATTGTATGTTGTCATAACATAGGTTGATTTACAGGGGAAAAAATTTATATAAGTGAAATACCCTGATAACTTACAGCATTGACTTTTGAAAAGATCTTTTTAAAATCTATACATTTTCTATGAAAAGATGTAACTCCAAATGCCATATTATAGCATTAACTGATAGTGATCATATATTTCCTGTAAACAGTCTGGATAGATCTGCATTTCCAAGGACTTTACTGTATAAAAGTCATTAAGCTATTACTTATTTGTGGACATCTTTCAATTTTGGCAGTGATGTGAAATGGCATATTTGATAAAAAGTCAGTACTCCTCTTTTATTCTTCTTGAAAAGAGATGTTTAATTTTCTTGAAACACATTGATTTTTATGGTATTTATCTCACCTGCCTTCTGTTTGGTAGAAATGCGATGAATTATGGAATCATAGAATGGTTTCAGTTAGAAAGGACCTTAACCATCATCTCTTTCTAACCCCTTGCCATGAGCAGGGGCACCTTCCACTAGACCCGGTTGCACAGAGCCCCATCCAACCTGGCCTTGAACCCTTCCAGGGATGGGGCAGCTAGAGCTTTCTGGGGAATTTGTTCCAGTGCCTCACCACCCTCACAGTAAAGAATTTCTTCCTAATTTCCAATCTAAACCTTCTCTCTCTCAGTTTGAAGCCATTCCCCCTTGTTCTGTCACTCCAGGCCCTTGTAAACAGTGTCTCTCCATCTTTCCTGTAGGGTCCCTTCAGGCACTGGAAGGCCCCAATTAGGTCACCCCAAAGCCTTCTCTTTTCCAGGCTGAACAATCCCAATTCTCCCAGCCATTCCTTGTAGGTGAGGTGCTGCATCCCTCTGATCACCTTGGAGCCTCCTCTGGGCTGGCTCCAACAGGTCCCTGTCCTTGCTGTGCTGGGACCCCAGAGCTGATGCAGCACTGCAGGTGGGGTCTCAACAGAGTGGAGTAGAAAATTCTTAATCTGTTTTGGTTAGGAATGTTTAGAGCTGTGACTTCAATGAATGAGGTCAGCTTAGCTTCAAGAATAAACTATAATATATTTAATTTTAATTGGTATACAATAATGTTTTTCATAGAATGAAATATGGATAGGGACACTATTTAATTGATGAAACAAAAATCTTCACTATTTTAGTGGTAAGGAATAAGAAGACTTGCCTTGTCTCATCAATATTCTTGTTCTCTCTTAAATTGTTAAGATAATGAGACTGAACTCATAAAGATCCTATTTAACATCATGGTAATACTGTCTGCACTGCACGTACTGTCTCCATTGCAAATGATTACTATTTATAAACATGTACATATATTTTTCTGTGCCACCATGCGATTGAAAAAACAACCTTTATACCAACATTTAAGCAGCCTTTAAATTATACTTATTTGTTTGTGTAATAATAGCAATAACACTACTCTATGTGAGAACTATGAACAAACAGTTTTTGCAAATGAAATTTTTGACAGACTACTTTGAGTAATTTCATGCTGAACTTTGTACTTTGAAAGTTAATAGGAGTTTAAGCATTAATGACATAATAGTGAGTTTGTTCTGTGAGCTCATTTAGCTCCATTGCTATTCTACATGCCAGATGAGGAAGAGGTGCAGAAATGTAGAAAGAAGGTCTCTGGCAAAAAGTAGAGACAGGTAAAATTAAAAGAAAAGGGTATGAATTCCAACTTTATGTATGTTCAGCAAGGCTGAGAAATAACCTTTTTCCTACACTCAATTATTTGTAGGATAAATTTTGCCTGTGTAAATTTGATGCTCAAAATTCTAAATATGGTAGCAGGTTTTGCCACTCAAAAGCAGACAAAAAAAAAAAAAGTCTGCGGACTTGCAGTCTTTGAATTGAATCATATCTGTGTTTTTTTTTCTCACCTCCTTCAAATATCCATAAAAAATTGTGATGGAACAAGTCCCATAAAAAAATATGGCAAATCAATAGAGTTTCTCATGGTAATGTCAATCCTCACTGAACATTCTGCACGTCTGTTCTCTGTAATGCTTTTAAGTGCATTTTAATTTCATCACTCAATAGCAGAAGCAGCTGTTGTAAATGACACCACAGCTGAGTGGAGGAGCTGAAGCTTACAAACTAATGATACCATTGAGGACATAAGAGTCAGAAACAGCACAGAAATGTTTTAAATTGTCTCACAATATATTCTTTTGGTAGCATTTGTGTATTAGCCCCAGTGAAATCTCTCAGTCAAGAGGTCTGCAGTGGAAACAAGTGGGAATGGTGACCTGTGTTTCATCAGTTTGCAAAAGTCATCCCCATTTCTGCATCTATACAAGGTCAGAGTTCTCTCTTCCTTTCTGTTTACTTATATGTGTACAATAAGTTTAACATAAGAGAAAAAAAAATCAGAAAAAAAGTCAAAAACCCAAATAAAAATACCCAGGGACATATCTTCAGCTTGCCTAAACTTTTCTGAAGCTAAAGAAAATAGAACTATTTTACTAGTCTATCTATCCTTCCATCTCTCCATCCATCCTCCTATTAATTTTGTCATCTATCCCAAAATTTATAAGCCTTTCCCTGGCAAAATTAGCAACTAATTCCCCAGTGGAGTTTCTGGAGCATCTGACTTTTTGGGAATCCATTTCACTTTTGGGAGGATAAAGGAGTGAGGATAAACATTTTAATTAATGGCAAAAAGTAAGTAAAACACTTAATTAAAATGAAAATAATCCCGTTTTCTCTATAAAGCTGAAAAGTATAAGTATTGTTCAATTTTTTAGTGAAAAAAACCAAAACACAATAAAAATTCATATTTGGAAGAGGACTTTTATTTCCAAAAAATAAGCACAGAGAAGAGATGATCACTATGTCTCTACATGAACTTGACTGTGAATGTTTCTCTCAGCTGTTGTTCTTCTTCAAAATGCAGATATCTGCATCTTTTGCAGCTACATTTCTACAGGAGAAAATCTTACCTCATCTTTCATGTTTTCGTTCTTTTCTATTTACACTAAGCCCACCAAGATTCAACAGACATACTTAAATCCTGCTTTAGAAAGGAAGGATTTGATCAGCTACATTATTTAACCCCAAAAGCACTGCTAATCTGACAACAGAGAAGTATTAACCTCCTGTATAATGGGAGTAAAACAAGCGCGATGCAGCGGTTGCCGTCAAGGGCGGTTTTGTGGATTGTCTGAAGTTGGAAGGAACAAGCAGAGGAGCTGTACATAAATCTTTAAAGATGGTGACTCAAGAGGATAACCAGTATAACACATCTAAATTTGTTCCAGCAGATCTTTAGGGCCCTGGGCAATGCTTGCAATTGTATTTTCTTAGAGAAGCCTAAGGAGGTAACCCTTGGTGACTGCAAGCAAGATGGGGCTGACTCTTGGTTAAAGAGAGCGTTTTAAAATAAAATTATGCATGAAATCCAAATCATTCAAGGTCTGAGTAACTTTGGAAAACCTGGCTGCCAAACATATATTTTTAATATGTACTTTTCAAGTGAACTGGAACAGAGAGGAGCTGGCTGAGGGACCACATGAAATGTCAGAAAGAGAAGGGCTGGAGAATTCTAAAAACAAGACTCCTACTGCAAACTTAGATTCTGAAACAGTGTTGCAAATGCATCACAAAAAAAATTAAAAATTGCATAAATAAAAATAGATGTATAGAAGAATTTCCATTGCACAAAATTTGATCATAGTTACTATAGTTCTATTGACTTTGATAAAACTTAAGACAAAACAAGGAGCATTTCCAACTAGAATAACAAAATGCAAGCAATGACAAAATTAAAAAATATGTCTTGCAAGTCAGCTCCAAACCCAAGTCCTAGCTCAATTCTCTATATTAAAATAAAAATAAGATCTGTTCCCAAAATCCTCATTTGTTTAATTTCATATCATTTATTTGAGAATATGTCAACTTCTTTCCTGCATTACGTCCCTTTCTGGTTTTAAATTTGGTCTTTTGTTATTTTCTTCTTTTTTTTTTTTTTTTTTTTTTTTTTTTAAGTAAAACCTATATTCCAATGTGTTTTAGTCTATGTTTAATAGCTTATTTTTGTAACATTTTTGGTTTTCTGATCACTGGGGCATTTCTACTTGTTTCCCACTGTCTTCCTCTCACACTCTTTATCTCACAATTCCAATGCCATGCTAATATCCTATCTTTCAGAGTATATCCTAGAATAAATTCGCAGACTGCTTCTAAGGGGTTTTTAACAGCTGATTTGAAGTAACCATTTATATCACAGTAAGAAGTCCAGAAAAAAAGACAAGTCAATCCAAACAATATTTCTGTCTTGGTCTCATATTTTACTTATTCTTAATAATTCTCAATTAATCAAAAACCTTAATCAGACACAGATTACTAAAATCAAGACTGTCTAATGATAATTGCAAAGGAAGTACAGTGACCAGATATATAATAATCTGTGGTTTATATTCATAATAATACTTTCGCAGGTTTTGACCATGCACATTCAAGTTTAAATTTCAAAGGAAAGTGATACATTAATAGAATAAAAAGGAGGAAAATTAATTTCTAAATTATCTCAACCAGTAGCAACCAACAGATTAAAATCATGACAAGATGATTAACTACTAAATGATTGTGGCAGCAAATGTATATATCTAGGTAATGTAATAAGCAGTGTAATTTATATTTTCATGCCAATTCATGTTTGAGCTTTATAGGTTATTAGCACTGTTTAGTCCAAGATACATTACTCAGGTATAAAATTACAGAGTTTTACTTTTTAGGATGAATGGAGAGCTAAAATGTGTAGTTTGTTTGTTTTTTTTAAATCCCAAGATTTTTGGTATCATACAGTAATCTCATCAAGACCACTTTGGGAATACTCATTCTCATTTCTCCACTGATCCTATTGCTGTAGCATCTTCCAGAAAATCCTATATTTCTAATCATTACAAAATCATTACAAATGGTCATATGACCAGTTTCTCCTTGGGTAACCCACTGGCTTCCTCACCTGAATTCGTAATTAACTAGATGCTGTAACTCATTAGTGGTTGTATTAGACAGAAGGAGCACTCAGACCCACCTGGGACAGCTCTGTACCGAAGGGAAGTTTGGAATTGCACGGCAATATTGCTCCTGCTCTGCCACTGGAAGCAGGAGGAGATCCTTGGTGTTTGCTGCACCTGTTTTTTTACCATCCATGTAATCTGGGGTCATGCGTCTGATCAAATATTCCCAGTTGAGAATCTTTCTCTGGCTGCAAACTGTTGTTGAGAAGGGGCACTTATTTCTGTTTTCTGTGGGATGTGGAGACTTGCATTGCAGAAAAGTGGGTCTTGGCCTCCAGAAATGCTTCAGCTCTCCAACAACCACCTTATCTTATCACCTCCTTTTCTCACTAATTTTCTCACCATTTTTCTCTTGAACTCACACTTTAATTCTCCAAATTTTATGTTTACAAATTCCATTTTTCACCATTTATTTTTATACAGGGTCTTACATGATAAATAAATCTATTTTTATAATAGGGAGACACTGTAGTAAAGTTTGGAGTACATGTCTGCATTCAGGCAAGACTCAAATTATCTTCAAAATTCTTTTTGGCTTCTTTCTTAATGTCGTCTAGTTTCAGTGTCCTTCAGTTTTGCATATATAATAATCTTTAGAGTCAAATTGCAGCTACTTACTCATATAGAAAATATACTTGTATTAATTTTTTTCTTTTAGAAAACAAGATCTTTGCATGAGAAAAGACAATTGGAGACTGAAAATTTGGAAAAAGTCAGCAAAATCTGTTAAATCAAAAAAAATTCAGGTATTGTTTCAAGTAAATGAAGAAAAATGTGCTTTAGAATTAAACATTCTTAAGAGAATTTATTGGAAATTCCATTTCTCTTTTCATCTTTTCAAACAAGATTTTTATTTTAGAATAGAAAATTCCTGCAAAGTATTTCAGAAAGAAAAATGCTCTGTGTAGCTGTAGAGACAATTTACAGTTTTAATTTACTGAAGATCGAAAGAAGCTTATCAGCTGAAAATCAATACTGAGCTGAAGTTACGCTTTTGTAACTTGGGACTTCTAAAATATATTGAAGAAATGCCACAAAAATGTGAATACTTGCATAAATAATTTATCAGATAAACATTTCTTTATGTTCTATGTCTAAACCAGACCAATAACTGCATTTTTATTATGCATTTTTAGTAGATAAAATACATGTTTTTTACACAACCTCAGATAAGACAAACCATGTATATCATTCATTTTACTGACCAGTTCAAACTTTATTGTTTACACGTGTCTTTTTTGAACCAGCTCTGAAGTTCAGACTACAAAACAGAGCTGAATTTGAGACATATTTCCAGCAAGTTGCTTGCCTTGCCTCTGTTGAATTCGGGCTGAATGCTCCTGGTGCTGTATCCATGGGGGAATACCTTTATATAACATCCCCAAGATGTGACGGGACTGTATATTGTGGCAGTGCTCCATGAAGGGCACACAGAGCAGGGGCGTCAGCGCCCCTTGGTCCTAAGTGTAGGTAGAACAATAATGGGCCACACACGGGGGACAGCAGACATGTGGAGGGCAGACTGCCTGGAGAGGTAACACAGAAAGATCAAAAGTTCCACTTCTCTCACTCAGGAAAGGCCTGTGTTAGTCAGAAATTTGATTGTCAGCACAAGCTGTTG
Source organism: Pardalotus punctatus (assembly GCA_013400915.1). Classification (NCBI taxonomy): domain Eukaryota; kingdom Metazoa; phylum Chordata; class Aves; order Passeriformes; family Pardalotidae; genus Pardalotus; species Pardalotus punctatus. Next base: position 423,592 of record VZTX01023066.1, read on the forward strand.
TAGTGAGCTTTCACAGAAACATTCTCTCACTGAAGGAAATCTGGGCGTGCAAGCACAGATTTGGTGCTCCTCTTATGGCACCTCTCAACAGTAGCAGAACACGTCTGTTCCCCAGATGTGTGCACCATGAGCCATTTCAGCCAATATTTTATCAGAAAACACATTAGAAACTGTTGTAGCCACAGCAGTTATAAATACAACTTAAGCTCAGTTTCAGGAGTTATTTGTGGGCTTTCTGTGGACTTCTATGAAACCGGGAAAATATTCCAAAGTGGAAAGTGTTTTGGAAGTGTCCTTAGATATGTTTTTTCATCCTCTTATGCAATAGGCCTTGTAGAACCACAAAACCATTTTTCAGTATCAGCATTAGTGTTTAGAATTTATTGTCAGAAGAGTGGCTGAATGAACACTGCTCTTTGAAAGTTTTCTTTAATACTTATTAATTGTTTGAGAGTGTAATTTTTAGTCTGTCTAGAATGAATATATGGTAGTGGTTTATATGAGTGATAAAATGAGAGTAATGCAAGAAATCTCATGAATACTTAATGGTGTTGAACGCAGACTCAATTTTCTTATCAGCCTTTGAAAATCCTGGCTTTTTGATCAAATAGGTTGAATCACGTCTGTAACAGCACACACTTTCTAACAATTTAGATATAAGCTCTCTGATGAAGAGGAAATTTTTCATCCCAGCTGTGTGCAGGCCATAGTACAATGAGGCCCTAGGCTTTAATTTCTAAGTTCTATTCAGAGAAAATAATTATTGAAATCATGTGCAGTGCACTTCCATGAATTTGGATGGGAGAGAATAGTAAATGTCTAAAAAATATGTATTAATATGCTAAAATTGTGTGTACTATCAAATCAAACCCCCCAACTTTTTAAACATGTACCCTACAGAGGTGTTACTGATTTTATTGTGGATGTGCTCTCCTCTGTTTAAAAGGTTGTGGTGTGCTTTTCTGGGATGAAGGAGAATTCAGAAAGCTCTTCCTAGCAATAGAAGACCACTTGGGAGTAATACTTCCTCAGCTCCAGTCCATCTCCTCCCCTTCTAAAGGGAGACCTCCATTCATATTTTGATAGTTGCTGATCCTGATGGTAATGTAAATACACAAGGAGAACCTATTTTCTCTGTTATTTCTAGCCCTATGTAAATTTTCTTGCATCACAGTAATATTAGAGTTATGGTAGATGTCTTTAATGAGTATGTTTTACTAAATTCTTCATCTTGTCAAAGGCTGATGAGCACAAAAAATCCCCTCCCAATCTGAGGATAACATTTAAGTTACGTTTGTCAAGACTGTTACATATTCATAGGTGCATGTTTAAATCTCAACAAGGACATTTCTTTATATTCATGCTATTGATAATGATAATGGTAGCTATATTTGTTGATTTTTACACATTTTGTGAATAACAGGGGACTGTTATCCTAGACCATCGCTAGAGTTCGTACAGACAGCTCTAGAAGTAGAACAAATGATTTGCCTCTCTGTGTTGAATATAAGAATTTTATCTATGTCAAGTACAAAAAAATCCTTGGGGTTACACGAACCTTGTGTTTTCTGACCACCTAAACACCATACTTTCAGTTCAGAGAAGTTTTGTTGCATATTAACTCAAAAAGATTTCTACTGGGAAATGCCTAGTAGAACTAACAAGAGAAATTTCTACACCAGGAGATGTTTTTCCCTTTCTCCCTGTGATATTAACACTGGAGACAGGTTGGCTTCTCTCCTCAAACTTCATTTATAATTTAATTACATTTTATGTCTCAATTAACAGCAACTGGATATTTTTCAACAGGAAAGTTTTATAGAAGACTATCCTTGTTTTGTATTACTGATCAATATTAAGAAATGTCTTTTCTGTCTTAAACTTTTAAGTTTCAATATTTCATAAATTAAGATAGAAAAAAATCAGAATTATTTCTCTTCAGTTTGCATACATCTTCAACCTCTGTTCTGTTTCTCTTTTATTTTTTCTCTATCTTCCCACTGCTTATTTTAGTGATATCATCAAATATTTTATTGTTCTGAAAGAGATGCTTTTAATCAAAAAGTTGATTTAAATCTGTTCAGTTATGCACTAATCTAAATATGTACAGTCTGGCAATATGGAGAAAATTAAATTTTCTGAAGTTCCATTAAATCATACTGCATTCAAATGAGACTTGAATTTTCATAGCAGTTAAAGCTGGAAATATTGTAAGAGTGTTGGATGGTTAAAGTGCATTTCAAAAGTGTTTTCAAATATTCTTTTCTGGAGATATGTACTTCCTTTGGAATGTTGTGTACTACATCACAGAAACTGTTATATTTTCATTAGAAAAATTAAACCTCATTTGAGGTTTTGGCCAACTTCAGTTCATTGGATCTTTCATTTTGAGAGGGTTAAGAAGCTTTAACAAATGTTATTTAACTGCTACATTGTGACGGAAGATATGCTAGACAATGATAGAAAAAAAAAATCAGTGTTAACAGTATAAACATGTGCCTCATTTTAGTTTTACAGTCCTGCATTGCTGTTGGCCTTGGGAGAATTGTTCACATTTTACAGTTTTGTGAATAAATCCAGAATGTGTCAACAGTTTAATCATAAATACAGCAATTTCCATTGCTTGATGTAAGTATTGTCAGAGGTGTATTGTGTGGCACAAAACTGAGGTATGCTATCACTTTACTGCCAAGAAGAGTCCAAGAGGCCAGGGAGGGACAAGACAGAGGGAGCAGATTTATTTATTAATTGGAATTGCCTGGAAAAACAGTGTTTTGCCACAAAGAAATTTCATGAAGACAAGGCCTTTCCTATTAATTTAGGGTCTATCAATAACCATTGTGGATGTGGATTCTTTGTGTTTGGCTGGGTTTGCTTGTTTTCTTTTGGATTTTTTTTGGGGGGAAAGGGTGGGGGGGAGTTGTTTATGGGTGTAGCAATAACCAGCAATAACCTAAAAAGTTTCAAGGTATTTCCAGCCTGTAGATTTTCAACGAAGGAAGGAAGGAAGGAAGGAAGGAAGGAAGGAAGGAAGGAAGGAAGGAAGGAAGGAAGGAAGGAAGGAAGGAAGGAAAAGAAGCAACATATTCTTTTAGAATATTGGACTTCACAAGACCTGTCTCTCTTGCTCATGATCAAGTATCAGGACAGTGCCATGTTTGGGCAATGGTGGGATGGAATAGGTCCCTGCATATTCCGAGCGGGTCCCTGATATCCGACCACTTCAGCCAGTACAGTCTGGTACTGTGCAAGGAGACCTTTTTCTCACCCGTGCTGTTGGAAAGCACAAACACACACCCGAGAGCCAGATAGCTCACGTGTCCTCAGGATAGTGAATGTCAGAGGGCTCAATCGTGTAGAATTCTGATGGCTTTATTCTCGAACAAGTCCAGAGGCAAAAGAGAGAGAGGGAAGGCGGGGGACACAGAGATATAGCTTTTTTTGGGCCAATAGGGCAGAAGGGAAGTCAGGGAGATACAGCCATCCCATGGGTAAAAGGGAGGAGAGGAGCGAGGGCTCATGTTGAAACCAACCAACCTAGGTAGATTAATATACAAAGGTTACCATGGTTTTGGAACAAACCATTCAAGAAACATCCAAAGGGTTTTAACTGTCCCGCCAACGTGCTTCTGCTGGCTTGGGACTTCTTGGATTCTCTGAGATGGTAGAAACCACTCCAACAGGACAGGGAACAAAAACCTACAAAGTGCAATTTCAATTAAATTTTCAGCCAAGTTCACAGTCCCAAAATGTATAGAGGGCGTACTTTGGTGGAAACTTTCAAGGAAATTACAGAGAAATGCAGCAATTGAGAAGAATGGAAGGCTACTCAGTTTATAAATAGCCTTGGCACTTCAGGTGGTGAGCAAAAAATAGTTTCACAAACAAACTTTTTGTTAATTAGATTAAAATGATGTTTTGTGCATGTTTACATGCTTCCTAACCTGATGAAAAATACTCAGCTCCTTGTGTTTATTGTAAAAAAACTACACACACATTTTTTATATTGCTTAACATACTTTTCCCTCTAAGATATTAGCGGTTTGGTTTTTTGTAGAGTGTTTTGGTCTTTTGGTTTTTGTGGGTTTGTTTGTACGGGATTTTTTGGGTTTTTTTTGTTTTTGTTTGTTTTCTTATGGGGTTTTTTTATAATTTTAAATTCAGGAGTGTACAGTAATGTTGGCATTTGAATCAGCAACCACCCTAATTTCTGTTGACATTATTATTTTGATGTATTGATCATGGACATGTAAGTCACAGGTGGGGTAAGAGTTGTGCTAGTGACCTCCTCCACTTACAGATAACTACTCTCTTCTATTTGATCTTTATTTTACTTTTGGAAAAAGAGTCAAAAATGGAAAATACTTTGACAAAACTTCATCAATTGATCATTCTGTTGACCTTAGTGGGTCTGTAAACTCTGAAGCCTTTTTCCATATTCTGAGGACAATTCTGAGCCTTATGATTTTTAAACTGAGCATACAAAACTCTACTTTTCTGTAGAACAATTCTCACAATTTGAAAACCACATAATTGGAAGTCTTGGTTATCCCAGTGACCTCTGTAGCAACATCTCTGTGCTCTTCAGCCCAAATGAAATTCCCAAGACGCTAATCTGACAAATGATTATAAGGAACCTCAGGAAATTTGCAGAGAGTTGCATAGAGAAATGCTAGCAATGCATGGCTGAAAACTGTAGGAAATTTCTTTCCTCCTTGAAATTTGGAAATTAAAGCAATTTAACAAGTAAACTATATAAGGGTTTACATTGCATTAAAAACATGTCAGCTGCAGTTTATAGGTAAAATAATGGAATTTTGAATCAGGATATTTAATTATTTATGGAATAAAAATCAGGCTAGATTTGTTTTTCAATAATGTATTAACTCACCTGCATACCAAGAATAGAAAATAGACCATTCTGCTGTGGAGAAAGTGTATCCATTTAGTGTATTCACTAAGTCTTAAATATAACCCTTTATGTTACAAAATGCATTTTAATTACTAGCTTCCACACATATTGTGTATCTGTATTTCATATAACAAATACAGAAATTAGAGGCATTTTATGTCAAAGCTTTTCTTTCTCTTTTCTCCAGTAACTGACAGCTCTAGAACTCATGAGATTGGATATTCTACCTTGCAGAATGTAGCTATCATGTTATATTTATGAAGCTGAATGGTCTAAATTTGTACATTTGTAATGCCACATTTTATCTTTAATTTTAGATCATCCTGTGGTAATATAGAAAAAGAAAATAATGTCTTTAATTACATGTAGTTTTTATTTATAGATTAATTGTGTGTTTTTAAGAGATGTACTGTAGAAAATAATGGATCCCAATATGCCAAGTATCCTAAACCAATGCAGTGGAATTTACAGAAACATGGCATGGACTTTTAATTGTTGTTCCTTGTTTCTGAGTATTATTTGAGTTTGCACAGTCTGCTACAAAAATCTAATGTGATGTGACAGATTCTTTCTCTTTATGTGCTTGAGAAGACCACAGGGGTGTTAAGACTGTTTTTGTCATAGATAAACCTGTTTTTTATGGTTTGAGAGGACTTCATTTCAGGGAATTTAAGACTGAATTAAGCAGCAAGATTAGATTAGATTAGATTAGATTAGGGCTAGATCAGGAATCTGATTTCAGGTGTAACTGGTTAATCAGGTTACTTCTGTGGTTATTGCACAAGAACACAAGCTCATCCCATTTTAAAATAAGTGCTCATGTTAGCTGGTGTAATTTTAATCTGAATTTACCTTTTGCAGTATTAACTGTAGCCAGCAAAATTTCAGATTATTAAACTGAGCAAGAGATCTATCTTCTTTCTATTCAGAGGTTCATGAGAAAAAGGGAAACATGGTTCTTTAGGGCTTCTTTATTTTCTTTGCTTTACTTTTCACTGCAATTTTGTTATATATAGCTTATGTTGAAGACATCTATTCTAATTCTAGACCTAAGTTTCTCCACTCCCATTATTTTTACTTAAGTTATTATTATTTACTGTATTGCAATAGAATTTGTTAAAAATAAATGCCAGTGCTGTTAACCTGGCATTAAGACCTGCAGGTCTTGCTCCTATGAGTCAATCCGATGTATCATTTAAGATATTCAGGAGAATTTGGGATTTATAAGCAAAGACAACTTATTCTACTTTTTGTCTCTATTCTGAAAGTTCATTCTGATGCTGCAAAACTTTCTAAAGTCCTGCAACTTCAAGCCTTTTCTTTAGGATAAGAAGTGGGGCATATTAAGATTTCTTAGAAGAGATTTCTGAAAAGAGCACTTTGGTCCTGTGGCAGAATTCCATTTTCTTTTAATGGTGTGCCTGAAGGGATATATGTTGATCTACACATATCCTCTGCATAACAAATTCGTGATCTTGTCAGAGAAACCCAAAGTACAGAGTTTTAGGACATCATGGTAGTAGACATGAGTATGGTATTCTGGAAGTCATCCTACACATTTGGAAACAGGCAACCAAAAACTGAAGCTCTTTATTTGTTTTGTAATACATGGTGATTTTAATCATTGTAATTGTATAGTAAAAACTATTATTTTCTGTGTTTTTTTGTTTGTCTTTTTAAAATAAAATATTTTATGTTATTCTTGAGGAACAAACTTACATGCCATTAAAAATTTAGATTACCTCTGCACAAGGAATACTGGCAAATTGCTGACTGCACATCAACAAGAAAAGTAGGTACAAAAATTTGTATTTAACTTATCTGTTTCTTAAAAATGCTGACAGTAATGTCTTTGCACCTATAATCTAGCTGGCTATGTAGTTTAGTGATACTTTATCTAATGTTTAAGTCCCTTCTTAGATTTATTTATTCAAAAACCATTTAAAATTCTTACAAGATGTATAATGTCTTTTCATAAATAGATGAATATCTGAAATGTTGCTAGACCGTTTATAATGTTTAATGACTTAGATGAATTGGTGGTGCCCTTCACACATGGTCTATTTTTCTGCACTTCAGCCTAAAATCCACCTTTCATTTAATGCCCACCTACATTTGGATTCCTCCTCACTCAGGCACTGTGACTGCCTCACCCCATGCTTGAATTTCACACAGCATTTGTTGTCTCCTCCTTTCTGCCTCCAGCAGTATCTGGAGTGTCTCTGAGACAGTTTACTGCTAAGGTAGAGAAATGGTAGTGGCTACAGAGCACCTTGGAGAGAAGCAGTGTCCATTCATTAACATGATGATAAGATTCACATTTAAATAAAGAGAAATTAACACAGCAGATTTCTGAGGAGTTTTCACTCCTATCTGGATGGTTTATCCATGAATGCCTGCAGTCAGCCTGTACTCTGAAACAACTCTAATCCAGCAGGGCTGTTATCTCAGGCATGTCTTTTTCAGGGAGCAGCACAGCAATCTTGCCGCTTTCCAGCTGCAACTAGAAGTGATGATGTGCCTCAGCTGCCTCCAGGCAGGTTATCTCTGTTCCAGATTTTCTAGGACTCTCACTTCAGATGTTTTGGGCACTGGTTTTGAGTTGTCTTCATACTATGTCCATTGATCTGGATGCTTTGATTCAACATGCCCAGTCAAGGAGAGACCCTTGGAAGCAAGCACTGTGGAGCAGGAATCACGGACACTGATGTGACTCTGCAGGAGCCAGGCTGCATCCAGCAAGACAGGCACAAGCTGCTGAGAAATGGCAATGTTACCCCACTAGTTTCGTTGGACTTGAGACTCTGTGCTCTGTACTGTGCTCCCCAGCATGTCCCATGGAGTGTGTAATAGTCAGATCCACTCATTCATCATCTGGAATTCCACTGCATTTAATCACAGACCATGGCATTATTTATTTTGGAAAATAACCTTATGATAATTGAGTCCAACTCACAAACCTGGACTGCCAAGTCCACCTGAAAGCATGTTCCCAGGTGCCACATCTACTCATCTTTTAAATACTTCCAGAGATTGTGACTCAACCCCTTTCCTGGACAACATGTTCCAGGGCTTGTCAGGTCTTTCAGTGAAGTAATTTTTCCTAATTTCAATCTAAACATACAGGAACAACCTGAGACCATTTCCTCGTTTGAACACTTGTTACTCGGAAGAAGAGATCAACCGCCACCTCACTACACCCTCCTTTCGGACACCTGTAGAGAAAGACTCTCCTGAGCCTCCTTTCCCCTGGCTGAATACCCCCAGCTCTCTCAGCTTCTCCTCATCAGACTCATGCTCCAGACTCTACCCCAGCTCTGTTGCCCTTCCCTGGACATGCTCCAACACCTCAGTGTTTTTCTTGTCATGAAGGGCTCAAAACTGAATACAGCATTTGAGGTGTGGCCCCATCAGTGCTGAGCACAGGGGAGGGTAACTGCCCTGGTACTGATGGCCACACTATTTCTGATATAGATCAAGACACCATTAGCCTTCTTGGCCACTTGGGAGTCATCTGTGGACATCACCAAGTGTTCTTGATTCTCTCTTTACTACACAAAAAAAATCTGCAAGATAAAGACTGCTTCTTGACCCACGTAAGGGGAACTTGTTCAAGTGTGACTTTGCTTGTAGAAGTAGGTTTGCTGTGAAAAGAAGCCAACCCAAACCAAACCAAACCAAACCATGTTTCTGGTGTGTATTTCTGCTTTCTTCTTTCTAATGTTGTGCATGAACAGAGAGAAGAAAAATGCAAGCAAACCCATTTTTGTAACACCCTTCCCTCAGAGTCCTTATCCCACAGAATTCTTCCAAGCTAATCTTTGAAGAAGTCAGAGAGGTCTATAACCTTAATTTTAGAATGAGCAATCTGCGTTGTTTCATCTTCTTATACTCTGGGGTTTTTTGATTGTGGACTTGATCTACTGATACCTTTGAAAACCATTATGCTTCCTCAGCAATTACCAATCAAAGCCACTTAGAAAGACACTGTTATGGATATGCTCCTATGGTTTCTTAGGGTTACAGCCTGTTAAGGTCACTATTAAGTGACTGTCAAGTGTAGTAAGTGACAATTTACTTCCATTCTGAGTGCTAATTTTGTCTCATATTGTTTTCTACCAGTTTTGGTAAGCAATGTTCCCACATTTTTCAAGATTATTTCATTTTGTATTTTCATCTCAAAATCCATTCTGTGATCTAATACAATGATTCTAAATGTTTGAACACATCATCATCCTTAGGTCATTATCCAGAACTTTATGCTAACTAGTGAGCCGATTAGTAAAGCTTTGCTTTTCATGTTGCATTATTTCTGGAAAGATAGATTTAAAATTTTGATAGATATATTTACTGGTGATTCCCCAACTTTACAAATATCTGCTGTAAATGTCTGTGGTAGATTGTCCTTTGCTGGTTTCCAGATGCTCTTGGACTGTCCCTCCTCAACAAAACATGTGGGGAGAAAAAAATGATGGAAAAGTCCATGGCCCATAATGGAGAATTAACTTGCCAGTTATTTCCACAGGCAAAACAGACTTGGGAAAAAATATTTTCATTTATTGACAATTAAAATAGATTTAGGTGGTAAGAAACAAGGACAAATTAAAACAGCACCTTCCTTTTTCCTGCTTTTTCCCAAGCTCAATGTCACTTCATCCTGAACTGATCTGCCTCCCCACCCCTCAGCAGTGCAATGGGGTGGGGAATGTGAGATTGTATTCAGTTCATGGTTGTTCCTCTCTATCTATATTTTACCTCCTCACACTTTTCCTTTGCTCCAGCATGGCGTCTTCAGTCCACAGGCTGCAATTCTTTATGATAATACTACTCCAGGGTAGTCTCTCCATGCAGTTCCATAATGATTTAGCCCCCTGCTCCAGTGTGCAGTCCTCCACCAGGAGCAAGGGGACAACTTTCTTTGCCATGCTTTCCTCCAGGGGCTCCCAGGGAATCCCTGCTGGGACACCTGGAACACCTCCCCTCCCTCCTCCCACTCTCCCCTTGGGGCTCTCAGGGCTGTCTCTCTCTCTCTGGGTGTTGCCCTCACCACTCTGTCCTCCCTTATCCCTGCTGCTCCGGAGGCGCTGCCGTCGGCAGTTGGGATCAGCTGTGCCCTGTGGTGGATTGGCTGGATCTGGTAGAACCAGCTCTGTCTCACACAAGGCAGCCCCTCCATGCAGGGGTCACTTGCCAGGCCCCTTCCAGAAAGAAAATTATAAAGAAAGCAGCTTATATAGTATTTTTTGCTGTTAAAAAAAAATCAGGAGAAAAGCAGTTTCACCACTTAAGGAAAATAAGACTAAGTAGTACACAGAATTGGATGAGGACTTAACAGATGAATAAGATTATTTCCCAGTGTTTGTAGTTTGACAGGGAATTAACAGTTGTAACAGTCTGGTGTTGCATTGCCAATCATCTGTCCCACAGTAAAATTTTCTATTTCAGTAGATGTTTTCTGTGAAACTAAAAGAATCAAAAATTGTTCTGACGACCAACATTCGAGAAGTTTCCAGTCAGAAGTATATTCCAGAGAAATTCTTTTGCCATGTTTACCAGTTTGAAGGTCCTGGCCTGTGTTAAAAATCATACACAGATAAGAGGAAAGGTGACCTTAGGAGGTCACGTAGCCCTGTTTTCTGCATGCCACTGAGGAATAGGCATCTGCTTGACAAGTTTCCAAGCTCCTTGACCTACAGCAGAAAGTCCCTTCTCTCACAGTGATGGACACTGCCATCCATGAAGCTACAAGTTGCTGCTATCACCAGCTCATTTCCCTTGCCACAAACTAACGTCTTGTTACAAGGTTCATTCTGAGAATTAACTATTTTCCTACTTACAAATTATTTGAAAGAGAGTCACTACAGCTACAAAATCTTGTCAAATGTGTTGATATTTTTCCAAGAATTAAAGGAGTGGGTCTTCATAGCAATTTGATTTAACAGAATGACATTGTACAGCAGATGCAGGCTTTGCGTGAAATTGATGTAGATACAGGCAGAAAAAAAGACATAGAGATATCTAGTGACCACCATCAACCACCAACTAAATTTTAGTGTTTATACAATATGAGAAAGTTAGAGATTTTCAATCTGCAAAATTCACAGGAGGATTATTTATCATAACTCAAGATCAAGATTCTCCATTTTAGTTTGCCTGTTTCTCTTTGCTGTTTGTTTTGTCCACTCTTTTTGTTGTCAGACTTAAAAATTAGATCTTGATTTTCTCTCTCCACCCTGACTTGAATCAGTTCTAAATGAATAAATCCCTAATCAAGCACCAACTATCAGTTTATTGATGTTCCTGCAACAGCCTATGCAGAATAGGGTTCTTAGTCAAGGAATTACAGAAAGGTCCAACAAAACTCTGTACCAAAAGTAATATTGCTTACATTGTGTGGTCTGAAAGCTGACTGTGTTTGACATGAAGAAGACATACATGGCCAGAATTATAATGCCATATTTTAGCATAAATAAATTTGTAATGGTCTTGTATATATATATGTAAGTGCTTTGACACTTGTCACACCAAATGAAATAATAAAATTTCTTTGGCTATTGGGAAACTCCAGCTCACAAATGGGCATACCTGAATAATGCCACTAGAATGTCATTAAAATATGACATATCTACTTGAGTAAAAGCTCCTTATCTTTTTCAGTGTGTAGTTTTTTTTTCTCACTTGACAGGTGATATGGATAGCAAGTATGAATTCACAGATTTTCTTATTGCATACCAATAACAGGCCGTATAAAGGCGACAATAAGATCCAAATGAGCTCCTAATAACAGAGCAAATTGCAGGCCGTTTTTGAAGATGTTTATCTTGAACTTCGAAGGTAAAACCTGCTGCAGGTGCAAATGGGTGGATTTGATACACTAGAAAGAAACTTCATAAGGTCACAATCAGTCTAGCACACAGATTATGTGTATTGTGTTAGAACAAACTAAATTCTTTTATCCTGGGTTATAATGCTTGCAAATAAAGCAAAACTAAGATGATTGTTGATCTTTGCTTGAGTGAGTTAATGAAAGAAAAGCTGATAATGATCTGCTGAAATTATCCCCCAAGGTACACTGCTGTATTGCTTGCCCATTGGTATCTCATACTTCCTCAATGCTCCTGAAGTTTTTATGGCTAATGATATAGGAAAGTTGTAGCTAAATTTATATTTATGTGAACACCGTCAGTGATATATATTATTGCAATCATTTGGCATATGTATGAGATATAAGCACTTTGGATGAAAAAATATGTGCCTGTTTTATTACAGCTATTGGAACATAAATAGTGCACAAACCAGCTCTCATCTTGGTTAGTTATAGCGTTATTGCACCATGTAATACAATGAATAGAAGATTATAAGGGTCAATAGAAGTCTGTGGCATTTCAGTTCCACCTACCACAGCAGTATTTTGCAGGATTCATTTAATATTATTTTTTTTGTTCTGTGCCTTTTCATATTGCAATCCTTGAGCATATTTCATGCACTTAATCCAGGGAGAGGGGTAAGATATAGTTGAAAGACTAGGACTTTGATATACTCTAATGTTTAGCAATGATAATTAAAAATTGAAAATATTAAGACTACATCCTGATATAAATGGTTGGAAGTAAAAGTTTGTGAGGCTTTTTACTGAAATGGAAATTTCCTCTGGGAAAAAAAATTCACAAATGAAAATTTTATTGGTAAAGCAATGTTGAAGTTTTTACCTTGTCTTCTGAAAGGATCTAAAATGAATTTAATAGCCAAGTGTTCATATTGAAAAGCTGGCTGTACAAATGAAGTTGTTTTATAGGGAAATTGCATGGAGTTGTGGGAAAAAAATGATCTCACAAAGTCCAGGAAGGATTTAATTGGTCATGGGGAAAGCACTTAAGTGGCTTAAAAAAAAAAAGCAAAGCACAGTATCAGAGTAAAAAAGTAGATTTTCTTCCTATTGTTGATTCAAATTGAATCCTGTAGGTTTCCCCAGCAGTAGGAATAGGTACTTGTAAATAAAAATGAATGTATCACAGCCAGGATGAAGAATAAAGCTGAAATGTCTCAAATCCCTTTTAAGACCAGCCTAATAAAAATTTATTGTGATTTGCATCAACAAAACTGATGAGATTGACAGTTCTTTATCAAAAACATCAAATATGAACCAATTTGCAACAGGTATTTTGTTTAGAAACTGATAAAAGTGGCTTTGTTAGAAATATTTTCCAGTACCCTGTCCACAGGATTACAACTTTCCCTCTACTGAAAGAGTAAAGGCAGAATTATTGTATACGGATTTAAAAGGAAGAATTTCCTTCTCTTGATGTACCATACAAGAGTTTTTAAAGTATAATTTTCCCCAGTCTTATTAATTATTTTCAGATGTCTTCACAGGACAAAGTAATTATAATAATAGATGGTATAATTACTTGTTCAGTGACTATGTAATAAGATTGCAGCTTAGACAAATTCAAGCTCTACACAGATTCTACTCTATGAATGCAACTGGGTTGCAACTCTATTAGAATGAGGTGCTTTTCTGCTGGAAATTCTTTTCCACAGTTAGATGATTCGAAGTGTATCAAATTCTCAGATATTATTTCATCCTAAGTTATATTATTATTGATATTAATATCAACAAGATAATAAAATATGCTATTTTCTAATATTGGTTAATCTTCTTGAAGTTGCATCTGAGATTCTGATCTTACAGCAATCTCTGAATTTATGTGGTTATATATATATATATTATACATATATTATATATATATTACGTTAAGTGGTTATATATAACCACTAAGACTATTTTTAAAAATGTAATCAATCAACTCTGCTCCAGAAAAATTTACATCAAGGTCTACACATATTAATTTTTTTAAAAAAATAATATTATGAGAATAACAAATCTTAATATTAGGAAATATAAAACCCAAATATTCCAAAACTAGTTGTCATCTTTGAAAAATCCATGTATCTTAAATTTTGTATATGCCTGAATGTTCCACAGAATATTTATCTTTTTTTTAATGTGAATACTGATGCTTAAAATTTAAAAATATATTTTAAAGAAAGAATCCAAAAGATTAAGAGTTTGACAATTAGTGGTATAGAAATGGCTATCAGAGGTAATCTTTTTTATTGTAAAACTACCTGTGCAGATCTAAGGGGAAAGAAAAATCTTCATGTTTAAAATCCACAATCCTAATAACAAGAAGAATGATTTGCTATGTTCAAAAATTGTACGCGTGCAATAACTCCTCTGTAGTGTCTAAATAATATTAAAAATAAACTAATACTGTCAACAACAATTTTTATCTGGGAACAGACATGGAATATTTCAAAACACAGATGGAAAGCTTCAGGTCTAAGCATTCCCTCCAAACATATTCTCTTCTATTGTATAAAATCACTTACAAAATGTAGGTATTTCTATATGTTGGGCTCACTATTCTATTGTAAGGCTTAAATGTGTATATGTACTCTATTACAGTATATCTTTATATTACATAGTGAATTCTTCTCTTGATTTTGTGGGGTCTCACATCAGGGTTGAATTCTCTTTTCAGCATCTTTGCTTTAGAGAACCTTTCTCATAGTTAACCCCAAAATGTAGTCATTGAATGATAGCTTTAAATTGCACTAATAGCTATCAGATAAGACAACAGACAAAAACTTAAATTATAAATAGGTAAGAGTAATGCATATAGTGGATTTTTCAACTTCCTTTATATACACTTAGTGCTGTAAGAAGCTATAAAATTCAGTTCCTCATTTGTAAATGGGCTGTGCCAGCTGAACATGAGAAAAACATTTTCTAGGCTATTCACCTGCAAAGAAAAGTTCTATTGGGTGTAAGTGTATATTTTATTTAAACAATATACTAATAGCAGTTTCTCGGTCTTGCAAAATAAAGAAAAATTATTTTATTCTCTAAAAAATGCATAAATGTGCAAATAAATAAAAATAATAATTCTCATACCTTTAGAGATGAGTTTTTATACGGTCTCAATTTCTGTATGCACACTATGAAGTACAAAACTGCCTCAAATAACAATATAGTGCACAAGCACTATAAGTAAGCCCTGAAATACTAGTTTCTAATTACAAGGTTCAGTTTGCAATCATTTTGCTCATAAAAAAAAATTGCTTCTTTGCCTTTTTCACCTAATTTACACCTCTTAAAACAGCAAGAAAAAACTGTATTCAATGGAAAGCATTCTACCTCCACAGACAAACTACAACCTTTATAAAGGGCTTTATCATTTTAGCTGTTGTTGGCTATCTGCAATTTGCTGTGCTTTAATGCAGCAGTATGGATAGGTCTTTCTGTACTAGTTGTCATATGACATATGTCATGTGTCACTTATATGAGTTTTTGTGGCAATACAGAGAATAAAGTGTGGCTGATGTTTCTGAATACCTGAGACATTCCATGATAAAAAAATCACTGAAAGAAGGATTATATTCTAGGACATGGTCAGTAGGGTCAGTTGAAATTAAAAAAAAAAAAATAAGGCTGGTGTTTAGAAAGCAAAAAGTAACTCAGAGAAATGATGGATTGCCTTATTTTGTCAATATTAGAAACATGAAAGTAGAATTTTTTTTGTGGTAGAAGACGCAAAGTAACGAAGCTGAAGCTCCTTCTTTGGCTACAAAACACTCCACCTTTTCACCTTTTTAGTTTCTAACTAAAAAAAAATGCTGTGAGTGCAGATTAGATATTGATTACTGAAATAGTTCAAGTTAAAATGTTTTATTTGCTGCTAGAGCAGCAAATTCAGAATTTTTTATTTCTTTAAAATTGTCTAGGTTTAGGTGGACTGTCTATTTCTGAAGGATCTTTCCAAGTTGTATTAATCCATTACTTGTCTCTAAAAAATAAAGAAAACCCTAATTCATTTTTTTGTTGCCATTCTTTTAGAGCCAGAGTATGTGAGATATTGAACAACCAGCACTCTAACTAAAGACTGTAGGAGTAAAATACTTCAGCAATACCTTTTAAAACTAGGTCAGTTATCATATTTCATTGAAATTGCCTGACCTGCCTGCCATTAGAATTGATACACCTCAATGATTGCCTTTGTGAGGTTTTACTTTTCTTCAGGATGTGTGTTGAATATCTTTTATGTATACATTTTGCCCTACAATGTAGTATCTACAAAGCACACAGCAGAGGGTTCTGAGTCACTTTCTCATTAAAAACAACTGTCTTTCACTCAGTTCATCAAGTCAACAGACAAGTAGGAGAACATGATAAGATAAACAAGATAGCCTTCTAGGACACACACAAAAAAAAAAAAATAAAATCTATTTGTCAATCCCCTTCTTCCAGAATGATCTTTGGGTTTGGATGAGAAAGTCAGGCATTTAACCTTTCCACCAAATACTAAAGGCAATAATGACAGATTGGTACAGGTACAAAAACCAGCAGACTTAGAAGAGGCCTTTATGTTGTCAGAGACAGATATTCTTGTTAATCGGGATAGTACAGACATAGAAAGAGTGGTGGAGCTTGTAAAGTCTCTGCTGGCCTTGTGATTTGCAATGACTCAGAGGAGATCCTTCACTTCAAATCTTCATTACAGTCTCATAAAGTTCTCTTCTGTTGAAATATAAGGGTTTGCAGGTATTGGTATTAATCCTAGCATATGAAGTAGAGCCCAGCCAGCCTCACTTCCGTGCTTTTAAGATCATGGAACAGAGCCTCCTGGAACACATGTCCAAGCAGGTGGAAGACAAGGAGATGACTAGACACAACTAATATGGCTTCACCAAGGTCAAATTGTACCTATCTAGTAGCTCGCTAGAATGGAGAGGACAAGACAAGAGCTGTAGATGTCGACTATCTTGACTTCTGTATAGCCTTGGATACAGTCCCACAGACCATTCTTGATATTACATTGGAAAAATACGGGTTTGACAGATTAACTATTAGATAGATTAGGAATTGGCTGGATTGCCACATCCAAACTGTGTCATTAGCTCAGTATCTGAGTGGAAACCAGTAACAAGTGGAATCCCTCAAGGGCCCACACTAGGATTAATGCTAATTAATATTTTCAGTGGTGATACAGTGGGATCAAGGCACCCTCAGCAAGTTTGAGCAAGTTTGAACCTGAATGCTGTGGTGTGATTGACAGGCTGGAGGGAAGGGATGGCATCCAGAGGGACCTGGAGAGGCTTGAGGAATGGGTCTGTGCAAAACTCATTAAGTTTAACAAGGAATAGTGCAAGGTGCTGCACCAGGATCAGAGCAATACCCAGTATTAATATAGGCCATGTGATGAATGTATTGAGAGCAGCCCTGCAAAGAAGGACTTGGCATTTCTTGTGGTTAAAAATCTGGACAAAAGCTGGCAATGTACATTTGCATCTCAGAAAGGCAACTGTGTCTTGGCCTGCATAAAAAGAAATCTGGCCAGCAGGTCAAGGGAGGTGGTTCTCCCTCTCTGCTCTGATAAAACCCCATCTCGAGTCTAGCTCTGGGTTGCCAGCACAAGAAAGAAGACCTGGATATATTACAGTGGGTTGAGGAGATGGACATAAAAAAGGTCAGAGTGCAGGAACATATCTCCTGTGAAGAAATGCTGAAAGAGTTGGAGTTACTTAGACTGGAGAAGAAAAGGCTTTGGGGAGACCTTATTGTGGCCTTTCAATATTTAAAGCAGGGATTACAAGAAAGATAGAAAGAGAATTTTTACCAGGACTGCAGTGATAATTGTCAATGTTTTCAAACTTGTAAGAGGGTAAGTTAAGATTGAGCATTAGGAAGAAATTTTTTATGGTGAGGGTAGGAACAGGTTGCCCAGAGAAGCCATGTATGCCCCATCCCAGGAAGTGTTCAAGGCCAGGTCGGATGGAGCTTTGAACAGACTGATGAAGTGAAAGTTGCCCCCATCCATGGTAGGAGGGGTGGAACTAAATGGTCTTTGAGGATCTGTTCTAACTGAATCACTCCGTGACTGAATAGCAATGTTAAGAGGCAGAAGCTTCTTGCTTTCCTCTTTTACAGGAGAAGAAGTTTATGAAATAGTTTCTTACCTGAGGAAATTTGTAAAACTCAACTTTTGCCTTCGTTTCGCTGTAAAGCACTTTGCTCTGTGACGGTTTGATTCCTCTAACACTGCCATTCCTTTGACTAAAAGAGTATCTATTTCCTCGGCACCCTAACTGTTCTCTGGGGAGAACAACAAGTCATTCACTTGCCCAGGAGGCCTCCTGATGAATATTATGGGTGATGAAGATGAGGAGGCCAAATTCAAGAAGAAAGTGGAGATGAGCAACTGCTGCACAAGTCACTTTCTCTCCATATCTCACAAAAAATCATCTCATGAGAGTAATTCTCAAGTATTCTAGGGAGATTGGATTCTGATTTTGTATCTATAACTCGTTTTGAGATGGTGTATTTGACTCACATGCTAATGGTGTCTCCTAGGAGCAATTTCACCGTGCATCAATGCCAAAGAATCTCACACTGCAGGAGTGCAGGAGAAAGATATTTGTCTGTGTGTGTCAGTCTGTCTGTGCAGATCTGCAAGAGCAGAACTAATTCACCAAAATTAGAAAAGATGTTGTTTTATTTCCCAAATTCTTGTCTATTTTGTATCCATATTTTAAAATAAAAACTTGCAGGGCTTTTTCTTAATAGCAAGCGGAAGTACTGCAAACAGTCAAAAAGAAATACACAGAAGTTAGATTTATAACCATAAGTTTGGATCCTTGATTCAGAAAAGTGTTAGGAAAAGTTGTCTCTCTGACACATTATGTATCAGTAAATATGTTGATTGGTGCAAATTTCAAGTAAGCTTAAATTATTTTGTATTATACATTCTAACTGCATTTTTGCTGACATAATTCATTAAATCTATGCTCATAATGAATCTTCAGGAATTTTACTTTAGTAAGTCTCATCAGATAAGAACATTTATGGATATGACTATCAGCCTAGAGGGGCTACTTTGTCAAGTAGTTCTTACATTCCTCTTCTTCTTACAAATCAATACATTTTCTAACCCTTTCTCTTTTTTTGACAGGATTTTTTTAAATTGAAATAATTTTATAACCTTTCAGAGAAGACCCATAATGGGGACTGTTAGTTAATTAATATGATAGTTTTAATAAATGAATATATATACACATGACATGTAAGATGATAGTTCCTCTGAAGGATTTTCACAGATAAATGTAGCTTTTTTTCTGCTGAAAAATAAGCTTTATATCTGTATACACTTTAGAGATCTCAGTAGTACTTTATCCTATCGAGATTCATAACTAGTAAATGAGTGTTGTGAATAAAAAGCCCAGCAAAACACTGACAAAACCTATGAGAATGTAGGAATTTGGTTTGACTATTTTATAAATCAAGTTAAATTTGCCAGCTTTAGGTTACATGTTTTTAAGAAAATTTAGAAATACAAATAAAAAAAAGTAGAGTGAGAAAGAAATTAATTAAAACATATTTCACAGTAAACCAATTTAGACAATGTAATGTAAATATTACCCAACATAAATGATTTGATGGATGGGTGGTGTCAAAGGTAGGGAATATCATGAGGAATTTTCAGGGAAGTAGTATTGTTAATATACATTAAGTGGGATCTTATTCTTGTTTAATGTGTTACATAACAGCAGTAGATCAAAGCCCTTAAAAAGCATAGCAAGACAGGGATTTAACACTGTTTCACTAATCGCTATGGGAATTTAAACTGACAGATATTCTGAAAAAAAAATACTTAAAAACTACTATCATAGAATCATAGAAGGGCCTGGATTGACAAGGACTTTGAGAATCATCATATTCCAACCCCCCGCCATGGGCAGAGGACATCTTCCACTATCCCAGGTTGCTCAGAGCCCCCTCAAACACAGCCTTGAACACTTCCAGGGAGGAGACAGCCACAGCTTCTCTGGGAAACCTGTTCCAGTGCCTTATCACCCTCACAGGGAAGATTATTTTTCTAATGTCTTATCTAAACCTGCTTTCTTTTGGTTTGAAGCCATTCCCCTTTGTCCTGTTATTCCCAGTAAATTGTGGGCTCTCTTCATGTACTAGAAGGTTGCAATCAGGTCACCTCAAAACCTTTTCTTCTCCAGGCTGAACAATCCCAATTCTCCCAGCCTTTCCTCCCAGCAGAGCTGCTCCATCCCTCTGATCACCTTGGTGCCTCCTCTGGGCTGGCTCCAACAGGTCCCTGTCCTTGCTGTGCTGGGACCCCAGAGCTGCTGCAGCACTGCAGGTGGGGTCTCAGCAGAGCGGGGCAGAGGGGCAGAATCCCCTCCCTGCCCTGCTGCCCACGGGGCTTTGGGTGCAGCCCAGCACAGGGGGGTTCTGGGCTCCCAGCGCACACGGCTGGAGCATGTCCAGCCTCTCACCCACCAGCACCCCCAAATGCTTCTTGTAGGGCTTCTCCAGATGTGTTCATCCCCTGCCTGGATTGATACAGGGGGTTGTCCTGACCCAGGTGCAGCACCTTGGATTTGGTCTTAAACCTCATGACATTCCCATGGGCCACTTCTTGAGCTCGTCCAGGTGCCACCCTATAGAAGACTAGAAAATATCAGGCACTTATATCCTATGTATGACAATGCTGAATAAATGAAATTTCACATCTTATAGGTTCAAAAGCAAAGCTCTGTTTTGCTGTGCATCACTATTAGAGACCAGCCCTGATTTGGGATGCCCTGGTAAATCCAGCTCAACCTCGCTGGGGCCACAGGTTGCCCCAGGTTGCCCTGGGACCTGAAACAGCCTCACAGCTGCCCCCAGGAGAGCAAATGCAATCATATTTACTGGGTCACAGCTATCAAAGCTGATATGACTTCACCTAATTAGACTTAGCAATATCTTTTATCTATGGAATTAATGAAAACATATTTGCAATTATCAATGGTATGTGTTTAGCTTGTTATAAATTACTTTAATAAGTCCAAACATTTGAAAAGATATAAAACTTTTGATTAATGGAAAGTACTGAATCTCTACTTTTACATTTTTGTTGAGGGGAAGCTGGAAGAGCAATTCACATATTCATCCTGGCTTGCAGCTTCACAGCCTCCTTTAAATTTTTACTCAGAAGTTACAGGTTGACCACTATTTTTTTATTTCAAAGCATGTTTGAGGAAGATGATAAGAAGAGGGTAAAGGTACAAAACTGAAGCATCCAAATAGTGAAAGCTGGATTTATCATTAATTACATCTCCTGGGACATGCATGTACTATGTAAATAAGAGTTAAGTATTTTATAAATAACATTTGCAAGTATAAGTCTGGCTTATTAATGATCTAGAATTCTTGCTCCAAGAGTTTTTTCTATGGTCAAACATATTTTAATCTAGATTTTATTCCTAAAAAAATGAAGCATGTACATATAACTCCTGACATTAAAAATTTTGAATCCACACTAGAGATTTGCTTTCTTAATCTTTATATCAGCCAAATATTTTAACAGAATTTTGCACAGCACCTGGCTGAATTTTTTGAAATGCCATCTTCTGAGGGTGAATCAGATAAAAAAAGAATTTTACTGGGCTAGCAAAAAGCAAATACTGTAAAAACTTTCATGATAGAACAGTATGTTTCCAGCTACATTAATTGTTTTTTTCTGCCCTCTATGTTCTTGGCCACATTTCTACTTTCATTAATTCATGCTATCAATTTTATGACTACCTTCTTAATACTGAAGCTGCATGAGAGAAAAAATATCCCTTCTCCCCCCTCCCACCTCCCCAGTTATAGTTTCTGTTGCACATTTTTTATTTGTTTTGAGATGTTAGCTAATAATTTGCTGATTAAAAATGACTGGAATATTGATAGACATACAGATCAGACAGTAACAATTCTGCCCCCAATCTGTTTTTTAAAAGGGAAATATTAGCAGAGCACTCCAAACTTGTTCTTTTTCAAGTTTGTTTCATCACTGGAAATGTTAAAGGGATATGCATGGCTGTCCCTAGAATTACGAGAGTGGGTATTTCCTCACCAGTTGTTCTATTTTCATTCTGGTTTATTTTTTTGTTTGGTTTTTTTTTGTTTGTTTTTGTATGGTGGTGTGTTTGTTAGTTTGTTTGTTTGATTGATTGCTTGTTTGTTTATTTTGTTCTTATTGTTGTTGTGTTGGTCTGTTTATCTCTTTAATTGTAAAAAAACCCAAACCAGTTCATTTACTCATCAACCTGATGGTCAGGAATCCACACAGTGTGGTGGTAGGATGAAGCTGCCTGCCTTTGAAGATCAGAAAAACTTCTAATCTATAGATGATCTCTGTAGAGATATTAAGGTTGGCTTATGGCAACAAACTTTCCTCTTGCACCTGAGGATACAGTGGGATGTCTGAAGAAATCATAAAATGGATTGGTCTTCCTACCTCATTTCTCTTATGAGTCCATACAGGCTAAAATAAAACTTATCTGGACCAAAGGAGAGTGGAGTCAAGGGTGCTCCTTGTAGCTTATAGCTGATATATATTTCTGCAAGAAATAGAGAACTGTCTTCTGTGTTTCTAACTAATTTCAATACAATTGTTTTCTCAGATGCCTACAGTTCATCCCCAGTTAGGGGGCTCTGTTTTGGTTGTAAAGAGGGCAAATGGGAAAGGTCTTCAGGGGGCTGATCAACAGTGGCTGAACATGAGCCCAGCTGTGCCCAGGTGGCCAAGAAGGCCAAGGGCACCTGGTCTGTATCAGCAATAGTGTGGCAGCAGGACCAGGGCAGGGATTGTCCCCCTGTACTGGGCACTGGTGAGGCCACACCTCAGATCCTGTGTCCAGTTTTGGGCCCCTCGATTCAGGAAGGAACAGAGAGGAACAGAGAGAAGGGAACAGAGCCGGGGAAGGGTCTGGAGCACAAATCTGATGGGGAGTGGCTGAGGGAGCTGGGAATTTTCAGCCTGGAGAAAAGGAGGTTCAGGGAGAACCTTCTCACTCTCTACAACTCTGTGAAAGGAGGGTGTAGCCAGGTGGGGGTTGGGTTCTTTTCCGAGGTAACCAGTAACTAGATAAGAGGACACAGCCTCAAGCTGCACCAGCTGTCCAGGCTGGACATCAGGAGGACTTTCTTCACTGAAAAGGCTGTTAAGCATTGGAACAGCACTGCCCAGGGAAGTGGTGGAATCACCACTTCATTCAAGAAATATCTGGATGTGGCACTTAGTGCCAGGGTCTAATTGACAAAGTGGAGTTAGGTCAAAGATGGGACTCAATGATTTCAGACATCTTTTCCAACTGTAATGATTTTATAATTCTATGATTCTATGGTTATACAAACCACATTCCCATGCAACGGTGAGAGGGTATATTAATTAATATTTTCATGCACTTTCTCCACTTTACACAAATGTGTTTAAATCACAGGC
Source organism: Pardalotus punctatus (assembly GCA_013400915.1). NCBI lineage: Eukaryota > Metazoa > Chordata > Aves > Passeriformes > Pardalotidae > Pardalotus > Pardalotus punctatus. The sequence goes on from VZTX01023066.1 coordinate 446,833, forward strand.
AATTTCTGAATTTCTTATAGCATCTTTCCCTCTGTAAATATCTATTTTATCTTAATTGTTAAGAGATTTCCCTCTAAAAGCTGAGAATGAAGTGTTCTCATAGTGATAAGAGATTTCTAAGGCATTGTGACACACAGCCACAATTTCCCATCAGAGACACACGGAGTAAAAGAGCTGGTGTGGGAACAGCTGTGGTGTCTGCACACATGATATATTTGAAATGGTTTGCTGAGGCATGTTCAGCACTCCTCTGCATGGTGAAAGCAAGGTAAAACAAGCCTGTCCTCAGGATGCTTTATACTGGAGAAGAGAAAGTCTGTCTTCATCAGAGTCAAGACTGAACCGTGTGTCTAAAATTCTGCTCACCACTGCTGCACCCTGACAGGATTATATATTCAGTTTTTCATGCTGCTAAGTAGTTTAACCTCAACCTAAGTTGGTGAGCAACTGTGCTACAACTCATGTTGATTATATATCCATATGTTGATCCAATTTTAAAATGGTTATTACATGTTATTTGTCACTGTGCCATGCATTTGCCTTCAAAATGTTGTGCAAACTCCTAAAAAAGGCAGGAGACTATAACTTTTTCATAGTTCTATTAAAACAAAATACAGCATGTAGGGTAAATTTGATAATGTTGTTGTGAGGAAAAGAGTTCTTGACACTTCTCATATCCATCACTATGAAAGGTTTGTGAACAGTATTATCACAGGACAAGTAAGATTATGGTCTGAATGTGTCTGCAGATAATCTGAGACGTTTTTATCATTCTAAGATCTTTAGAATAAGGAAGTTCATAGTAAAACCTATGTATTTCTTCCTTTTAGATATTTATTTATTTACCCTGCCCTTCCTGTGACATTTAGCATATATTTCTTAGAGTATTCAGTGAAGAACATGGTTGATTTACTCTCTGAAAATGTAGTTTGACAGTTTTGAGTGTAAATGTTGTAGCTTAATATGAAGAAACTATATTAATTTAGACAAGTATTTATAGTTATAGTTTATTTTCAAACAACTCCATAACACTAGGAAGCACTAATCATCTTCATTTTATATGTGGAAACAAAGTTACAGAGGGTTAGATAGAATAATGGTTATTTATGTACTTTGTAACAAGAAGTCACAGAATAAAAGACATTTTTGGATCCAGGTTTATGATCATTCATAGAACCATAACTGCTGGGTTACAGAACTGTGCACTTTTATTTGCTTTCTGCTGCCCACTGGGTATGGAATTATTTATTTATGAAGTCTTGTTAATTTTATAGTTAGGACATCTTCCATGGAACTGAGATATAGTGTCGATCTATAGGAAAAACCAAAACCCAGGACCACTGCTTAGAAGAATCAAGAAACACCTTTTTGATTTCTAAAACAACATATTTTTCAATATCTCATTTCAAAGAAAAAGAAAAACCGCTGTCCTTCAACTTTGAGTGCAGTATGTTGTTTCCGAATCAAATTTGCTGATCAGGGATGGTGGGTTTGCTCTAATGTTTGTGTTTACATCTAGGTCAGCATGTACATATAGCATATAAAATAGATAGTAATTTCCTCACTGATGTCCCTTACACTTGACTTCACCAGCTGCTGGATTTCATGTAAACATATACAATATCTTAGGGTTTTATATCTTGATTTGCATCCTTAAGGGGGTCTATTTGAATTATGAGGTCTGCTTTAGGAGGTTAAATGATAGCTCTTTCTCCAAGCTCTCTGCAAACCATAACATATTCTCGGGATTATCCAACTTCAGGCAAAATACTGGAAGTTTTCTGCTACCTTTAAAAATTTTGTCCTCTTCTAATGTGCTCATTCACTGTCTTCTCATTTTTGTTGCCTTCCAACCCTGCATTTATTATCTTAGTGAGTACTCTCCTGCATCTTAAACTTCACTGGATCTGCCCTCTTTCATCCACATCAAAAATATTAGTTGCCCTTGCTGCTACAAGTCATATGTCCTCTGATTTAAACTCATTTTGGCACTTACTTTTTTTTTTGTTGTTGTTGTTGTTGTTTGGCCTGTAATATGTTTAAGCTGTTGTGCCCATTTTCATGTACATCAAACTCTCTATTTTACTGTTGCAATTACTCAATCTATTTTTACAAGTCAGAGGATTACAACATGAAAGTCATCTACTTGATGGATAAAACATGAGCACTTTTCTCAGAATTCAAATGAACTTTCATTACATATTAGTATACTACTTATTACAAAATGAAAATTGCAGTTCCTGGAGATTTTGATGGTGTTCGCAGTTTTGGAATTGGTTTCCCTCTAAATTTATTTGAAAGGGAGTAGCATTTCTGTTCTATTTTTTCTTTGCGCAGAGGTGACACTAGTCAACAGTCTTAAGATTTGCACATAAGTGATCTCATACCAGACAAAAAAGTTGTTGCAGATATTAAGTTATATTTCCTACAGTACAATATCCCTGGAACATCTGCTTTTATAAGAGCCACACTCAAAGCACATCCTGTGGGTGAAGAGGGAACAGAAAGAAGTAAAACTTGACAATTTGTATCAGTCAACATGTTAAGAAGAAAACTGGTCTGCAAATTAAATGTCTCTATACTTATTTTATGCTATAAAGAACTGGAAATAAACCTCCATCTGTTCCTCTTAAGGATTGTTATAAGAAAATAAGTCAGCAGAGAATTAAGGTGTTCAGAAAATATCCTTAGATTTCTAGAAAGTATATATATTTTTCAAAAAATAACATTTCTTTTTTTTAATCTTGAAGTTGGATTTTTTCTTTTCTACATTGCAGTCCCATCCAGGGCAGGGTGAGCAATATCAATGGATTGTGAGGATTTTATTTTATTTTTCTTCGTAAAATCACCTAAAGCCCTAATGTAGGAAAACAATTCAGAATGTGTTTAAGCCCTACTGAATTCAACAACTATGCCTCTAAGAGAAGAAGATGCTGAAATAACTGACTCAGTTTGAGGCCAAGTTAGGATTGTATGGGCTATGCATCTGCTCTTCTCCTCTGAGTGTGCCAAGACAGGAGACAGCACAGAGTTTATCAGGAATAACAAATGCTATTTTTCGCTGCTGTCAAGGCTGGTTCCCATCAATGTTACTTAGCTGGGTGCTGAAAACCCTCTTACTCAAATTGTTTCTGAGAACTGGGAAAGTTCTCCCTGCCAAATCAAATACCCCCATTTCTGTGGTTCAGCACCTCAGCATGCTCTGGAAAATGTTACAGGAGAATTTTATCTTGTCTGGCATTAGAGAAATCTTTAGCTGACCATTTAATAGGAAGCTCAGACTATAAGTGCATTAAGTCCACAGCTTTTTCTTCCCACTAACCACTGGCTAAACTGTTAAAAGCCAGGAGAGCAAATCACAACTATCATTAACACTTCTCCAAGCTATATATGGAAAGAAAGCACAGAAAATTGCATAATTGCAAGATAAATTTGGTTATTTGGTAATCCAAGGCCATGTCCAGCAAGGCCAGCTGAACGGAGGCTGATTAACATGTTAACTCTCTAGGCTAGTAATATCACTTAAGTGCTGAGCACTTTCAGCTCCCACCTACACTGATCCACAGTGTTAAGTGCACTCAAGTCCAATAAGTTTCATCTGGTTTAAACATAAAAATTTTCTCTTGACTCTCTATATAACCACTTCACCAAAATTTTCAAATTAGTGTGCCTAGAAGGAAAATTATTTTTAATCATCTAATTATTTTCTTGTATCATTTGTCTGAGATGAATGTTACTGAGAAAATATTTTAATGAATAACAAATATACCTTAGTATCTTTGTTGTACATATTCTTGGACAAACAAAATAAGAGACATATATTTCTAAGATCTTTTTCTGAATTCACAGAGTTTTAAACTCTGGATTTTTTAAAAACCAGTCTTATTTCTTAACATAATTTTCTGTAGTCAGGACACTTACCTTGGATAATCTATGCTTATTTTATTGCTTAAGGCCACAAATTTCTATCCAAATGCTTTAATGTTCATAAACTAGAGGTAGCAAGGGTGTTCTCCTTATTGGGTAAATTGTTCTGTTTCAAACTTTCACTGAACTTTGGTGATCCTATATTTTTTCTGCTGACAAGCTTGCTTTAAACTGTTTCAGAGGAAACCTCATCTGTGCAAAGTGCACTGTGTAGAGACCAGTGCTTGCTTCCCTAAGCAATGGGACTTGTAATTTCCCATTGAAAAACAGCAGTATTTTCATGGAAGACGTTCCATTCAGGAAACTGACTTGTGCCTCTCAGCACATTGAGTTTGATACCACTTTTTCAGCACTGCTCTAGATCTCCTGTACAAGATTTGATTGACATCAGAGTCAGATGAATAGTTGTGGAAGATAGCAATATTTCTTCTTGCCATTACAGAAATCTGCCTGCAACTGTCATTATCAACATCAAGGACAACAGTAATTACAATGTATTTGTCAGTACATCACTGTTTCAGGTGGCTCCAATTGCCTGCCAAAAGTGTTCAAATGCACTTCTCTGCAATTCTTGTATAGTGACAGCCCAAATATCACTATTACCTTTATGGACATAATAACATACTTATTTCTGACAAAAAAAAAAAAAAAAAAAAAA
>VZTX01023066.1:451435-551041 GCA_013400915.1 Pardalotus punctatus
AAAAAAAAAAAAAAAAAAAAATTTAAAAACAGATAAGCAACATAATGATGCTTTTTCTCAAAGAAAAAAAGAACAGTCACTAAAATAGCTCTATTTCATCAACAAATTAATTGTAATTAGTGAATGTGTACAAGAAGAATAATATAGAGAATGTTTCTAACAATAAACTTGGGAGAAGTTATAGTGAGAGATACTTTAAGTTATCACTTTTTTCTCTTATTCTCACTAATTCTTATATTATATTTCAGTCAGTTTTGAAAGTTCATGCATCATATGATGATTGAAAAGGTTGGTGGTTGCACTCCCATACAAGTTTTTCTTTTTCAAATTATACATGCAAAACACTGATTTACAGAAATGTTTTTAATTATTCTCAAATATAAAGAACATCCAGAGGAAAATTTACATATCTACAAACACCACATATCACATCATCCTATCATATAATATCAATCATCATATCATATCATATCATATCCTTTTTCTCAAAACTAAGTTCATATTTTATGGAAACACTACTAAAAACAATAGGTTGAACATTATTTAAAATACTTCTGAATTAGGAAACAAAATGAATTAGGAAGAATTGAGTTGTAATTTATTACTATGAGAATTATGTAATAAAAATGTATTTTTTATTATGGAGACTGGGAAAAACATAGTTAATAAACTTAATTATGTTATTTTAGAGAATATGAAGGAAATTAATTGGAATTCATTACCTTATTCAAATCATTACATAGCTATCAGATTCTCAATAACAATTAAACACAGGAACAGCTTAAAATCCAAAATTAGCTAAATTGAAGTCAGAACAATGCGATGCTTAAAACAGCAACATAATAACTGTAGTAGAAAGAATTAATGGTTTAAAGACACTACAGAGAATAAAACTATTGGTCCAGTTGGATTCTTGAAAAAAACTTCGAAGTCGTTACCTCCAAACTGTACATACTTTTAAACAAGTTATTATTCTATTAAAATTATGTGATATAAGTAAATTAATATGCAATAAGAAGGATTGAAGCACTGACAAACAGGTCAGTCAAATACCCTTTTTGTCATCATGCAAACACCCACCCTGGCATCACCTGCATTGGTCTGACCTCTAATCCTGCTCCATCACCTCTCAAATGTGTCATCACCCATCCCAAGGCAGAGCTCTCTGTGATCCTGCTCCTCTCTCACTTGCAACTTGCCCTCTCTGCCTACTTTCCAAAAGAACCTGTATCTATCCATGGCACAACCCTACCTTTGTTCACTATTCCCACCGTGTCTCTGTGAAACCAAAGGAATTATGTTTCTGTAGTTTTTACTGACTTCTAAGTTTTCTTGTGGGTTCCCTATGTTGCATCAGTGAGCGTACAGTCACTTCAGGAATGCAGTCAGTTGTGTTGTTTTCCTAGAAAAAGTACAAATTTTTCCCCATAATAGTTGCTCATGGTTATGATTCTGCCATATTAACAATGCATTTCATGACTGTTTCAATAGTAGTGAGTCTATTGGAATTTTTTAGGTTACTCAACAAAGGCAAGATGTTGTTTGTCTGACAAAAGGCATAGAAACAGGATCACACCTACTGCTCGATTTATGATCTGAAGTGTGGCTTGTTCTGTGTTGTTTTTACTTTTTCCTCACCTAACATTTATTTCCTTTTCCTGTCAGTAACAATATCTCTTGATGCAAGGTAGATGAGACTAACTGGTGCTCACAATCTCGACATTGTCAGAGTTTGTGTTCTGGTAAAGTGAAAAGAGAAATGATACGTAAGGGCAGTCTTATGTCTACTAACAGACCACTAGACAGAGATTTCCTCTGGTTCTCAGGGGACTAGCTGAATTATCTTTCTTTACTGCTGTTAACATTGCCAAGGTCAGCTCCTATTCCTAATTGTGTGATGCAAAAGTGCAGCCTCTTTTTCTGCCATATAAAATGAGTTTCCTTCAACACTGAAGCAGTGACTTCCAAGCTAACATCCCTTGAGCCTGTGTTGGAATGGCAAATGTGGCTGTGTGAAAGCAATGTGGATGTTTGCTAGGGGACAACTCAGGAATTTCTGTGCTGAAATTCCTTGTTTAATGTAAACAAGCAGTCAGCAATTCTGGCTATAGGAGTCATTGCTTGCAGAACATGTACATTCATTTTATTATCGCCCATGAACACCCCTATCTTCAGACTGCATGAGGAATCTCATTCACAAAAATTTAGAAAGGGAGGAAAAAAATCATCTTAGTGCAATAATACTATGCCCATGCATTTGCTTAGATATCCTGAGTGTCTGAGAAAACCAATCCTGGAAACAGTCCTAGGTTTTTATAGCAGTATACCTCCACTATTTTTAACTTGAAAAGGTAACACCCAGGTTTAATGACATTTAAAAACCCAAACAAATCCAAGTCAGAAAATTTGTAAACTGAAGACATGAAAATAATATTAAAATAATACAAGAAATCTGTAATTAACTCCACCATCACCCCACAAATATATTATGATAATTCCAATAAGCAATTTATCTGAGGGCAACAAAGCACTGAAATAACAATTTTACATATTCAGAGTCTAACAGCCTGAAGTAAAATACTCAACAATCTGCCTATTCATCTAATTAACACTATTGATTCATATTCAAATAGAATTTCCTCAGGGCATGGGAAGAATTCCAAGGGTCCCTTGAATTCACTGATCCTCACCTTTTATGCCTCCTCTTGAAAAACAGAGGCAAAATGCCCTCCAGAAATAATTTGAATGGAAACAAAGCCTGGACAGGAATAGGTTTGTTGAATAGGAAACTCTGTAAAACAATCAGTCTGTAATTAAGTTTCTCCAAAAAAGAGCTAAAAGTTAGCTTGACCTCTGTTTGGACTGATGGGATAGGAGTGGGTTAGTGCATTGGCAAACTGTTATAATAAATCCACCTCAAACCATTCTATATAAAATCTGTAGCTAATGCTAATATAAAATGTCACAGTTTACTTTGCTTTCTGTGTGACACTTGTTTTATATCTGTAGTAGTTATATCTTGGATAATAAATGGAGTTTACAGTGTTTAAAAACCTGTTGGGTTTTTTTTCCCCTAACTTTACTGCTTCCTTCCATTGCAGGGAAGGTTTTGAACATTTCAGAGCTATAAACATGAAGGCTAAGTTTCTTTCAAAATGCTTTGGTTTGCATTTTTATGGTATCATTTAGATGTTTAGAGAAATCTGACAGAGAAGAGTTATAATTATCAATCTGCAAAGATTGTGATTCCTTTGAAGAGTAGATTTATGGCTTCTGATTTAATTAGAATAAATCATAATGAAAACATTATACAAGCCTGGAGCATGAAAATTAAAAACACACCCTCTGGTTCATATGTAATTGTTCCCAGAAAACCACATGCTAGAATAAAATAGGTTAATCAAACTGAGAAAAACACGAAAATATTACACATTATTATTCAACTGTTGATTGTCACTGATGAAAAGAAAATAATTCACTTCACTATCAAATCTGTGCACATCTATATTAATTTGACCTGCCCTTTAGGAAGAAAAATTATTTTGGAGGTAAAGAGAGCCCTTAAAAATCACTGTTTTCCCTCAAAGGATCAAAGATAAATTGATTTTCTGTAAGTGGTATTTTGTACCTTTCTGGTTTTTTCTTTATTAGTAGAATTACACAATGCCATTGTTGAAATTGATGATAGGGTGAGGTTTTCTCATTCTTGAAGTGGTTTAATAGATCAAAAATCAAAACTAATTATAGACTTTTCCTTATGAATTTCTGTTTGTGAAATCCCAAATTGTCTCTCATGTAGCAAATTAGTGTTGCAGTGTGCAGTGCAAATTAGTGCCCAGAATGGCAAAATCACCATTATGTCTACAAAGGAAACAGAACACAAACGAAACGTAGTCTGATTATTGTCATGTACAAAAGACCAAATAAATTTAATTTTGTGAATACTTGAAGTGTTCAGTCAGGTTTTAATCAAGTTATTTTTAGCTGCAATTGTGACTTGAAGCCTGTGTAGCTCAGTTATCAGTGACTGAACAAGGGCCAAAAAGAAATCTGTTACAAAGGCACCTGGCCTTGGAAGGAAGGTAGGGAATGGGCAGCCATGCTCACACACAGAATTATCAAAAGACATGACAGTGTTGGTAAAATTTTAAGGAAAAATAGGAAAATAGAACTTTTGTTATAAAGATTCCAGGACATCAATTCTCCAGGTGGATTTTTGTTTTGCTTTATGAATTGATTTCTGGGCTAAATAAAACAGTGAAACAGGTAGTGAAAGACTAAACATTTCTTTCACAATCACTCTTTGTCCCTATGGAACAGTAAAGAAAAAAATCAAACCATATTATTTTTCCTTTTTATTTCAACATGTGTGTAATAAATAATGAACACAGCCTTTCCATATGCTAAAATCATGCATGTTCATAAATATGTAAAGTTGCACAACATTTTCCCTTTCCCCCCACCACTACTGCAGGTGAACACTGTCCCCTGAAAAGGTGATTTTTCAAAAGCAGAATTGGTAAGTGCCAGACTGCCAGACAGCTTTTTTTTTTTTTTTAAAAAAAACCCATACCTACCTCACCTGTTAAAACAGTTTGGAATTTTGTTTTTATGTGAGCAAGAGTATCTATGAGCAAGAGTATCTAATTTGAATTTTTAGAGAAATATACCATAAAATGAAACCTAAATGGTCTCATGTGGTTACAGCATAGGAAGAGCCAATATATTCCTTTTGTCTTACTGGAAAAGAAGGAGCACATTAAACTTAGGAGACCAGTGCACATTGTTAATTAATTCATCTGGCATCAGTACATGTTGAATGAAAAACAAAGGCAGGTATTTGACATGGTTTTACTTAGTTTGGTTACAATATATTCACATTCAGGTGTGGAAAAGCAACTATATTTATTCACACTCTGCCATTTAACTCTTAAACTCCATAATTTATTTCAAGAGAGCTGCCAGAAATATGTAGAAGTCTCACTGATATGGATCTTTCACAAGTTTTGGTTCTAGAAGTGGCCCAAGACAGATTATCATGTATGTTTTCACTTATTTATGCAACTAAGGCAGAACTCATTGCAGGAGTTCACTTTTTATGAGACTAGAAAGAATCCACTCCAGCAGAGCTTTTTAATGTGTCTCTGCTGCAAGGAACTCATCAGTCGGGGCTCACAAATCAACCCCGAGACACAAATCTATAGGAAAGCAGGCTTCATTAGTTCTGGTGCTCATGAAACTGCTTGACTTGCAGAAGGACTCTCACAAACCTTAATTCCATCTTCAATCGTTTAATGAAGTTCCTTTTTGGGTGTATATATGTTTACAAACATATAACATAAATAATTCTAAATGTTGACAGACCATATTCAATATGTTATTGTTATAAAAATCAGAATTTTAACTATTTATCACCATGATTTCATTTGTCATTTTACCTTTAAAAGTTCGCACAGGTTGAATCTCCTTGTCACAGTTCTGTCTGGCTTTTTCTCATAACAGAAATGTGACCACAGCCTTTTCACTTTATGTGCTCATTAAAGTGTTAGATTTGAATCTTCTCATGTACATAAAACTGGGAGCATCCTAATGTCTTGGAGAGATTGAGGTCCTTGTAAACCTAAATAAATTAATTCTGATAATGTGATGTTGAGACAGGGTGACATTCTCCATTTCAAATCTTACCAATCTGAAAATTTTATATGCGGCACTTGTTTTTAACAGAATGTTTGCCACATCTTTAAAAAAAGGTGAAGGAAAGACATTGACAAGATTGAATAAGTAACCAGGTTGTTTGCTATTTGTCCAGCCCCAAGGTTTTCCCTTGAAAGTTTTATCTTCTTACAGGCTGGCTGGATGAATAAGTGCACATTGTAACCTCTGCAATAGCAGGGTGATGAATCAGATTCTTGGATCAATTTGTTTTCCTTGTCATTTGATCCATTTCAATTACTGATGAACAAGTTTCATTTTGTGTTTTATAGAACAAATTAGTGAAATACAGCATGTAGTACTGAATAAACATTGCCAATCCCAGCTGGTTTCCCCCTTCCCCTTTAGAAAGGTGACCAAGAAGGGAGCAAATTAAGCCCCTAAAGTGGGCTGATGAGAAACAGATGTTAATAGCAGTGCTGAGGCTGCTGAAGTTGCACTACAACAAGGTGCCATTGATCTTGATCCCTCCAGCCAAGAACTGCAGGCTGCAGGATCAAGGCCATTTTCTAATCTTCTTTGATCTACCCCAGTTATTCAATGTTGTGCACGGTTTACCCAGGGACAGCTATGCTCCTGTATTAAAGGCACTGCTTATGAACACTTGGAACAGTGTCTAAAAGCTCATCTATGCATGCAGGATTTGAGTGTAGAGTGATGAATCTGGGCAAAGAAGGTATATGAAACTGGAATCATCACATTAAATATGGTTTGGTTTTATTTTCTTATTTTTCTTCTTTTTTATTATTTTCTAATAAAAATAGGTAATAATAATTACCTAGGCATTAAAGTCCTAGTTTCAGGCATTTATGTGCTCTTGTGTTAGACTCTAACACTACTGGCTTTTGATGTGCCACATCATTTTCAGTTTTCATTTTCCATTTTCATTCTCCTTTTATTTTTAACAGCTAAGGAAATATACCTATGTTTGGATTCACTGCTACATAATGCAAAGCAATCCCAGTTTCACTAGCTCAATAAAAGGAAGAAAACCAAAAAACCATCATCCCAAAGTACAGTAAAAGGTAAATATGCAATCAGATTGGCATATATCTTATACATACCCACCTGAAAATATGTTGCATTTTAAATTAAGGGTCGGGCTTCTTTGGGTCTTAATATCTTTAAATTAAGAAATTATGCCTTTCAAGCAATTCTAAAATGACTCATTAAATAATCAAAAATAAATAATGCTTTCCTCTTCCTGTCTCAAAAAAGGATTAGAACATTTGAGATATAATCTTAGCTACAGTAATTGTAACCTGAACAGTGTCTTCACCGTATTGACTGAGTATATAAGAGAGTTTCATATTTCCGAGCACCATGTGGAAACAAATGTGCCTCACACTGCTGGATTAAAAAGATGACTTTCTGGACTGTCTTCTTGGTCTCTATCAGGTAACCCACAGTTATAAGGAAGCAGGCCATATATTCAAATAACCCCAAGGAGATCCAATCCAGAGGAGGAAGAGACATCCCCTAAGAAAATCTCATGCCTTCCACTGAAAAACTCAGGAAGCTCATGACTTGATGCAGACTTTCTCCAACCTGTTTTTCTAAAAAGAATACTGAAACTGTTGAGACTATCACACAAAATTGATTGAAAGAGTAAGCATAACACCAGAGAAAAGGGATTTTTATTGAACAGTTTTATACTACTAACGAGGCTTTCCTGCATTAATTAGGTAATTTGGATGTTTAAACTGTTAAAACAACACTTGAACAAACATTCTTGGCTCTGTATATGTGGTGTGTTCCCTTTTGGTAATTACAAGACTTTGAGTAACAGGGCCAGAGCTGTGTGCAGTGTTCAAGAAGTCAGTGTACCAAGGCTTTATATAGCAGAACGACACCATCTGTCTCATCCTCAATATCCTTCTTGATGGTACCCAACATTTTGTTGGCTCTTTTTGCTGCCACTGAACACAGAACAGATTATTTCAGAAAACTGACAGATCATTTTTCAGAGATGAAACTGTCAGTTCCAAGTTCAACATCACACAGACATGGTTTGGATTATTTTTGTTACATGTGTTGCCTTAATTTCATCTGTCCTGTAGCTCATGTGCCAATTTTTTGCCCCCATGTTCTGAGATCCTCTGCTATTCCTTACCATAAATTTGGCACTTGACTACCTGGGAGAACTTAATCTGTACAAAAGCTTTTTATAAAGATAGTGAACAAAAACAGGTTCAAAACTGATTCACTAGTGACCCAGCCTCTGAATTTTCCCTATTATAATGTATGATCTTTAAGATTTTTCTTCCCATTCTTCAAGGAATTTCCTATATATCTAAAAGTAATACAATTCTTACAAAGCAAGTGACTTTTCTCCAATCCACGGGAGCTAAGTTTCCTGTTGATTTTCAGTTTGGAACTTTGTCAAGGGTTTTATATCTCCCTGCTTCTCCTTATCTACATGATTATTGACAGCTCGGTCCTATGATGCCAAGGAGCTGGTGATCCAGGATTTCCATTACAAAAGCCCCACTGCCACTTTCCTGACAGACTTTCTTCACAGCTTCAGTGAACACATTCCTGGTTGCAAATCCTTCCATCCTTGAAGAGATGAAAGTCAGATTCACCAGCCTGTTACCAGAATACTCCATAGGACCCTAATCTGTAGATATCCCATAGTGTATCCCAATATCTACTGGGATAATTGGTCACTCCCAATTATCAAAAATGCAAATTAAAAAACCTTTTGCTAAAAATGTGATTTGCATTCTCTGTAGATTGTTACAAATTACTGTGGATGTTAAAATAAATATTACTTGGGACTCCTATGATATTTATTCTGTTAAAAAAATCTGTGAAGCTCTAACAGTTTTGTGATATTTCTGTCTTAGTCTATGCAGTTAATGCACCAAGAACAATTGATTACAAAATAGTACATTCTATAGAGATTTTTTATTTTTTTTTCTGAATGATTTAAAAAATTACAGGTTGTGGATATTAAAAAAAATCAAAAACCAAAACCAAACAGAGAACAACCCCCCTATATATAATGTGAATATATTAGTTTTGTAAAGTCTTATCTGTTTTAACAGAAGTGGTTAGAGGCCTCTTTAATATTATTTTCAGAGCAAATTTCTTGATTTATAATGCAGTCTGTAATATAACTGGTTAAAACAAAAGCCTAAAGAGACCTCAAATACTTTCCCTTGATAATTGCATTCTTCATAAATTTCTAGAAGATTAAACTGAATGAATAGTTTTTCCAATGAGAAAATCTTTATTACAATCCAGCTACCAACTAAATCAAAATATGATGTTATTCTGACCTTTCACCACCGTTTCTTCTCTTTTTCTCTACAAGCCTTACAAAAATATTCTGAGAGTGATTTCTCTCCAGGGTCATCAGCTTTGGATGCTGTGTTATGAAACTTGCAACAATTTCTCTTGAAGATCGACATTACACCAGCCCCATTTTTCTCATCTGTGCAAGAGAATCCTTCCGGATATCATTCTGTAAGACTGGCAAAAAGTCTTCCAACTCAAAGATTGAACAACAAATGTTTTTGCAGAAGGAAACTGTGATTTGAATGATGCATCAATTATCAAAATAGTTGATCTATGAACATAGATTAACGTGCAAGTGACTGAAGATTCTTTAGTTTACTAATTTCCTAGCTATTAGTATGAAGCCAAGAGAGTTTTTATATTCTATCTACTTCGTAGATGATCAGAATGAATAAAGGTGGATATTGCATTTAAAAAGAGGGTAAAGTGGAGGTATTTGTTAAGGAGTAAAGTTTAAAAACAGTGACCTACTCCTTGTCCCACTGCGAATGGAAATATCCCAAAAGGAGTCACAGAATCATTTAGGTTGGAAACAAACTTTAAGATCATTGAGTCCCAGAGATGCCACTGTCAGGTCCATTACTAAAGCATGTCCTTAAATTCTACCTCTACACACCTTTTAAATACCTCCAGAGATGGGCACTCAGCCACTTCCCTGGACAACCTGTTCCAGTGCCTGACAAGATAGAGAAGAAAAGCTCCATGTGATGCTGAAATACATTTCATGATGTCATTTTTTGAACTTAGTTTGAATTAAAATAGCAATTGTACTGTCTTCTCTTTTCTCTAAAGAACACCTGACTAGATAAATTACCAGTATTTTACAACATGCAAGGAATTGAATAGGACATTAAGACTATGGCATGAGTAGAACAGTTATATAGACATTCTTCATCTGTGAATTTTTTTTTAATCTTTGTATTACTATAGAAAAGAATAGGTCTTGGAAATGTTTGCCTGCTGAGGTTAGTGAATATGTGGGGGAAGTAATTTTTTTAAACAAATTTTTTAATACATTATACCCCAGAGTTTAGTGTGACTCTTCTTTGAATCAGAAATCATGACATTTGTCTGTCTTAAATGCTCTTTTGCTGTTCATTATCACAATTTTATTACTGGTGAGAAAATATAAGGGGTTTAGATACTTTTGTAAGCCACTTGGTAGTTAGAGTCACACGAAAAAAATGCAAGCTTTCCACTGTATCAACAGAATCAAAAAAGTTAAATATTAGCTGAAGTTGTCTGATAGAAGTAGAACAAAATATTTGTCATCTGAAGAGTTTGATTGTGTTTGGTAGTTCTTAAATTAAGGTTCTTATTTTTATTTCATTTTAGAGAACTGTAAATTGGCTCAGGAATATGACTGGAAATCTTGATGTTCAGAACCTTGTGTATAGAACATTAATGTAAAGATGAAGGGATATAAAGTCTTTATTCTGAAATGTCTGACTTGGCTGAAGAACATGTATGAGAGAAGATATCAGAGGAAATGTTTTCACATCATTATTTAGTCTTTTAAATGCCTTATGTAAATCAGTGTTTAGTTAGTTTACAATGCATCTTAAGCCTTAAAAATTATGTTTTTTTCCCCTGTATTAGAAAATGACTTTGAAAAATCACCTCACCAAAGGAATTGGTGGAGGCACTTGCATTCTTCTGTAACATCTCTGACTTTCCCTTCTCTCTCCCTCCCTAGAAACACAGCAGTGATTTTCCTGTATCTTAAATTGTGCTGATATTTTTGATGTTTAAATTGAGCAAATCAAATCAAGATGTTAATTGGTTGTTCAGATTCATTTATAATTTATCTAGAAATGCTTATGCATTTTTCTGATTGCATGTGTGTGATCTCAATGGGAATCCCAGTGGGTGAGTCTTCAGCGTCAGTTCCTACCTAAGTATTCTTTCTGATATGAGCATAACTAAGAATTATGTATTCCAATTCCAATTTACTGTGAGTGTCTGAACATCTATTTGAATAGAAAGTTTTTATTTTCAGTCTTGTTCCTGTGCGCATTTTTTTAAATCTCAGATTCTTGCAAGGGCCTTCATATTACAGTATATGCACGCTCATGTATTCCAAAAAGCCTACTTCTTAAAATGGAGATAAGGATTATAAAACAACGTATTATTTTCTTTTGATAGCATCATCACTAATCACATCAAGATTTACTGAGACATTTTAAATGTCTCAGCAGGAACCATCAACTATAAATTGGGAAAATTAGAGAAGAAATTCTTCCCTGTGAGGGTGGTGAGGCCCTGGCACAGGTTTCCCAGAGAAGCTGTGGCTATCCCATCCCTGGCAGTGTTCAAGGCCAGGTTGGATGGGGCTCTAAGAAACCTGGTCTTGTGGAAGGTGTCCCTACCCATGGCAGGGAGATTTGAACTAGATATTTAAGGTCCCTTCCCACCCAAACCATTCTATGATTCTATAAAATGTCCTATCAGAAATGAGTTACCTTTTAAAATAAGAAATTTCTTCCTGATTCTTTCCTCTTCAAAAAAACAGAAACAGCTTGCCTCAGAGCAATTTATGCCCTAAACATGAAAGTGTCAAGACCCAGAGATTTTCCAGTAAGATGCACCTAATCAATTTCAGCAGGATAAGCATGATGTGGACCACTTGGAAAAGGGAACCTGTTGGAAACTAATTGCTGCTGACTTTATCTTGTAAGTCTTTCTCAAGGCAAATTCTTAAAGGGATTAAAGAGTTTAAAAAGCTGAGCAGCATTGACTGGTTGCTTTATTGGCCTTTTAAACTCCTGAGAGATTTTCTTGCATTCTGCTAGGGCAAAAAAAAGTAGTGTGTAGAGCTCAAAAAGCAAAAACAAGGCGAGGAGATATGTATTATAATGTGAAACAGAAATACAAGCAAAAATAATCTTTAACTAATTGAAATGGAGCAGGATTGCCCTATTTTCCTGCCAAATTAATTTCCTCAGTTTAAGTGAGATTTGTTTTTCTCCCTCTTGCTATAATTTACTTAGCAGAGGTACAAATTGAAGGGATAAATACTGCTGCTTCTGCTGGTGCATTACAGGTGGATTTTTTGAAGTGACATTGCAAAGACTTTGGGTCCATCAGCAGTTGCATTTTGAATTCCTGTTTTGATTACTCTGTAATTTAGACAGGGTTTTGACATTGGACTTCTAATGAAAACAATAATTTAGGTATTTCTGACTGAGTGCAACTAGCACTTTGGACTGATTGAAAAGAGTCCCTTTCCAATATAATGTATTTAGGTATAAGGATAAGATGATCTGACTTTGCCAAGGAAACTGTGATTTCATGTACATGGGCTTCACTGACTAATCCTAAATTGGTCTCCAAGTCCGTCTCCCTTGAGCTGCTCTCCAGCAGGTCAGTCCCCAGCCTGTGCTGGTGTCTGGGGTTGTCCCTCCCCAGGTGCAGGACCCTGCACTTGTCTTTGTTGAACTCCATTGGGTTCCTCCATGCCCACCCCTCCAGCCTGGCCAGCTGTGGCTGAGTGGCAGCACAGCCTTCTGGTGGATCAGCTGCTCCTCCCAGCTGTGTTTCCTCGGCAAACACTGTCCCTTCATCCAGCCCACTGATGAATGAATTGGAGAAGAGTGGTCCCGGTACTGACCCCTGGGGAACACTGCCACTACACACCTCTGCCACTGATTCCAGTTGTCTGAGTTCTGACAACCAGACAGTTCCCAATCCACCTCACTCTCCACTCATCCAACCCACACTTTCCTTATGAGCTTTCCTATGAGGAAACCCAGGTTTCCTATGAGGATGTTATGGGAGATAGTGTCAAAGGACTTGATGAAGTCAAGAGACAACACCCACTGTTCTCCTCTCCTCTACCCAGTCAGTCCTGCCATCACGGAGTCTATTGGATTGGTCAAATATTGGTGAATCCCTATTGACTACCCCTGACAACTTTCTTTTCCTCCATATGCTTAGAAATGTCATCCAAGATGAGCTGTTCCATCAATTTCCCAGGGACTGAGGTGAAGCTGACTGGCCTGTAGTTCCCTGGGCCCTCCTTCTTGTCCTTCTTGAAGATTGGAGTGACATTAAATTGCAAGATCATGTGGCTGCAACTGCACCCTGTTGTCTAATTCTTCCTGTATGCCCCCATGTTGTGTGTGTTGGTTTACAAGCATTTCAGAGAAGGAATTGAGCATACAGGTTTCCCAGAAGGAATGTGAGAGGATTCAGCACAGCCCTACACACCCCTCAGGTCCTTGGCCTTCTGGTTCTCACCTTGGGAGGCAGCTGAGGAGCATTTGTTGCTGCTCTGGTTGGCCTGGTTTATTCTCCAGTTGGATGTGATTTTGTCTTCACTCTACCCATACACTACCCAGAGAGAGGAAAATGTTTTTTGCCTTTTTATGTTACTGAAATTTTGCATTACATAATCAAGTA
Organism: Pardalotus punctatus; assembly: GCA_013400915.1. Taxonomy (NCBI): domain Eukaryota; kingdom Metazoa; phylum Chordata; class Aves; order Passeriformes; family Pardalotidae; genus Pardalotus; species Pardalotus punctatus. Next base: position 464,852 of record VZTX01023066.1, read on the forward strand.
CAATAAAGTAGGGCAACTCAGAAACATGATTATATAAAATAAATATATAAACCCAATGCTAATGAAAATCTGATGACAACTTTGTGCATGTAATTCTGCAATGAATGTTTATCAGATGTGTCTTGGGGTGATTTAATGATTTCCTGATCATCTGCTTTATGCCCAGAAATGGGTCCTGTAGCTTTAACTAGGTGCAGGGGCAGGGCAGGGGCCTTGAGGCTCTTGCCAGGGCTTTGTCCAAAGCCTCACTCTCCGGCTTGCTCCAGTGCTGTGCAGATCGGAGCCTACATTGTTACTTGCTTTTTGTTAGCTCAGACAAGAAGTTTCTTTCCCTGGAGTGTACTCGCAATTCTTTGTCAACTTCTGTTGTTTCTTCTTGGGCTATTCGGTTTGGTTTTGGTCTGAGATCAGGCAATCCCTGGGAGGCGGTCAGTGGGACAACCCAGCCACATTGTCTGGCCCCAGACTTCAGGAAAAGCTGAACCAATGAAAAAAAGGACTCTAAATCCACCAGAGTCTCCAATCGTCATCTGCTGCCAGGAGGAGACCAACATCGGAGGTTTACCAGGTTCCCAGGTTCCCAGCTGTTTTCTTTTCCCGATCTACTGCGTGGACTTTTCTTCCTTCCCTGAGACAAAGGCTGTCTGGCATTTTGTTCTTCTTCCCCACATGGTCAGCAGAGTTTTTTTCCTTCTCCTGTTTTTGTTTTTGGTTTGTTTTTGTTTTTGTGTTTTTTTGGTGTTCTGTGGGTGGGTATGTGTGGGGGGTGAATTTCTGACAGTGTCATACCTAACAGTTATTAAATTTTTTTCAGATGCCATGCGGGCATCTTATTTGTCAAACAGGATTTTGGGTTTTTTTCACTTTCATCCACTAAAAACTCATTTTGTATTGGCAGGAAGGGATTGCTGAAACCCTTTTCTTCAGAGGAAACATGAACTCCAGAGCGTTTTCTCCTAAACTTGTCTCTAAACTGAAACGAGATGTTATCTCAAGTAATTCAGTGGTGCTTTTTCTTTTTAATGAAGGACACCTTGGAGTACTTTCTGTGACATTCCTCACAGAGTAATTGAATAATAATTTTTTTTGCTTTTTAAGATTATCAAGAAGGAGCTGGAAAACACCTTTCACCTNATTGGATTGGTCAAATATTGGTGAATCCCTATTGACTACCCCTGACAACTTTCTTTTCCTCCATATGCTTAGAAATGTCATCCAAGATGAGCTGTTCCATCAATTTCCCAGGGACTGAGGTGAAGCTGACTGGCCTGTAGTTCCCTGGGCCCTCCTTCTTGTCCTTCTTGAAGATTGGAGTGACATTAAATTGCAAGATCATGTGGCTGCAACTGCACCCTGTTGTCTAATTCTTCCTGTATGCCCCCATGTTGTGTGTGTTGGTTTACAAGCATTTCAGAGAAGGAATTGAGCATACAGGTTTCCCAGAAGGAATGTGAGAGGATTCAGCACAGCCCTACACACCCCTCAGGTCCTTGGCCTTCTGGTTCTCACCTTGGGAGGCAGCTGAGGAGCATTTGTTGCTGCTCTGGTTGGCCTGGTTTATTCTCCAGTTGGATGTGATTTTGTCTTCACTCTACCCATACACTACCCAGAGAGAGGAAAATGTTTTTTGCCTTTTTATGTTACTGAAATTTTGCATTACATAATCAAGTACAATAAAGTAGGGCAACTCAGAAACATGATTATATAAAATAAATATATAAACCAAATGCTAATGAAAATATGATGACAACTTTGTGCATGTAATTCTGCAATGAATGTTTATCAGATGTGTCTTGGGGTGATTTAATGATTTCCTGATCATCTGCTTTATGCCCAGAAATGGGTCCTGTAGCTTTAACTAGGTGCAGGGGCAGGGCAGGGGCCTTGAGGCTCTTGCCAGGGCTTTGTCCAAAGCCTCACTCTCCGGCTTGCTCCAGTGCTGTGCAGAGCGGAGCCTACATTGTTACTTGCTTTTTGTTAGCTCAGACAAGAAGTTTCTTTCCCTGGAGTGTACTCGCAATTCTTTGTCAACTTCTGTTGTTTCTTCTTGGGCTATTCGGTTTGGTTTTGGTCTGAGATCAGGCAATCCCTGGGAGGCGGTCAGTGGGACAACCCAGCCACATTGTCTGGCCCCAGACTTCAGGAAAAGCTGAACCAATGAAAAAAAGGACTCTAAATCCACCAGAGTCTCCAATCGTCATCTGCTGCCAGGAGGAGACCAACATCGGAGGTTTACCAGGTTCCCAGGTTCCCAGCTGTTTTCTTTTCCCGATCTACTGCGTGGACTTTTCTTCCTTCCCTGAGACAAAGGCTGTCTGGCATTTTGTTCTTCTTCCCCACATGGTCAGCAGAGTTTTTTTCCTTCTCCTGTTTTTGTTTTTGGTTTGTTTTTGTTTTTGTGTTTTTTTGGTGTTCTGTGGGTGGGTATGTGTGGGGGGTGAATTTCTGACAGTGTCATACCTAACAGTTATTAAATTTTTTTCAGATGCCATGCGGGCATCTTATTTGTCAAACAGGATTTTGGGTTTTTTTCATTTTGATCCACTAAAAACTCATTTTGTATTGGCAGGAAGGGATTGCTGAAACCCTTTTCTTCAGAGGAAACATGAACTCCAGAGCGTTTTCTCCTAAACTTGTCTCTAAACTGAAACGAGATGTTATCTCAAGTAATTCAGTGGTGCTTTTTCTTTTTAATGAAGGACACCTTGGAGTACTTTCTGTGACATTCCTCACAGAGTAATTGAATAATAATTTTTTTTGCTTTTTAAGATTATCAAGAAGGAGCTGGAAAACACCTTTCACCTTCCTTACAGTGAAACCAATTCACAGGACAGAGCAACACTGAGCAAACCTGATCATCTCATATGATTTGGAAAACAAACATCATGGGTTAGGCATTGCTATTCTTATTATTTTGATTATTAGACTTTCAATATGAAGTTGTAGCTTTGTTTTCTAGACCATTACAAACCATTACAAATCATTCAAACTGCTACACCCCTTTTATACTTTTCAATAGTATCTTGTACATGACCTTAACTTTTTTTGCTTTATCCACTTTTTTTTCAGTACAGTCAGCATTGTAGGAGATTAGCAATACAGTTTTCCCTTAGAGCACGACTACTGAGCAGGGTCAGCGTATCTTTCTTTTCCAGGTTCATATTTTCCATTCTTTTTCACTTTATTTTGGTCAGGATGAAGAAAATATACTAAGTCACTTGCTACAAATGGGCCACTCAGCAGTCTAAATTTTCCAAAATAATCCAAAAAACCCTTTAAAAAGAAGTAGTATTTGGAAGCTTCTGATCTTCTGGAGTAGAAACTGTTTTCAAAGAGTTATTGCATGCTGCTATAACATCAGCCACCTCATATTTAAGTTCTTTCTAATTTAGAATATCATGTTCAGTTGCATTATAATAATTCTATTTTTTATTGCACAAGTTTTGTCTGCATGTTACTTCTACAAACCAAGCCCTACTTTTATTGTCTTGATGTATCACATATAGGAACAGAGACTGCTGAAGAGAGCAGGAAACAGATACACAGGCAGTCAGCAGGGAAATAGAAATATGGTATTTTCCAGAGAAAAACAGGGACAGAGATATCAAAGAAGTTTGGGGGCAGCAAAAATGTTTCCAGTTTTTATAAAATAGTTCTTTTCCTCCTCTAAAATATACAGCAATTTGTACAACTAACTACTATAAAATTTTAGGTGCTCTGTAGGAGTGGAAAATTGCATCACCTCATTACAAGAAGGTATATTTGCATCTAATGTTAGCAAGATCTAGCTATTTATTATTTTGATGTTGTTTTATGAAATTATAAAATGAAACATTAGAATTTATAAAGTAACCTTACATGTAAATTTTATTAATAAATAAAGCTTCCACATGTTTTTCAGTTATATTTTTATATGTAAAATACTGGATTGTCTGAGTTTCAGCTGCTTGTGTTAAATTGCATACATTGAAAAAGCTTTCTGTCTCTCCGAAAATTACTATACAAATTCTTATTATAAAGTATAGGGACAATTAAAATTATGAGGACAAGAGGCTTATTCTCATCTTTTTTGTTGTTAAATTTTACAAGGGAGTACTGCTTGGTATTCAAGAAATTCAAGATATATTAACTGACAATTGAAACTGACAGCAACTAAAAATTTCATTAATTAGTTAAACTTAAAATTAGTATTTTCTAACTATATTTTAAAGAAAGTGCTATCCATGTCAAATACAAATAGTTTTGATTTAAATAAGCAAACTCTTTTCAAGTGCAATTTCTTTAACTTACTTTAGAAATAAATCCTCCTGAGAGTCATGAAATAGTAATTACTACATATTGTTTTATCCTGTCATAACATTCTGAAATGAAAATTCATTTTACTGTCTAACTTGATGAAGTTTTTTGATGTCTTCTTTCTCTGATGAAGGGCTATGTTCTTATATTTTATTCATATTGATTGTTATCTGCTAGTGTGAATCTCAATTTCAAATGAAACATCTTATTGAATAAATTACTAAACAACTTAAGAAGAAAGATATTACAATTTTGACAGTAAAAGTTATTAAAACGAAATTTTACCATTTTTTCGAAACTCTAGTTTTGTTTTAAATGTTTTCAGCATTACTTTATATGTAGGCATGCAAGGTATTTCTTAGAATCATAGCATCATAGAATGATTTAGTTTGAAAAAGACCCTTAAGATCATCAAGTCCAACTGTAAATTAACACTGCCAAGTCAACCACTAAACCATGTCCCTAACTGTCACATCCACATATATTTAAATACAGCGATGGTGACTCAACCATCTTAATCTAAAAAATTTATTTATTTGAAATTAAAATTATCCATAATATAAATCAGAGCTAAATAGAACTCTTGTCATAGGGAGAAGCCATATTCTTCCAATAACAAAGGCCATTCAACATTTTCTATTATTTGACTCTGTTTTTCAGTTCTTACATTTAGCCAAATCATAATTCTTTAGCTGCATTTTTCATATCTTTAGTTTAATATTCCACTTGATATTTGCTGTAGCTCTTTTTTTTTAAAAGATTAATTTCAAAAGAAGGAAAAAACACTAACTCTTTCCAAGAATCAGATTAGAGGGACATGTGCTGGTTTGTGTCTATTAAAAAGTTTCTGTGTGTTTCACTGAGAATTTTTAACCCCTGCATTTTGAAGAAGAGACTTGTGATTTAATTGGAAAATGGTCAGGTGCTTTTTACGAGCTTTGCTCTGCCAGATTTAGTCCCTTTTGGGCAATAGTTTCAATGTCTGGACAGGATATCTGTTAGGAAATTAGTGGAAGTTAGGATGGGTAGTAATAGATGCACTGAAAGAGGCAGAAAAGCAATGAGAATTGAAACAGGAAATATTAATGCTAGAAAAAGATCTTGTAGGAGTGGATCCTAGAAGGAATAACCAGAAGGAGGTGGTAAGATGAAAGAAGCGTGAGAGAAGTTCCACCTAAAGGGAGGTACAGATCAGTTGTTTCCAGCTACCAAAAACCAAAAAATATCCTCCAACCCCTGCCAAAAAACCACAACAAAACAAAAAAACAGCAAAAACCCCAAACAAATAAAATCAAAACAAACCCAAAAGCCACCATACTAAACCAACAAAATAAAAACTAAAAAATAAACCCCCAAAATGCCCAAACCAATTAAACTTTACCAAAATAAATTAATACCATGATTGCTATATGCCTACAGCAAGCACCTGCAGAACAGTCATGATACATCTTATTTGCTAGAATTTGTCGGCTCAGAAATGTGCTACCTGCTATGAATACCATGAGGTCTAGTTGACAGGTGGCTTGTACTGTGTCGCTAATCCCTGACACTAGTTGTCAATTATTATGTTACCTCTTGTTACAGTTAAAAAAATTAAATCCTACCGAAGAATAGTTGCAAGACTATCAATTTAAGATTGCATTAATGTATTTATCTAATTTCTCAGTGTTTGTCTTAGCACAGTCATTCCAGAATTATAGAATATCTCAAGTTGGAAGAGACCTGTAAGGATTGTTGACTCCAAAACCCTGCTCTTCACAGGACTGCCTAAAACGTAATCATATGACTATGGGCATTGTCCATTAACTCCTCGAAGTCTGTCAGTCTTGCTGCAATGATCACTGCCACAGGGAGCCTGTTCCAGTGACCGAGCACCTTCTGAGCGAAGAATGTTTTCTTAATGCCCAAGCAGAACTTCCCTTGATGCAATTTCATTCCATTTCCACATATCCTATCACTGGTCACTTCAGAAAGGAGATCAACACCTCCCCAGCCAATGCCCTCCTGGAGGGAGATGTAGACTGTGAAAACATCACCCCCCAGCCTTCTTTCCTCCAAGCTCAACAAGACAAGGGATCTCAGCCTCTCCTCACAAGTCTTGCCCTCAAAAATTGTCACTATACCCTGAAAGAAGAGCACATTGCCATGTCTAGAAATACAATGCAGAGAAATGTAGGATTTTGTCTTTACATGGAATACTAGCCTGACACTTATATTGCTGAAGTCAAGAGTAACTGTCAAATTCATGCTTGGTTTGAACACATTGCCCTGAAGGAATAAATGAACTCTCATATGAGTATTTGGTTCAATATTACCTAAATGGTTGAACTAAATTCTCAGAAAATTTGGTTTCCCTCACACCTAGTTTATGATGGTAATTTGTAAGTGATGTTCACATTAAACATTTGAGAAATACTCTTCAGGACTGGAGTAGTTAGACATGAGCATGATTTTCTGTACCCTCTAGGTTAAGTATTTTTTCAGTTTTCTTGCCTCAAACTGAACCTAAGAACAGACCCAGGGCTTCAGATGAGACTTCTTCTAGCCCAGTGTCCTTCCTCCAGCTGTGGCCATCAGCAGAGGGAGTGAAGAGTGGACTATTTTAACTCTCCCTGATTTTGTTGAAATTGATAATTTCCATCCAAATCTTTTCTTTCCAACCTGAGAAGCTTTGGATTGTCATATTTTTGTTGTGTGAAAACCAACCGAAAATTCAGTTTTTCTCCGAACAAACATATTGAAGCTCTCAGACAACACTTTTAAAATGAATTGCTGTACTTTGCAGTGTTATATGGTATTTTATATATTCACCTTCAAACCTGACCTCTGAAGAAAATTTCAAAGTGTTTTTACTGAATCTGAAAGCCTTGTGAGCACACAGAAAGAAATGTAAGAGCTCTCTGTTTACAAGAATGTGCCTTTATGAACATGAGGATCAGTGTGCTGTGTTCAAAGCTAAGCAGTTCAGGTCAATACTCAGGGAGTATCAAAGCATTTTATTGCCAATGTTTATGGAAGGGGCACAAAGATCAACGACTGAGAGGTCTCTCATCTCACAAGAGCAAGGTTCTGCTAAATCTAATTGGAAAATCCTTGTTTATTTTAAAGGATTCAAATTTTGCTCTGGATATATAGAAATAAAGAATAATACCAGTTTTTTGCACTTCAAATCACATAGACCATATGAAAAAATGCTACAATTTCATCTGTAAACAAAGAGAAAGGAAGAAAGTTATGACCTTTTCAACCTAATTATTACAACATTAATAATCTTTCCTCTCTGCTTTAGTTATCTTCAGTTTAATATCATTCATTAATATGTTTTCCAGATTAAATCATAGTTATCTGTTACAAAGAATGGAACATATTGATTCAAAACAACTTTTCTTATTTTCCTCTGGCATTCAGAACATAGCAGAACTTTTCATATTAAAAATTTATTTCCTGTTTACACCAAACCATCACTTCGGATAATTGTATTTTACCATTTTATCAGATTTTAAGTTTTTCCTTTTGGCCACTTTGATTTCATGAAATCCCCTTCATAGCTTTGAAAAATAAAAGGTATATGTGAGTCTAAAATTCAAGTTATTACAATTTTTGGTTGTTCTGATCCTAAAAATAAATTTTATGATTGTCTTTCCAAGAAATACAGATGTATATACTTATCTACCAGCACAATATTTCAGGGATGACTTAATCATACCAAAGCATGTTCTTTGTGTACTTTTACCCGTGAAAAGTATGAATTAATGAATAGATATTTGTTCTGCATCAAGTTGACCTTATAGTGAATATTTTAACTTTCAGAAAGCTTTCTCTACACAAATGACAAGCTTAAAATTATTATCTGTTTTGCATAATCAGTGTTAAAACTCAGCTTCTGTTTTATTTAATTGAAAGTTTTCCTCTCCTTCCTTGGTTTTTGGGGCTAAGGTGGGAGTTTTTCAACTAAGACACAATTTTTCCTTGGGAACTTAAAGCTGTCATCATGTTGAAGACTGGAGCTGTATGGTATTACTGGAGCTGTATTTCACTTTATTTTGCTTTCTTGAATGGAGAAAAAGAATATTCCTTTTATCTGTCTTTTAATGGAGCTATCTTTGGAGTACTCTGTTCCATTTCCAAAGAAGAGCTATTGGTTGGCAGCTCTGAGACACCATTAAAAAAAAACAAACCTGTGTCTATTGTTTTCTCTCACTTAGGACATTATATTTATAAGGAAATCACTCACAGTAATCCAATACAAGGTATCTCAAGGAAAAGCTCACATTTCTTCAATGTGAATTTCAGATAAAATCCCTGTAAATGAAACATTGGGATTGTTCTAATAATGTCTTGTTAGAAATAATACATTTTGAACTTCAGGTACATTCTTAGTGGCTTTGCTGATTTCAGGCTTTAGTGGAGATAGTGAATTTGATTAATGAAAGATACCATAGTTAATGTAATGTCAGGAGTAAAATCAATGTTAGTGGAAAATATACAAGCATTTAGTATTTGCTGCAAAGGTACCCTGACTTAGTAGAGTTTAAGCAACTGGATTACCCATATGTTTATTAGCTTGCATTTTGTGTGGAACCTTAACATAAAATGCTTTTATTACTTATCATAATCACTTCAAAATTATTCCTGTAATTCATTATCTAATAATTACCCATGAATTGATCACTGCTTCTATACTGACAGTGGTAACATTTGTGCTCTACTGGAAACTTTGAACCAATTACACAAGAAGAAAACAGTATACTAGCTGTAATTAAAGAAGAGGTCTCCAATCCCTATGTTCAGAAATATTTAGTTTTGCAAGTAGGAAAAAACATAAATATATCACACAGAATGCTACTTTAGGGTTTTCTGAAAGTGTAATCCCAATACTGAAAGCATTCCTAGGTTTCTTTGCCTACCTGGCAAATAAAAAGTAGGTTCATCTATAGAATTAATCAGCCAATAGAAATAATTTAAAATCCTATAAAAAATAAGATTATACTGCAACACTTCTCATATATCTGAAATATAGGTGTACAGAATATCAAAGTGCAATTCTCCTAATCAGGTTCAAAACCATTCTATTCCATTTGAACATTCTGCTCATTGGGTGTTTCATTTTATATGAAAAATTAGACATACTTTCATAGTACCACAAAAATTTATTGCTTCTTCCATGCACTTGCCGTTGAATTAAATGGAGACAAACAGACTAAATGTAAATATGCCTTGTCTAAACTTGGTAAAGTAGTAGTGAGAGTACTATTTTTGACCATGGTGACTTTTCAGAGACAATTCGATATTGAACAAACAGTTACTACTGATATGCTGATGGATGATCTGAAGAAAGTGATGAGTGCATTATTTTTCATGAAAAAGCAGATGGAAAAGGAAACAATGCTTTTCTGGTACATGTCCAAAAGGCTATAGTGTGTTTTAGCTGACTTATGTTTCATATGAAAATTTTTATATAATTTGCAAATAAAGAAGCAGGAACTTAACATTTTTTTAAGGTAAAGCTTTAAAAATTGGTCTGATTTTTTTTTTTTTTTTAAGAATTCCAGATAAAAAACATACATGATACTTTAAAGACAGATATAAGGGATATTTTATAAACTTTTATGCAATACTTACAGTATGACTTTTAAAACATTCAGCAGCTGTGCGAAAGAAGGTACCATCCTGCTTCCTGTGTAGAACTAGAAAACTTTACTAGAGTAAAGCACCCTTTGAGGACAGTGAGCAGAGACTTCTGTAAATAAACTGAGAAGCTGGAAATGCCAAAAAGAGAAAATAAGTTTATGTGGAATAATGTCCTTTAAGCACATATAGTACATGGATGACTGACCAAATTTCTTTTCAAGATCTCTTGCCCTGTAAAAATCCAAAATGGAAGAGATTTTAATATTACTGTTCTGGAAACCTGGATTGAAGGCTTTCATCAATTGCTTATGCAAGTAAAAGATCTCCTAGGACTGCTTAGATGTCCAAAGAACCAGTCTGATACTGATAGCACTGATAGTACTGATACTGTAAGAAAATACTGGGTGACATTTCAGATTCTCAATATAAGAACAGTTGTCATCTGTCCTGAGTCATTAGGCATCATGCCACCCAGCAACAGCCCAAAGACATCACATATAATATTTGCAAAGCCAAGAAACAAGCAGATTCTTATTCCATAAAATCTGAAAAAGAAGCAGTGCTAAGTTTCAAGACAAAACCAGTTGTCTTTTTTTTTCACTGAACAGTAAGATAAATTATTTTTTCTGTAACAGGTGCAAAAGAAAATTTTTGAGATGCTACACTCACTGGTTTTGCCATGAACAATGTCTATATCAACACACAAGGAGTTTTATACATGCACAAAATGTAGCTGCATTGTTTAGAAGTGACTACCTCAAATACAGGGGAAAAGGAAACATTAAGAAAGTAAGGTCACATTGCCTTTGGGCTGACAATATAGAAATAGACAAGGATTACAAATGATCAGTTTTTTCTCCTCAGATGCCTGTGTCTAGGAAGCTTGAACTGCTACAAAAATCATTGAACTCAAAGAAAGAAAGAAAGAAGCAATGCTTGTAGTATCAAAACACAAAACAGTAGTGGTAAAAATAAAATTAAAAAGTATTGGCAGGATGGCATTTGTCTGGGAGGAATGAAGTACAGTGTTCACACAGTGATTCCTCAAAATGCGGAGCAAGATATTATATGGGCAAGTCTCCTTTCCTAAGGAACCAAATATTTTCAGCTGGAATAAAAGCACGTCAAGCAACAAGTTTTTCTATAGATATTCTATAGATACAGCAGAACAGTAGGGAATCCTCTTCTTCAAGGAAGTTAAAACTAAAAGGGTAGGCTGGTGCTCCATTTTCTGCATGTGAAAAGAGTCTAATCAATTTGTAGTAAATTGCAGAGGTACTTTTTGTAGGTGCCTGTTCTGGCCCCCGTATTGCAGGGCGTAAAACCGTGGACTGTGCTGTGCTTGCCATCTGTACCTCAGTGTGAGCCTGAAACACTGATGTATTCAAATGAGGTACCTGCCTTAGCCCACCTATTTGCAATAATTGTCTCCACGCTTTCCTTGAGCAGCACATCCTGCTGATGCCCTCCCCTGCTATTACACACAGCTTTATTCCTGACCCACAAGAGCTCAGGCTTCACCCTGCTCTGCTGACCTCACCGAGTCTGCTTTTGCGTTGAAGGTAATATCAGCACCCTAAATTTTGAGCAGGACACAATCTATCCTTTTTATCAGGTGCTTGCAGAAATCATATATGCTCAAAGCGGGTCACTGTCCCCTCTCTGTCACACCTGCACTATGATTTTTCCTCTGGATTTCCCATTCCTGTGTGTGAAAGTGATTCAGGTTTAAACCAGTGTCTCCACCATGACATGGGACATGTCATTTATACACTCCTTTGCTCTAGAGAGTGTTTTCACTTCAAGTAATTTGCTCTATTTATGGTATATTTTAATTAAAGTACAGGTACAACAGCATCTTAAGCAGAACAAATTGACTTGCCTCAGGAAAATACTTAGGAAGTTTCATCAGAGAAATGGGAAGTGCTGAATTTTACTATATTATTTCATTGCTTTCTCTGGTTGTTCAGGAGAGTGAGATGGCAATTTTTTTGAGAGAAATATAAAGTGGAAAATTTATACTTCTTTTCTGACTTTGCTTTTTCCTTGCCATAAAAGGCAATACCCACTGTCAAAGGTGGGGTTGTCTTGCCATCTATCAGACACCACACTCCTCTGAATATCTGGAATGGGGTATGACTACTAGCCACAATTACTACCAAAACCAGCTTACTCTATTTCAGAGAAAATCCTTTTCTTTCTTTAGCAAGACTGAATCAATACAGTAGTTATGTACTTAGAGGTGTGTTTTCTTTTGGAAGTGTTGAAGTGCAAGTACCAGCATCTGCTTTTTAAAACTTTACTGTATATGCAGCAAATCTTATGCCTAAATAGGCACTAATCTTATAGATATACCTAATTTAAAATCTGTCCTACAACTGTAGTTTTATAGTCAGTTTCAGTCCCATCTCTATCAAACAGGTAAAAAAAAATAGAAAAAAATAGAGTATTTTTGCTAACTGTGGGTACATGTCATGTATTTATCACCAGGGTTTAAAGGATATATTTTTCAAAAGTGTATAAAAACCCATTCCTTGTGCTTATGATTTTCTTTCTTCGCTCCTCTAACAGTTAAAGATAAAAAGGAGAGACAGAGAAAAAAAGAGGCATAAAGCAGTCTGATAGTACTAAGGCTCTCTCTGCTTTTTTCTTGGCCCCAGTGCTGGAGCACAGAAGGCACCGTACCTCAGATCTATTTTAAGAACAGAGAGAACTTAGACAAAGCCTCCTTTACACATGGTTGCTTTGAATCTCTTTTGAAAGTTTGGTGCAGCTGTGAGGTTAATTCTATGGCAGGAGACTTTCTGATGCAATCATTGATTTCTTAATTGCTTTAAAGCTGCAAAGAAAATGTGATGTTTTGTGCGCATCCCTTACCAGAACTGGAAAATATATACATGAGTTCTTTGACAGAAAAACCGGACTGATCCTTTTGCAGTTAACCCTTTTTTAATTTATTCAGTCACAGGGGACTTTGGCTTAAAAGATAATCTCCAATCTCCTCATTCCCTGCTCATACACTCCTGGACTGGAATTTAAAAATTACTTGCTGCTTAATTATGGTATTATTTATTTATTTATTAATGGACCTTATATATTCTCCATGGGGCAGCCTTGAAAGCCATTTCTCGGTTGTGATTGCTGGCAATGACCCTTTTTCTCAACAGGAGTGATAAATTCAAATAGCTTGACAGCACGACATTCAGAGCTCATTAGAATAAGTGTCATGCAAGTATTTTAGATTAGATTCTACTCCTGTAATTGATAGTAGATATTGATTGAAAATTGGTTACAAGTCTGCATCATGCTTTTCCAGTCACATGCAGTCTTGAGTGTCCAGAATATGTGATATTGTAATGTAGTTATCCAAAGCACAGTTTCAAAGTTAATATAAAGGATTTGACTTGTTATCACGTTTATTTTTTAATCTAAACCTTCAGCTTTCAGCAAGAAAAAATCAGCTGCAGTTTCTGCATCATATTATTATTATGTTTTGTCATGTTTTGCTCTATATATTAATTTCCAACTGGAACAAAACAAAAATTAGTAAAAAAACCCAAAAGACATGCAACAGGTATCTCTGCTTTAGTGTGTCTTAATCTGAGGTTCAAGACAGGGGATTGTCTTTGAATACATTTGAATCCATGAGGGCTTTGGTGTTTTTAAATCCATTGAATGTAGAAAATATGGGAAGACTACATCTCAAAAAGATTATATAATTCTAAAATAACTCTTATTTGGATTTTTGTGTTTTTTCTGAAATCTTGCTGACGGCAATAAATAGAACCTGAACCTCACTTCTTCTCATAATATAAAACAGATTAGCTTCCACTTTTTTTTTGAGGGGAAGGGAGGAAGAGGGGAGAGGGCAGCAATAATGCCTATGAGGTCAATAATGTGAAATTTATAATCTACATGGGAAAAAAAAAACCAAAAACTGGTTGCTTCCAATCTGTATTTATGGAAAACTATTTGAGAACCCTATGTCTTCAAACCACTTAAGGAGTCACTATATATAAAAAAAAGATTTCATATGAGTCCTTTTGGAACATCTCTAGGAAAAGTTTCAGTTATTCGGAACAGTATTTTTGCATGTGTTTCCTCCAAAATCTTCTCAAATTGATAGTGTTTCTGTCACTCTTATAAGCTATGCACCAACTAGTATCTACATAGCTTAAAAAGGAAAGGGTGTGACAGTCTTGGTACTTCTCTAGTCCTTTTCTTTAGAAAAGTTTAAATTCTAAACATTTTTATGGAGCAGTAGTTCAGTAAAAGATCCATCTTGTAACTGGAAATAAAGTATTCCATGTTCTTAAAATAATTTACACCAAACTATTCAATATTTTTAATTACATTAATAGATAATACTAATATTTAACTGCTCCTAAGTACATCCATAGATTTGAAAGAGTTAACAAGTAATACACAATAAATTATTAATAAAGAAGCTTTAATGAAAGACACCTTTTCTGAGGCATTTTCTGAGTAGGAAAAAATCCAGATGAATTCCATGAAGTATTTATTGATTTATTCAATTTCCTTGGGAGGCCAGAGTTTCAAAGAATTATTTGATTTTAGGTGAATCCATCTGAAAAATTTTTGTTGCCTGAAAATCAGGTTAATTTTAATTTTATATAATATATCCAGAAATTTAGGTAATGAAATATTATTTGTATTTGCAGTCGTAACTGTCTTTCCAGGTTATCAACATGTCCTTTATTCTTGTACACTAATTAGAAAAATAAAAGGCAGGTAATTAATATATTTTGGACATTATCCAAGAAGAAATTAAATATTTCCAAGCCAATACAACTGCTTTAGCATTGGATTATATATTCTGCAAAACAAAATGCAAGGAACAACTCCCACCCTCAATAGAAGGTGCCAAGTAAAGCCCCTTTTCATGCTAGAAGGAAAACTCCCTTTTTTGTAACATTCATTGAGAGGTGTAGTATAGATGCAAATTATTTTACGATTCACAGATTAAGAATTCTTTTTACTTCTTTGAGTGGCTCACAACCAGCAGGACAAATTCTTTCAGCCACTACAGCTTCTGAGCTTGGAGTTCTAATGCAGGACAGGACACTTGCTGCATGTCAGCAGCTACAGCACAGTTCAAGGTTTTGTTTGTTTAGTGAGAATCTCAGCTACAGCATTTATTGCCAGGTTTGTGATTTTGACAAAACTGAACAAGAAGATAACATTTGTTGGAGCTGTGGGTGCCAGAGGGAAATCAAATAAAAGTTAATAAGTGATGCACACTGCTGAAAAATATGATTACAGTTTGAAGATCTGCTGTTGTTCCTGCTGCTGCAATCAAATCTCAACCTAAAGGCAGAAAAAGCTGCAAAGGGCAACATTTTGGGAACACAACTTCAGTGTTTGGTAGATGGATACATGTAAGTCAATTAGTGCCATCTATTTGCAAGACAGCTCCAAAACCTTTCAGAACATAAAAACTGCATTGCAGTGGATATGTGCCTATACGAATGATTATGTTGCCCAGGCAAGAATGAATCAACCAAGCGTTGCAGTGTATGGTATAAAATGCACATGTGGGCATGTGGGCACTCACAAAGGAAAGAAACCTTACACACTGTGTGTGTATAATTGAGGGATTTGTTTATCAGGGGATGTTTTGTTTTCTTTTCTGCAAATGTTTCCTCTTCATGTAATTAAACATACATGCAAGAGTTTAAACAGGTGACATAAATGGAGAATTTGGTGAATAATGTTCATTTACATGCATTACTTCTGATACATGGCTTGTAAATAGACTCTATCTTTGACGATTATGAGGGATTAAGTCTCACCTGTTGCTTTAATAATTCCTTACATGTGTCATTCTTGCCCACAAGGCACCCATTTTGTTCTCTGTTTTTCAAAAGACCATTTGTAACAAACTCAGGGTACGCTGGGAACTGGTGACAACAGTGGCATTGACAGAAAACAAATACTTTTAAGTAGAAGATGGTATTTTTTTAGGAATATCTGGTAATGATATTTTGTCAATTAAACAGTGCTTTATCTATCATGCTGTTCTAATCTGTCATGGATTTGCATAGCAACTTTTCAAATGTACTGACATATTTTACACTGAAAATATATTATTGATAAGGCTCATGATAAGGAGAAGTGACTTCTGTTATAAATGGGTTGGCTTTCATGGGCCAGTTCTGTGTTTATATTTGAGTTGTATCAGGGCTGAGTTTGGTTAATTGATTTATTGTTAATAAGAGTTATTGTTTAAGTTACTGTGCATGATATACGGATGTAATGCCTCTGTAAAGACACTAGATGGCAATAATGAAAATGGGCATGTGCACATAAGAATTTTCCAGAAGCTGTCCACAGGCACGAGGACATCATCTTGAAAGTGTATTGGTGGACTGAATGGACCAATTATATGGCAGGTGAGGGAATGATTGGACAGGAATGCTCCATGAAAATGAGCCAATTACAAGACCCCTAGAGGAGCCAATCACGTGGAGGATCAAGAAATGGGCCAATCCTGTCCAGACATACCCTTTAAGAACCGTGGGATCCTTTGTTCCCCATCCTCTGGAGGTCCTCGCTTGCCTGAAGGAGCACCCAGCATTGCACACACTGTTCTTTCCTCTGCTTTGCCGGTGAGAGGTTTGGCTTACCCCAACTTCTCGTTTCCAGTCGTTGTTTAATAAACAGGTTAAACACAAGCGGTGTCAGCCCATTTGTAACAAGCTTCTGCTTGTTTTCATTTTTTTCATCAGTATGTTGCTAAAAGATATGTCTAAAACACAGTTGTCTTCATAATTTCAAACAGTAAATGGTCACTTTACAAACATAATTTTATGTTTGCCTACAATAATGGAAGTGTTGCAAGGAGAATACATTGCCTTTACTAATGTCTCATGCAGAATTTCTATTTGTAATTGACACAAAATCCATATTATGCTGTTATTGCCACATTATCTTATGTGTATTATGGAGTACTTTCATTTGCAGAGAATAATAGAAAGATAAATGACTTAACTTTATGAAGGACAACTTACGCTAATTTCTCAGACATTCCTCACAGAGGAATTTGTTAATTATTTTTTCGCTTTTTCAGATTATCAAGAAGGATTTTGGAAAGATTCACCATCCTTACAGTGAAACGAATTTACAGGAAGGAACAACATTGAACAAACATGATCATTTCATATGATTCTGAAAACAAATGTCATTTGTTTGGCCTTGTCAATAAAAAGATTTTGAGTCTCAAGATGAAGTCTTAGCTTTGTTTTCTAGACAGTTTTAAAGTATTAGAACACTTTTTTTCTTTTCAGTAACATCTTGTACATCATAAATTTTATGAAGTTTTTCTGTTTATCCACTTAGTGCATTCACCTTTGGAGGAGATTAGCAATAGTTTTCCCATAGAGCAAGGGCAGGGTCAACAACAGCCAGTTTAGGATGGTGTGGTAAACTACTTGGGCCCGAATTTTGGACCAAATAAGGAGAAGCAGCCAGTAAACAGCAGATTCTGCAGAGGAAGGGTAGCATTTTTCACTGTGCCACTCCTTCGGTGCAGCAAGGAGCCACTGCCCAGCTGTAAACACCCTGTCCACAAAGCCCCTCTCTAGATCTTTCCAAAGAAAGACCATGCATGCCCCAGCAGAACTCCTCCTGGCAGAGGAACTGGGGTGTTCCTTTATGAACTCTTTTTTTGCTGTGTATATGGGTCCCCACCCTTGGCTGACCAGGACTGTGAGCTGTTACTGCAGTTACTGACCATGATCATCCACAGATCACTGGAGCCATGGGTGCTGATCTCTCTGTGTCTCTTTCCCTATCTTTTACTATTTCTTCTTTCTTAAGGTAATCACAAATCCCAGCAGAGCTATACACCCTTTTTTCCAGTTATAATTCCAGAGCTGTTAAAATAAAAACTATTGCTGTTGTTATATTGGTTATTTAGTGTTGTTTCACATTAATCCACTCCAAGTGATCTTTTAGTAAAGATCACTTGTGCCCTGCCTCAGAGGCTGGTCACAGCAGATGGGCTGGTTCCAAAATGTTTAAAGATACCTGTGAGGACTCTCCCCTAAGGAGTTCCGTTTCTCTGGGTCCTTAGGAATATCTATGGGAAAACATGCTAAATATCTTTTTTTGCTGTTTTGGAATTCTACAACACAGCACAAGTTTTATTTGCTGTCATGTATCACAGGGTGCCAAAACACATTCCTTTCAGTAGGTTTGTTCAGTGAGCAGGAAATCACAGGCGTCACTGCTAAGCATAGGAGATTATCAGCTGACCTTGACTGAACTCATTTGTTCCTCAGACATCAGAAATGTATGAGAAGGGAGGAAGGCTGGATTATATTCCAGACATTTCACTGAGAAATTGTAGACAAAGTATTGGGAAGCTATTAATTTCTGCTGTAGAGTTCTGAGCCTACACTGATGAATTCTGCAGCACTCTTGCCACTCCATTAGCAGAAATCTCCATCTACTCTCAATGTGCACACAGAGACCACACACATGGGTCCCCAGCAGGTGATGTGGTTTGACACATGTCACTGCTTTCTTCCTTTACAATGAGCAGTGAAACTGTGGTGCAGAGAGAGTTACATCATTGCTTTGCAGAGATCTAAGTGTTATCTATAGAGAAAAATTATTTCTTTACTGAAAAATGGGTCACAGTGGTCTGTAGCTTTGTTGCTGTGAGACACCTTGTACAACGTTTTCTATTAATCCCAAATCTTATTCTAGTCAATGGGAGTCTTTCTGTTCTGGGAGCTCAGTTTTGCTCAGCTGGAGTTTTTAATTCCTTCAGAGTCCCTAAGAAATATTATACAGTTTCTCTGTACCTAAAACCACTTTCATTTTACATCTATGTATAAAAGAAAAGATAGAATGTAAATTTCATAGGATGTAAATTAGAATGTAAATTTCACAGGATGTTATGTTTCGTGTAAGGATGTGTCAGTAAATTGAAATACACCACCTACATAATTCTTCACATGCATACATACATAATAGCTATAATAATCCAAACATCTCTAGTCATACAGAAAATATACAATTACTTTTGTGGGTTTGAAGTAGATTTTAAATATGCTAAGTACTTCATTCTGGTCTTTTAACTGAATGCTTAAGAGTGTCATTTTAGAGTAAACAGAAATTTTTATGCATCAAATTACTTAATTGAACCACTGCTCATATGATCTAGCTTGGTTTAATGTAGTTTGATGGCCTTCTACTATTTTTAGTATTACAAAATTCAATGAGAGCAATTTGTGTGGTTGCAGGAAAGATTTTTCCAACATTGACATTGCTTCTGGAGCAATTCTTAGGTCTTAACCTTCACTCAAGGTAAAGCAGATGTATTCTATGAAATCATATTTGCAGAGGAAAAAAAAAATGGGATGGTCATGAACAAATCACTTTGAAAAAGATTAATTTCTCTGTTACTGATGAAGCAGGCTTAGTCTTTTAGGTATGTAATATACTAAGCATTATTCCTTACTTCTGCAAATGAAGTTAACCTCTGTCTTTCCCTATATGTGAAAGGTGGCTAAGATTTATTGTTAACAAAAGTTAAGATCCATTAAATTTTAATACATTTACAAATACTATTCCATGTCACCTCTTCAGCACAGAAATTTATGGAAAAATGAACACACTGTAAATGGGGTTTGTGAGCAGAGCAATGGTCAGTTGAAAAAATGTGATTGTACCCTGATTCTTCGATTCACTCTCATAGTCAGGTATCACATAAATGTTGAATGAAAAGTAAGAAATTCAGCAGTTCATAACCCAGACACTGTGGGATATGAGTATTGCCAGCTGCATCTGTCATCCCTCAGGAGCTGGAGAGGTGAAATTTGTTGTGCAGCCCCAGCTCTGATGAGCAAAATCAAAATCAGCCATGGGAAGAGAATTACTGGCTGGACTCAGGAGGTGTACCTGGAGTGCAGGGTGGGAATACTGTACTTGAACCCCTCAGGGAAATGGTCAGCCAGCCAAAAACAACTTCCCTGGAGCCCAGGAAAAGTCTGCAGTGGGAAGGTGAGTTCCTATTAAACATCCTCCTGCCTTTCTGTACCTGAGGAGTTCTAACAATAAGTTCTATATTTTGTTCTCAAGCTCCCTGGGAAGGTATATGGAGCATGTCAGTGCTCTCAGTGATTTAATGCATTTGAAAGTGCCTCATCACTTTCTATAATCAGTAATTCAGATAACTTGGTTGGAAGTTAAAATGTGTGTGATAATGTTCTAGCCTGAAGTATATACTAGGGTTTATTTTCTTTCTTTCTCATAGTAGTTTTTCTTCCCTCACACAGTGATAAGCAATGATAAAATCCAATTATTAAGTTGGGAGCACTATTGTAAGAAATGATAAGAGTAGCTTGTTTCTAAATGTTTTGTCCTTTTCCTAGTAAATTGAATTTTGACAGTGAAAAATTGACATTTTATGAAATTGAAGTTTGGCTAGATCTGATATGCTCACTGAATGAGATGGGAGAAATGTGTTTAATGCATTAACTGTTAGATAGCTTCTTTTCATTTAATATTTGTCAACAACTATTTATTTAATTAGCAGTAAGAGGCAAGTGACTAGATTTTTGGAGGGAACAACATGTATTAAGGTTGCAGTCTAAAGTTATATTGAAAGGTACATTTAATATTTTGAATGTAAAGAAAATCCAAACATTTTATGTATGGTATAAAGGATGTCTTCTCTATAATAAAATATCATTAAAATTATGCTTATTGCATTTGTGCTAAAATATTATGTTTGCAGCTGTTAATATTTCGCCAGTCTTTTAAATTGAAGACAAACAACCTTGATATGAAGCCTTTAGAGGTGAATACGTTTATGAGAGATTTAAAATTAATTATTCAACATGGGGCTCAAATTTGTTGTATAGTCACTGTCCATACAGTAATACAATACAACACGAAAATACAAAATATGGATTAAACTAGTGGTGGGTAAATCTCAAAATCTTTGACTACTATTCAAACTTCTGGGTCTGAAATCTGGACAGCAAATACTTTGAGAATTGTCTGTGGCATTTCAGTGTCTTGCATCCGGTTATAGTTGGATCATGGCAGAATCAAGACACAAAACTTTTACAACACAAATAAAATGGAAAAAACGATGGCATTTTCCGATTCACTGAGAAAAAATAATTTGTGAGTAATTTCAAGGAGAGGGAGGGATGTACCTTTGTTTGACCAGAATCATCCAATTAACTCTCTAAAGATAAATTTGGGTTCGACTGTCTTCTGGTACACTACTGTTGTTAGTAAATGTGTACCTGTACCTACAGCAAAAACAGCAACAGAGCAGTGTTATTGTTTTATATGTCACTTATAATCCAGATGCAGCAGAATGTCCAAAAGTAGAGAAGCAGGAATGGAGTTTGCAATAGTCCAAATCATAGGAAGTTACTCCATAAATTTGCTGCATCCTGATAATTTTATTTCCAGCAATCTATAGACCATATAATACATATGCTTCAAAGCTTAGACATCTGTTGCAAATTTACAGACGAGAGGTAGTTTGCCAAACTACCCAACAGAGACCAGAGCACACCTGCTCAAACAAGTTGGAAGCATTACAAATGCACAAACTTGACCTAGGCTTCATGAAACAGCAACAGTGGTTTGAAAATGCCAAAAAAAAAAAAAAGAAAAAAGGAAATGCCAGCTATGGAATCTGCAATTTATTGATTGATGAACACATCTGCTGATTTAATATTCATAACCTTTGCCAAGTAAATTATGCTCCTTTACAGAGGCTTATTTCAAAAAATGACAAGTTTATAAAGAGTCCCTCATGTTTTGGTTTTTGTAGTAGAATAAAAATTCCAGCACTACCTGGCACACCCCGATGAATTTGTTGAGCAGGATACTACTGTAGGAGAGAAAAACAGCAAGACAAGCTTAATGAACTAGAAAATATCAGCTGAAGACAACAGGATTCAGTGTTGGCTGAATTCCCACTGGATCAGGCTCTGTGTGAAGGGACAACCACACTGGGGAATAGGATCTCGTGTCTTATCTAGTCTCTGGTAATGGGACCTCTATTATCTGCTCTAATGAAAGATGTGTCTGTGCAGTGTTTTGCAGGCAGATGTGAATTTGCTCTGCCAGTTTGCTAACCTGCCTGGCAGCTGTGTGTGTCAGACAATGAACCTTAGCTAATGTACATGGTTTCTCATAGGGGCTTATTAGCTCAGATTTGATGTTGTCTGGTGTATCTGCTTTGTTTCCCATTTGGAAGTGGCTGGCTCCCAACTGGCTTCGAGTGCGGGCAGTTGCCATCACCGTGTTCAACTGCATCTGTGCTTGAAATGCAGTGCAGGCATACTTTCAGCATTCCATAAAAAGAGATAGCATTACTACGAAAAATAGAATTTGGTGCCTCACTAACAAACCATTCAAAGAGGGGAAAAAAAGAGTGAGAAGTTTGATTTGGGTGATGAACACAACATGTGGTAGGTATTTCAAAAGAAGAAAAACTTTATATGAGGATAGATTCTCAAGTAGCAAAAATTTGGAAGTTCTGGCAGTATTCATTTGGCTTTGGAAGTGAGATGACAGACATACCAACACATTAAAAAAACTGTGTTTCTTGAGTAGAACAAAGACTTTTGTTTCACTGAGGTCTAGCAGGCTGGGTCTCTGGGTCTTCTTCATGAACTTGAAGGCCTGAAGATGGATTTATATTAAAGGAAAATGCTTAATTCTTATACAGAATTCTGGATGAAAGACCATAGAGTTTTCTCTAAGACATCAATTTCTATGGCAAAAGTAGTGGGTACATGTAAGAACTCATAATTACATTTTGAAGATTTTCCTATTGTCAAATGTCATGAGGATATGGAAATTTCGTGTGCCTTACTGCAGGGGCAGCTCAAATCTCTGGGGAGGAATCCACAAGACAAACCATTAGTAAATTACCAATTTACAGACCAACTCAAGTTGTCCAATTGTTTTACCAACTTAGCTGGTAATGTATAATGTTTTTGTTTAGCATGAAGTAAAAAGAAAAAAAAATACTCTCAAAAAAAAAAAAGAGTAAGTCAATGACACTGATAAGGCTTTGCAAAGTAGCAG
Source organism: Pardalotus punctatus (assembly GCA_013400915.1). NCBI lineage: Eukaryota > Metazoa > Chordata > Aves > Passeriformes > Pardalotidae > Pardalotus > Pardalotus punctatus. The sequence continues at coordinate 487,871 of VZTX01023066.1, forward strand.
AAGAGATACAGTTCATTCCTACTACTTGTATTTTCTCAGTGTCTCTGAGTGGGGATTTAAAGTAAAAGTAAATTATTTTGTTCCCAGAGGAATGCATCTTGCCTCTTTTTGTGTAGAGATTATAGCCAGTCATGCTACTGGAAGTTTAAACAGAGCCAGCCCTTCAGTCTACAAGTTGCCTTTGGCCTGCATCAATATAATTTTTTTTTTTAAATTTCCTCTTTTCCTTCAAAAACATTCCAGTCTCATTTTGGAACAGTATAAACAGACGGAATGATGCAGTACAGAAAAGCAGTAGTAAACTCAGACAAAATAATGCAAGAAACTGATAAAAAATATATCTTGATCCACTATGATACTTGAAAATTATCATGACTCTGAGTTTGTCTGCAGGAGAACACTGATGTTTATGGCAGCTAGGAAACTAAAAAAAAACATAAAATATGGTTAACATAAAGGGGGGAATAGATATTGACAATTAAGGTATTTCAGAAGCATTGTAAGAATTTTATCTTTCTTGGTTTTTTTTTTCTAGCCCTATTCTTGAAAAATACCATGGTTCAATCATTTAAGATGAGAAAATCTTGATTATTCCTCATTTTCCATTACACAACAGCCTCCAACCAGACAATAAGTGTAGGATATGCATATAAGTAGGTGGAATGAGGGAGAATGCAGGTGGGCAAATAGTCAAAAAAAGAGGAGAAAAAAATAATATAATAGAATGTTATATGTGTTCCTGTGGTAGTTGCTAGAAGGAATTAACTGGAAGGTTTTGCTTTATTTTTTATTAGAGGAAAAGATCATGACGGATGAAAAGCCTGGACCAGACAAGGCTTTGGGGAAACCTTAAAACCCCTTCCATTACCTGAAGGAGTTATAAGAAAGTCAGAGAGTGACTTTTCACCAGGGCCTGGACTGACAGGGCAAGGGGTAATGTCTTTAAACTAAAAGAGAGTCAGTTTAGATTGGACATTAGGAAGATATTCTTTATAAAGAGGGTGGGGAGTCACAGGAGAAGGTCACCCAGAGTGGTGGTGAGTGCCCCATTCCTGGAAACATTCAAGGTCAGGTTGGCTTGGGCTCTGAACCTGATCTGGTTGAATATGTTCTTGATCATTGTGGAGTGTTGGAACTAGATGATTTTTAAGGTGTATTCCAACCCAAACCATTTTATGATCATAGTAACAAGCAGAATACATTGAAAGAAGAACTATTTTCTCCATTTGTGTCATGTGAGGGGAGATTGTAATCTTCAGGTTACCTGAATTTTTGTAAAAGAGGATAAAAATAGAGATTTCTTTTTCTTTTAATTCACCAAGTAGTAAGGAAGCAAGGTATATTCCAGGATTATCTATTTCTGAGGACAGCTAACAGTGTAAGGAATATTTCCTGACATGCATACTGATGGTTGTAAACACAGTTCTCGATTATTGTAAAGTGTCTCCTATTATATCAGCCTCTGGTTATATCAAATCTTTTTGTCCTCTTACACTCCCTCTAGGAAGCAACTGCTAGGAATGAATAAAAATTTTGGGTTTTGTCATGGTGATTTAAGGACTATCTCTGTACTATGTCTGTGATAGGTTTATTTTTCCATCTTCAATCTAATCAGAGTGCTATAATTGAACTATGAAAAACTGAAGGCTACTGTCTTTGAACTAATGCTCCTGCTCCCTTATCCTTGGGCTTTCCTGGTTTTAAGCAGCTACTCTTTGATGGGTTTATCAATCTATTGGGACCTGTCTCTCCCCATTTTTCTCTTGCTGTTCTCCCAATTTGATTTCAAAGGTTTTCAATTTTTGAGGAAGTGTTCCAAAAGCCAATTAAAGACAATATTTCAATAAATAACTTCAATATAGAAGTAAGTTTGGAATAACATGCTTTTCCTAAAGAAAAAAAAAAAAAGGTAGCTGGCTAGGAATTCTGTTCATAAATTCTGTCTGTTTTGCAAATTGTGACATGTTTGTTTTTTTCTTATTTCTCAGATGTGTCTCCATTTTCACTGTAATTAATTGTGAATACTGTTTCTGCACTTACGTGATGCTTCTCTTCATTTGGTTTTTCATTTTCTGTCATGATGGCTGCATAGAACATTAATTCTGTTCAGTACAGGAGACTTATTTCTTACTCCTGGTGCCAGTTAATGAGTAAATGAGACACTTCTGGTTTTCCTTTAATGTTCTTAGGATAGCTGATGTGTGGCACAAGCTCAAAACAAATGACCCATTTCTTATTGCTAGGTGTTTAAAATACACATGTAAGATTCTTTTATATCTTAAGTAATTTTGTCTTTTGACATGTAAAATGTGTTCTGACAATGAAATATTAAATCAGTAATCAAGTAATTCAAACAAGTCTCTTACCTGGGAGACAGCAATAAAGTACTTTTTGCATATTGCCTCCAACTAAAAGAACTTTATGTACCATATTTCACACAGAACGTGCACTTTTACACTTTGGCACTCCTCAGGACAGCTACAAAAGTTAATATAACACAAAAACCAAAAGTAGCTGAATGAAGAAAAATCTTCCAATTGAAAACTGAGTATTAACTTGAATTTACTGTTGAGAGGGAGGAGAAGTTGAGGACCCCTCAACCCTTCCCCTCTTCAGTGGTAATACTGGTACTGGATTTCTTGGCAGCACTATGGCTCCTTCTGAGCTGCAGAAACACCCCAATCTTCACTGAGGAAGAAAAGGAAAGCACTAAAAGATCTCCACAAATGAGACATTGGTCCACACCACCCCAGCATGCAAGATCCTTGTGGAGAATGGAAAGAGATTCTTCTGTGTTCCCTTATGAAGTTGATCCAAGTTTGGAGTAGGTGGGCATTCAATGCACTGGTTGAGAGAAAGGCTCGTAGTATGAATGAAAATAACTGGTGAAATGACATCATAAAATTGAGACTACATATAACACAAGAATGAATGGAAGGAAGATAGAAAGATAACATGAGAAAAGTAGTTTTAATTAGTATGACCTGTAAAATAAAATAAAATAAAACTTAGTGCTCATAAAATAATAGAATGGTTTGGGTTGGAATGGACCTTAAAGATCGTCTTGTTCCAAGCCCCTGCCATGCACAGGGACACCTTCTGTTAGACCATGTTATTAAAAATCCCATCCAGCCTGGCCTTGAACACTTCCAGGGACCGGGCATCCCCAACTTTTCTGGGGAACTTCTTCTAGAAACTCACCATCCTCTTAGTAAAGAATTTTTTCCTGATATTCAATATAACCCTACTCTCTGTCAGTTCTTAGCCATTCCCCCTTGTCCTGTCACCCCAGGCCCTTGTAAACAGTCTCTCTCCATCTTTCTTGTGGGCTCCCTTCAGGTACTGGAAGGTTGCAGAGATAAAGGATTTTCTGCAGCTATAATTTTGTACCTTTATCGCTGACACCATTACATTTGTAGACATTTTTTTATATAGCAGCTGGTGCAACAACTGGGAACTGTCCTACTTCCTGGCCCTTAATTCTATTCTGCTGATTCTGGCTGGTTAAAGGTATCTTCATTAATTGGTAAACATGTTCTGCTCTTAGAGCAGAGTTAGTACCAGACTGAAATATGAACTGGAGAGGGAAAAGTGCAATCAGGAATCATCACAATGTCAAGCTAATCAGAAAAAGCTAATTAGAAAAAGGTTCTTCACCCAGAGGGTGGCTGAGCACTGGAACAGGCTCACAGGGAGTGGTCATAACACCAAGCCTAACAGAATTAAAGAAGTGTTTGGACAACTCTCCCAAGCGCATGGTGGAACTCTTGGGGTGTCCCGTGCAGGGCCAGGAGCTGGACTTTGATGGTTATTTTGGGTGTGTTCCAACTCAAGATAATATATAGTTCTATGAACTTCAAGAGCATTTGTTTATAGAGATATTTATGTATTTTTCATTAACATTTCTGTACCCTTGAGAAAATGTCAGTCTCTGAATATTGCTTTACGCCTTCTTACACATCTACCGCATTAAGCTTAATATGCTCCTTTATAAGAGAGTGCTTTTTCTTACTCAGATTGTTCCATCCACATGCTTAATTTAAACAGTGGACACAGTAAATTGGAAAACATATTCCAACTTTTACTCAGAATAATTCAATGGCTAGCAGATATCACATGTGACACTCTTTGGGATATGTCTCAGTGGGGACATGTCTGTACTTTTGTTAATTCATGTGCCAAGGTATTTGAATGCTGATTTGGGACATTATGGAGGGACTTCACTCCATTAAAGAAGAGAAAAAAACCCCAAAACCTCACACATCAGGAAAAAGGAGTCAGGCACCATATTCTTCATGCTAGTTTAAAGAGAAATCACATCCATTTCCTTTGAGCAATTACGGTCAGATTTCAACACACATTAAAAAAAGAACATATAAATATAAATATGCATAGTGGATTCACTTATAGTAAATTCTGTATATCAAAATTTATCTCAAAGTCAGGCACAGAGAAACATCTTAACTGTTTCACTACAGTGTAGCACCAGGTATTAGAACAGAAATTTTCAATTCTTTGGCTAGAACTGAACACTCATTTGGTAAAATTTCATAAAAACCTCTTACCTCTTTTGTATTTTGCCCCAGGAGAATAAATAGTAAAGTTGTGTGAGAGACAAGAAGTATATAAGCTTAAGTTTTACCCTAGGCTTTGAAATATTACTGAAATGACACAGCTTTATACATTTTAAAATTTTAATTTATAAATTACAATTATTCTGCATAAATGAGTGCATTTAAAATATGTTAATTGAATTTGTGTCTGACACTTATTCTCCGAGACACTGGAGACAGTTTTGGTCTTGCTGTGCATTAAGGAAAAGTCTCATTATGGTTCTACTGACACATATTTATGTGATGCAAGGAATTCTTCATCAGTACAGTGTAGCTAGATCTCATGTCTGTGTCCTTCACCATCCTGAAATATAAAAGATCCAGTGAAACGTGGTCCATTACAAGGTTTAGCCAAAGTTTATGTTGCAGTCTGGCCTCTCCCACTGGCAGCCTTGGAAAGTCATAATTGTAGAAATGTTGGTTGAAGAAGCTCTGCCTAATCCCATCTGTGTTTTTCCCGGATTAATATGCAGCCATTCCACCTTGTTTTATGGGATGTCACTTTGAAGAAACACTTGATTCCATCAACTTTGTGACTTCCTTCAGGAGGAGATAGGTTGCTGAACACGCTCGACCTCCTTGCACCAGGAATGTGCTCTAGGCCTTCTATCATATTTTTCATTGATTTTTAAGCAATGTTAAGAACTTTAGTGTCCCTTTTAATGTCAGATTTTACTAGGGATATAATAGGAAATCCCCACAGAAAGGCTATCTGATCTGTATTTATATGTATTTATTCACAGAATGCCATAAATAAGCCACAGGATACAAAGACCCAGGCTGCAGCCCAGGAAGGTGTTCCCACTTATGGCATAGAAATTATTTCAGCATTAAAAAGAAACTCCTCTTAATGATCCATTTTTGAAAAGTTATAAAGTACATGGAGCTACAAGGTAAATTATAAAGAAATTTGTCTTTGAACAGTTGCTTTTAGGCAGCTAGATGAGCTCACTGACATTAACTAAACTGGGTATATTTATTGTTTCAAGTTAGAATGGAAAAAGTATGAAATTTGTAAAATGCTGAAAGGTCAAAGAAATTTTCAAGATTTATTTATAATTATTTCTTCTATATATCTGAAAATTATTAGTTTGTAGTGATTGTTCAATTTGAATGAAATAAACAGTTGTGAAAATTTTTTGCACACTGCTAAAGAAAGAAAAGAAACCAATTGTATAGACACATCAACAGAAGTATAGATTGCAAATTGTTCTCACAGGTGTATGATAGAGTCCTGATATTAAGGTATTAACTGTTTCTGAGGATAATAATAAATAATCAAATTAGGAGAGAAATTGTAAGGCAACTCAGAGGTAGCTGAAAATCTTAGGGCTCAAGGAGTCAAATACAAGAGATATGAAATCCTTTTCAGTAAATGGGATAAAAGCTGTATCAAATATTAACTCAATCTTTTCTGTAAACTAGAGCTAGCTAAACCCTTTTGAAGAAATAGTTTTTAATTCACTTTCCTCCTTCTGATCAAAATGATTCCAATGAATGCAACTACTGTACATAATGGCTTGAAACAAACCTACTTTCAAATACAGATTGCCTGTTTATTCATTATTACTTAATTTCTTTTGTATTTGATGTGCCAAAATCATGTGGCCCTGTTTATACTTGGCAATTTCCTGAAACGTTTGAAATGAGAGTAAGTATTTATGAATAGCAAATATCTCAATTTGCATATCAATGTGGTTATTTGTACAGAATAGAGCTATTCTCCATGTGCTTAGGTAAAAAATCACTGTACTCATCAGTGTCTTGTGTCTACCTGCCAACCAATGAGGCGTATAAATGACTCAACATGTAGAGAAAACTGTATTACTCTATGATTAACAACTGACTCAGAGGCAGGATAAGAGGGCATGAGACTTCCTCTCCCCTCAGTTTCCCTTTTGCCATAATTTTCATGTTTGAGATCGAGCAGTGCAAAGAAGAGCAGAAATCACCCGCTGAGGTCAGATCAGAAATGGGTATTTCTGAGCCTTTTTGCAGCTCCCCCATTTTTTGTACTTAGGCATGTAGGATGTCCATTCTTGGGGGCTGCAGATGGAGTGACAGCTCCAGCTGTCTGTGGCAGTGGAAACCTGGGAATCAGAGCTATGTTTCAGAAAAGAAAGACTAAAAAGCTGTCTGGTGCTTTAGGTTCAGTAGAATTTAACTGGAATTAACAGCTTCCGGCACGTACAGGAATTGAATATTCACAGATGTGAAATAGTTGTTTTGGTTATACCTTGCAAGTAGAGTACTTAAGGACTGAGTTAAAAAATGAGCTACAGCTGGTTCACACTTGGAAGATGTTTTGCCTGCTCTGCTTTGGATAATGATGGATATGATGCCTCACTGGGGACAGAAAGGTTGGGTAAATTGTAAATGGAGGTTTACTAAGGAACAAGAAATTCTCATGAGATTTTCCTTGCCTCATTCTAGTTTGTATCTAGAATGAGATAATGATAATCTTGCTAGAAAATCTTGCCTCTTATCTTTGCATAAAAAGGCTTTTAATGACATATATGCAAATATTTGCAGGCATTTCCTGAGAGGAAGGAAAGCCATACTGGCTAACTGTGGAATAACTCTTATAGTAGATAACAAGGAATCTGATTTGACAATGAACCTGCCACACTCTATTTCAAAGAACTCTGATTTACACCTGCTCATGTCCTTGTACAATTATTTACAAGGAAGGGAGAAGCAGGTAGATTTAAAAAAACCACCTTTTTAACCATAAGCGTATGCACCAGCCAATGTGATTATGAAATATGAAGGAGATGATAAGGTTAATTCACAAAGATTAATATTTCTTTACAAAAATTCTGCATTTTCAAATTATTTGCTCATCAAAAACTACAAATTATTACCAATGGGAAAATAATATTAGCTGAAATAACACTTGAACTCTCACCTAAAATTCAATTTCATGTCTAATAGGCTAAAATGAGAGACATTATTTGAACATATAGTGTGAATAAAAGCATGCTAAAAATGACTTTAAGAGCTTTTCAATTTGCTCTACAAAATGCCATGGTAAAGTTCATAAGAGATGTTCTATTTCTAGCAACCTTTGCTCTTAGTAAACCAGCCCAGAAATAAGAAAGCCTCCATACAGTAATTATGGGTATTTAGGATCTTGAGGATGTTATTCAGTAATTTTTAAGCTTAGGAATCATGCAGTAGGTTGACCTTCAAGAGTATGGCTTTTTTAACCATTGCATTACAAAAAAAATTAGCTCTGAAATATCACTGCTGTGCAAAAAGGAGCAAAATAATGGTGTACACATGTGCATGTACACACTCATGCCCACCGTGATATATGTGTGTAGCACATACAAGAGTGATCAACCCTGTTTTCCTTTCAAAATAAAGCATTCAAGGAACTAGAAGGCAAAACCAGTATTTATTAATACAATTCTTTTCATCAGCTGGAGACTGGACAAATATTTTAGAAAATAAATAAAAACAGAAGCCATATAATATAGGTTGGTTTTTAGGAGGACACTTCTTCTGGATGCACTTGGATTATGTATCTATTACCTTGCTCCTAAATTCAAGGACCTTCATAGTTAGAAATCACAAACTGGTTCTCCAGCTGGGTGCAGCTTATTTTTCTTTTTACCCTTTCAATATTGAAAGTCAGACTCAGTTGTAGAACTCAGTTTTTCCTAGTTAATACTTTCTCCCTATAAGAAAAGCATCTTTTGATATGATTCTAGGCTGTTTGGGAACTTTTGCCCACCTTTTTTTTTAAGTTTCCTAGCTTGGGAGCTTTTGAGGCGTTCAGATCTCAGTGTCTCACTTATTGAACTATGTAATTCCCTCTCTCTGGAAGATGCTTTCTCTTGCCTATTCTTTATTCACCTTCAGTAGCTGCCCAGATGTGTTCCTCATTAGCAAGATTAATTCATACCAGTGAAAGCGTAATTTCTGTTATATTTAAGGAGTCTGCTCCTTCACCCCAGCCAGACCTTACTGGCACTGCAGAAAGCTGGACCCTATGTTTCATTGCTCAATTTCTTCTCTCGTTTCTCAAGCCCAAATGTTGCGGTGAAAACTGACTGGAATACAGCCTTACCTCTATAGATTTGAGGGAGGCAGAACACTGATTAAAACAATTAAACTCCTGTGATTCAGGTGGACTGTGCAGGAATTCGTTTAAACCCAGGGATGAGGCACCATAGATGGATTAAACTAAAATATTTAATTACAGAAATTAGGTAAGAATGGCTTAGCTGACAAGTGGATTTTCAATAACCTGTAGACATGGATATTTTGGTTTGGTGTCCACCAGTTTGAGCTAAGTAAATGTCTGGAAATATACAAATGATTCAGCTGCTCTAAAAACATTTTTATTTTGAAAAACAGTGTGGCTTTTTTCTTCTTTTCTGTTTAGTTTCTGTAAATTGTTGTTATAAGTAAAGATATTTCTGAAAAAGTAACATTCTGGCATCAAGAGAAAAAAACTCCAAACATCTCATTTTTATACCAGAATGCATGGACTCACCCAGACATTTGCCATATTTGTACAGTAATACTGAAGCTTTCTAGGCACATCTAGGGAGTTGGGGGGGAGGTGAGGGGGGGAGGGAACATGCCTAAAATATGTAATCCTTATTGTTGAAAAAAAAAAATAGAAGAGGACAATGGTCTTCTAGAAATCCCTGCAAACGGCAGGAAAAACCCCAGTCTGTACTATAGAAACAAGAAGAATCCCAAAAATACATTGAATTTTAAGTGACAAAATCTGGAAAAGAATATGGTAAAATATGCTACAAATACTGTAACAGGAAATTACTGCATGCAATTATTGGTGATGCAATTTCTCTGCTTAAAGAACAGATGAACTAGTACAGCTATGAAGTGCTGTATATAAAAAATGAGTTTGTGAAACATAAAAATATTACTTCATAAGTACATAAACCCACATAGATGTCTACAAGAAATTAATTTCCATATAGTAAGTTCTAAAAGGAAGGTAGAACAAGTTTGTAGACTCCACAGGGCCAAATGCTGGTAGGTTGCAGAGGTGCCTGCATGGAATTTTGGTTAACACCAAAAACAGGCACAGTAGCTTTAATATATGCATTTGGTTTGATTTCTTTCTTCTTTCTGTCTTCAGAAGCATCACTTTGAAGAGACAAAAGATTTATTATTTTCAATTAAGTGTTTTTAGATAGGGCAAAGGGAGAAGAGGAACAAGTATTGAAACTCTAAAGCAACACAATTCCTCCCATAACCTACATATTATTAATTTTTTAAAAGGTATTTTTTAGTTTTCAGGGATTCACAAAATGCTAGAAAATATAATGTGTTCAAATGAGCATAGCTAGAAAATAATTCAGGAAAGACCAATGTTGGTCCCATCATGCTATCTGAAATGTTTATATAAGTAAAGCTAGTCAGAACATGCTTTAATTTATAGAAATAATAAATTAGAAGTCTCTGAAATTCTTTGGGAGAAATAAGGTAATTTGTTTTCTGTGCTTTATAAAATATGCATCATATTCTTCTATTTATTGTCTACCGTAAAACCGATCATGACATACAAATATCAAAGACGGAAAATAATTTTTTCTCTCTAGATAGCTATAAATCTGGTTCTGTACAATAGGTTTGATATTTCTCATTTCAGAAGTATACGACTGTATTTCATCTCACTGTTTTTTATTAAAATCTGTTTTGTTCAGCAGTTGCCCCTCCTACTTTTCAAATACATTACTTCTCCTCTAGGTGTCTGATAAACGAGAAATTTCTCTTTTATTACTGTATAATCTTGATAAGCCTGACTTTTAACCATTAGGCTGAGATTCTGAACAGACATCATCAGTGGCTAAGTATGTCTTCAAGCTCTGAAACACAGAAGAAAACACTTTCTGCAGTAAATGTGGTCTGGGAGACACATAAAAATTCAATATAACAGAATGGTTTGCATTGGAAAAGACCTCATCTAGTCCCAACCCCCCTTCCATGGATAGGGACACCTTCCATTCACTAGACTGCTCCAAGCTCACCTTGAACACCTAGAAGGGATGGGCCATCCATATCTTCTCTGGGAAACCTGTTCCAGTGCCTCACCACCCTCACAGGGAATAATTTCTTCCTAATATCCAAGCTTAACAAGCACTCTTTCAATTTAAAGCCACTCCCTCTTGTCTTATCACTACCCACCCTTGTAAAAAGTCACTCTCCACCTCTTTTTTAGGTCCCCCTTAGGTACAGCAAGGGTCTGGAAGGTCTCCCCGGAGCCTTCTCTTCTCCAGGCTGAACAGTCTCAGCCCTCGCAGCTTGCCTTTGTGGAGAGCCACCTTTATGAGTTTTATGGCCTCCTCTTGACTCACTCCAACAGGTCCACATCCTCTTTTTGTTGGGGATCTGTCTTGGGGTGATGTTATGATTACCCTGTATACCCTATCATTTGCATATATGCCTATAAATGTGGTCCTGTAGCTTTAATGGCATCCAGCAGCCAGGAGTAGCTCTGCTGGGCACAGGTTGTTTTGAAACTCTGCCCCAGGCTTCTCGGCCGAGGAGCGAGGGGGAGGAAGGGACATTCCTTTCTGGCTGCTGCTGCTGTGGTTGCTGCTAGGTTTTTTTCCCTGGGATTTGTTTTTTTCCTTCTTTTCCCCATTCTGGACTTTTGTTATTCTGGACTGTTTTCTCTTTCTCGCCCGAGAAACCAAGAAGCCCCCGCAGGACAGTAGACAAGAATCCTTCAGGGAGCCACCGGAGCAACTCCACCCGGCTCTCCGGGGACCCCTGGAGTGGGGGAAGCTGCACCTGAGGAAAAGGACACTAAAGTTCTTCAGCTGTTTACTCAGGTTTAATAATTCTTTTTCCCCTTTCCCCTTCCCTTGTGCCTTACAGGGCACCCTGCATGTTTTATTAAATAAACAGTTGTGGTTTTTCTCTTTTTTTTTTTTTCCCCACTTTCATCCAATAAATTCTGTTGTGGTGGGGGAGGGGGTGTCAGAAACCTTTGCTTTGGGGGAGGTGTTTTATTCAGAGCGCTTTCCACCTAGAAAATTTGTCTCTAACCTGAGACAGGATCCCAGAGCTGAACACAGCACTCCAGATGGGGTCTCATGAGAGCTGTGTAGAGGTGCACAGCCCCCTTCCTTGAGCTCCTGATCACAGTCCTTCGGATGCAGCCCAGGACAGGATTGACTTTCTGGGCTGCGAGCACACACTGCTGGCTCATCTTGCTTCTTGTCTGCCAACACCCCCAGGTCTTTCTCCTCAGTGCTGATCCCAGTTCATTTTCTACCCAGCCTGTATTTGTGCTTGGGATTGCCCTGACCCAAGTGCAGAACCTTTCATCTGGCCTTGTTGAAGGTTCACACAGACCCACCTCCCCAGTCTGTCCAGGTTCCCCTGGATCCATCCCTTCCCTCCAGTATGCTGACTCCACCAAACAGGTTGGTGTAATCAGAAAACCTGCTGAAGGTTCTTTGATCACACTGTCCATGTTCCCAAAAAAAGATGTCTACATAAACATATGAATATTCCATAGAAATAAGAGCCAAATGCAGAGAATAGTGGGGGTTATGTCACAAGTGTCACTTGTCAATAACGGAAATGCTTTTGTGTCAGGTTCAATACTATAGTTAGTGACTTCTATGGAATGGATGAATTGCCACTGTCCGACAGCAGCATGCCAAATGAAAAGCTGTATGCATCAGTTTTCAGAGATTTATAATAAGGCAAGAAAGTGCAGTTATTCTGGAAAGTATTTTTCTGTAAGTAAATATGACAGAGTTCAAATAAAATACAAAAGATACAGAGTACATAATTAAATTGCACTTGCAAATTTATTGCCTTATGTCTTCATAAGACAATGTATGTGTACATCTAAAATTTTGGATCTGTCTTAAAAATCCAATTATTCAAAACCATGTACTCTATAGTAGAAACAATGAATTCTTTAATAGATTTTATTCATTTTTTTAAGTAACAGAAAGGGTCTGATAAGGATAGCATAAAAGAAGGAGAAATTCCCTTATAAGAGGTATCTGTGGTGTCTCTATAGTGCATTAGTAGAGCTGGCTAGTGAGGCTTCCCAAGTCACTGACACTGTCCACCCAACCATGACAGTGCTTCAGAATATTGTTCCTCTAGGAATCAGTGGTAGATTCAAAATGCTTGGGAATGCATTAGGAACCTTGGTTTTCATGAGCAGTTTTCCATGTTAAACCTAATAAAATGAAGATATAGAAGATGTGGTTCACGTCAGACTGAAGGATTAACCCAGTAGAGGGAAATGGGTTACATCTCATAAAAGACAAGAGGCTCAAAAAATAATGGGTATACATTGGCTTTTGACACATTCAGAGTTGAAATCCATGAGAGAATTTATGCAGTAGCTTCACAGTTGGAGTCCTCTTTCCCCTCTCTCTCACAGATGGTGTAGAGACACAGTCACACATAATAAACTACACTCTCCTGTCTACTGCACCTGATGCCTCAGCAGGTACAGTCATGGTATGCTTCACTCAAAGGTACCGAGTGCTTGTGGGCTGCCAGGTAGTTTGTGTTCTTCAGCAATCAGTCTGGAAAAGATACTCGTACAAATCTGTTAAATGAACAAGAATTTAAGCTGTCTCCTTACTGACTTGGGAAAACCCGCTTGCCCATATTTTGATTGACATACTTTTGACATAGTTTTGGTAGTTAATGTGTTATTTAGAACACTGAGTTTCAAAGGTTTGTGATCTTTATCAGCCATTTCAAAATATGTGTTCTCTAGGGAGCAAGGAAGGAATCTTTGTGTTCAGAAGTCTGAGGTCTGCACAAAAGAAATATCATTTTAGCCCTCTGGATCTGCTTCAGATAGCTCAGGGCATCAGCCCTCACTTATATCCACCTTAGGACCTCCTTAGATCTGTCATTGTCCTTAACTTCCAGTAAATTAAGCTATCCATTTTGCTCATCCTGGCGCCATCTACCTGGGCATTTTTTCAATCCTTTTCTTTCCCTCCCAGAGAAAGTCATTGGTTTTTTTCCTGTCCAGTCCTGACAAGCAGCTTGATTCATTTGCCAGTCCTGCAGAGAGCTTAGGCTCAACTTTTCATGCTGTCATTTCACGACTGATGCTGTCAGCACATGCAGAGTGTTGATAACCCTGCCATACATCTTTGCTTTCAGGCACTGGGGCATTGTAAGTTCACTAGGTGCTTCGGAGAAGTGCAGGTGAAGAGTGACACAGGATTGGAGAAAATCCTTAGCTACTTTAAACTGCAAATTTCAAAATGTTACTCCATGAAGTGATGATTTGTGATATCACGTGGCAGGGCTGCACAATGTAGGCTTTGCCGAGTTCTCTTTCCATGGGGGAAAAAACCCAACAAAAAGAGCAAATAAACAAAACATCCTCAAAACAAAACCAATCCCATAAAACTTCTTACAAAACTTTGTGATTGTTTTTTTCCATTCTAAGCATTTTTTTCATGTCTGTATGGAGTTATGACGAATATGTTTAACTGTAATATAAATTTTATCGCTAACCCTTCATTTTTGCTGTTCTCCAATTTGAAGAACTCATTAAAGCTAACAGCTTAAGTTCTCTCTCTGCATCTAACATAAACTTGAACCTTAAAGTACAGGAAGATCAGGCATGTTTATTGGGTTTTGCTTTCCTCTGACTTGTGCCTATGTTGAGCATAAAATGAGAATTTCCCATGCAACATATAAAATGAGAATTAAGACAATTTAATTCAAGGAAAAATGCCAAGGAACTCATAACAGGCTCTTTGCATGGTCCAAGAAAATAGATCAGTTGAAGCATTTTCTCCTTATGTACTTCCTAGGATTTTCAAAAACTAATTTGTCAGCAGAATTGATCAATATACACTAGTAAATTAATTTACTAATCCTTCTCACAATACTGAAATGAATATCAGTGTTATATTTGGTGCTACCTTTTAAAAAATACGTTTATCTTTCAGTGAAATGTGAAGAGCTTTAGCTTTTGTTATCCTAAGTATGTATATTCTGAATTATCATAAATGTCATTAAGTTGCTCTCAGTTAGGATCTACAGTAATACCATAAATCTTCCTAGTATTGATTAGTCTCACAGAGCTGGAATTACCTTCAGTGGAAACGTAAACTGTGAAAGCAGTTGGGAACAGCCTTCAAGATAATGCTTGTAATTACCATGTATATTATCAGATGCTGGATATTTTTCAAAGGTATTACAAAGAACCATATTAAAAAGATAAACCTTACAGGCAAGAAAGGACTTTGTTGTCTTATATATAGCACAAACATAATCATAACCACTGCTAAAAATAAAAATAGTGGCATAGTAAACAAACCCACAAATATAAATCTCCTTAGATATATAGGTCTTCAATGTATTTTTTTTTGTCCAATACATTTCTTTATTTGTTTTTTTACTTGTCTCTTTCTGTGCAAATTAGGTCATACCTGTACAGCAACCTAGCAAAAAAATTCCAGAAATCTATACCAGAAGTACACTAACCTCTACAATCTCACCAGTTATATTGACCTAAATATATCCTGCTGTTACTTTCTTTGCCTTACAGGTTTTGCATGTATCTCTATCTGTAATTATCCAGAGCCTGTCTGGTCTTTCAGTTCTCAAGGTAAGAGGGAAATGAAAGGTAGAATTCACCATGTAGGCCCATGTAGACAGCTGGAATTCAACTCCCTGCTTGGAGAAGTATATTAGGGTACTATGATCTTCTGAGCAGATTTTCTGTCAGGGGAGGAGTGGTGCTGGTTTTAACTTTCAAAGGGTCACTGAGAACAAAAGAAGCGAAAATGGCTAGTGAGAGAATGGTGCTGTTCCTTTCTGCCCTAGGCCAATTAGTGAATTCTAGTGGAAAGTAAAACATAATATTTTCTAGTTTAATGTAAAAAACTTCAGTCGCAGGACAACTGAAAGACAGTATCGTGATGCTTTCTCTTTCAAGTATGAGGCCACTCACTGTACAAGGCAATGTAGAAAACGCCAGCCTAGATTTATATCATGGATACCTTTCTATAATGTGAACACCTCATGCTCATTGAACATTAGACCGTTATCACTCATGTAATAAATATTAATCTGTTTTTAATCTGAAACGTTGGACACATCAGAACAAAAGCACACACTGTGCATTGTTGGCACTCACAAGACCCAGGGACAGTGTTCTGGAACACCAATGCGTGTGATAGAGCTTTGCAGGAAACAAAAAGTGTTTAAAATAGCAGGAAATATATTTGGACACTTCATCAATTCCCAGATGCTATTTTTACTTCTGTGGGCTAATTGCTCTGGTGAGTGCAAAGTTCTTGATGGTTGTCTAAGAATTCTGCGGTGTAGTGGATACTCTTAAGATCTGATCCCAAAATCAGCTGCTAAAACAGCAGCTCTCTAATGATGTAAGCAATTTTTTCTAACAAAGCATCTGGGACAATATATGAATTCTCATGAACACAGGAGTTCATAAATTTAATAATTAAATTCCTAATTATGCTTGAAATAAGCTCTAGGAAACATTTTGCTTAGCCTCTTGTCTTGGTGTTTCTTTGAACTTAATGAAACATAATTTTGTATTCCAGTAATGAGAAAATAAATGAGATATTAATCCAAATTAAAAAAGGAAAAAAAAAGAAAAGCTGAAACTGAGCCATGGACATCTACCTCTGTTGTACATACTTGGTCATCTGTAGAAATCTAAGTGCTGTGTCATCAATAACATATGATGCGAATGGAAAGAGAAAATCTATGGAAAGAGAAAACCTGTGTAAGAAAATGCAAAACTGCTAATATTTTCCTAATAAAAACAATTAATATGTGGTAATATTAATGATTTCATTTTGGTTTTCAGAACTCATCATAATGGGCAGTCTACAAAATGGGGAAAAAAGAGAATCCAGAGTGTTTCTTCCTTCAGATGGAGGAACTGGAAAATATAAACTCTCTGCCAAAGTAACTAGAATTGTGGAAGACTAGAAAAAAATAACTTCTGTCTCCTGAGAGAGATGTAACTAATATTCCAACTTTGTAATACTTAATAAACTGACCCATTAAAACTGTGCCAGCCTTAAGGATTGATCTCTAGAATAAAACATGGTATTCTTTAACAAAGCAACAACCTCCCTGCTGCTATTCTGTGAAACAAAAAAAATTTTGAGTAAGAGACTGTTCTAATGAACTATGAGAGCCATTGTGGACTTAATGCATGCATTTGTTAGGAGATGATTACCAGCCTCTGTCAGTGTGTAGCTAAAAGGAGTAAATAACTAAATAGATTACAGCTTTTATAAAAGCATTTCAAAGGGAATTTTGATGGATCTTAAGAATATATAGGCTAAATCTATTTCTCTCTCAAGACAAAAGTGCCTTAGCTATATTGTTTTTACTAATTTATGTATGGTGATCCTTGTGAAAGAATTGAGTTTTTTCACTGTATTTGTACTCACTCATGGTTAGAAAAGGGAGAAAATCAGATTAAAACCTTTGAGTTAGCTGAGATGTCCCCAACATTCTTAGAAACGAGGTCTGAAATTTATTCCTTTACAACTGTCTTTACTGTGACTTGTCCCAGAAATGATATTCCTACCAAGATTCCTTTTTGCTATAACTTCACTCTTCCATCAAGTCAGCTGTGTCCTTACCACCCTTCTACCCGCACTGTAACCAGTTTTCAGTGCTTTGAATAAAATAGATTTCCACTCCATCATTGGCTTTCAAAACAAATCAGTTTCAAGTTTTGCTGGTTTGTAACATGGACTTCCCAGTTAATACATTCCAGAAACCTTATTGGATTAATTCTATACATGTTCCAAAAGGAGATACAAGTGTTCATCTAGCTATAGCTTTTACCCTGACTTTTTTTGCCTGAATTCTCACCTTTATTCAAACCAAGAACTCTTTGCTATTTAAATCTTTATCTTCTCATGAAATAAATCCATTCTGATCTCTCCTCCTGCCTAGAATTGACAGGTCTTTCAAATTTCCAAGTCTCTGACACAGAGATACACATTTAAAGATAGTAAACGCAGTTTCTCAATGGCACTCAACAAAAAAATGGAAATCTGCTTATGCATATACTTGCATACATGCATTTTTCTCAGCAGATACATCTCAGTGCCTCATGCACAGGACTAAATTTCTTGAGAGTTTTATTCTGTTGCATTTTTTCACCCTGCTTTATGTTCTATGTTTATGTTTTAATTTTAAAATGGATATTCTCTTCAGTCATAAAACAAATATAAATATTTGAAAGATGGTTGTTTTTTTTTTCTGTGTTCACTGGTTTTAAATTTGGACTTCACTGAATATTTTGTAAAGCAAAACTTGGGGAAGATAAAGATGCTACACTAATAAGTAATCAGGTTAAATAAAAATTCTGTCCATAGCTGATAAAAGCGTGTATTCCAGGATAGAAAATAAAGTTGATTTTTCCTTTCCTTGATGGCTAGTTATTTATCCTCCCTTATACTTATGCCATCAAGCCATGCTTAAGAGTTACAGCTGACTCTATTACTGGGTTAGTTTTTCTAAATTCACAAGTGATTAGAAAACTCTTTGCACTTTCATTTTTTGCATTCTTTATAACTAAGATAACATATGCCAAACTGTACTTCAGAAGGTAATATTTCATTATTCTTGCCACAGGTTCATTCAGGTGGTTTGTTTTTTCCTTACATACTGCTTCTAAGTGAAAACAAATATTTACACTGTATTTTGGTATCATCCTTTTTTAAATAGTCATTCCATTGCACTGCTTACTAAAGAGGAGGCAAGAAAAGCCATGAAAACTTGAATATTATTTCAGGACAGATTTTTTTCATGGAAAGAGGTGTCAGGTAGTGAAATGGACTGCCCAGAGAGTTGGTGGAATCATCATCCCCAGAGGTGCTCAAGAAAGTACATCACATGGCACTCAGTGCTCTGTTCTGGTTGGCAAGGTGGTGATCTGTTGAAGATTGGGTTTGATGATCTTGGAGGCCATTTCCAGCCTAAACAATTCCATGATTCTTTGTTTATTGGATAATTTAGCTGAAAGATATATGTTGGACACCTAAGCCTTTTCAAGAGTCAGGTATGTGTGGTTACACATTTAACTAAAACTTCTTAGAAACCTTAATGCTGGAAACTGAAAGCATGTTTAATAACATGAAAGGCTGTGCAAAAATACCGGTTTTGGAACATTGTCTTTGTAGCAGCTTCACTGTTCATTCCTATCCCTTCATCTTGCTCTTTCTTCACACAATCTGTCACACACTGCCAACGGCATTTGAGAAATGATCTGGAGAAAATTAAAAGACCTTTTTTGTTGTTGTTTCTTTCTTTCTGGTAAAGCTGCCATTTTTCTCTAATCAGATTCATAGCCCAGCCATACAAATAGCTCTGTTGTGCTGGTGCAGTGGGATGTGCAGTGCCTAGACAACAACGAACCTTTGAGAAGAATGGAAGTGATTTAAATCAGTCTTGCCCTGGAACAGAAATCACTGCCTAGGGAAAACTTGCAAATGGAAGTCTCTGGACTTAGGTGGCTGAATCCATTTTAAGCCATCCATATTCTGTATCCAACATGAGCATCATGCTTCCTCTACAATCTGTTATACAGGGTTGTCATGTATACAGCTTCAAAGCCACCTCTGACAGTCTGGCTACAGAAAAAAAAAAATAAAAAGAACCCACAAAAAGCCCACATATAGCAATAAACCCAGTATTGATCATTCAGCTTTTACTGATTTTCATTCTTCACAGAAGATGATTGAAGCTGATGAGAATCTTAGAGCATATCTGTTACGGAATGTCACAAATATGTGTGTTTACTTGTTGGGGCTCCTTTGCAGAAAGAACAGATGATGAACTTCCATGTGCATGGTGAAGATGGTGGTGCTGATTACCAGTTGGAATTGCTAGTCTTGGAGATCTTTTCACAACTTAATGATTCTGTGATTCTAAATCACTGACAAAACTCCAATATCATAAGAAACAATTTTGAAAATGAATTATGAAAGCTGACACAGATGAACTTATTGAAAGAAAGTAAAGCATTTCTTATCTGCAACTCAGAATTTCTAAATAGGTTAGGATAGGCCAAAAACACCCCCAAAATCAGAATACTTCACTTCTCACTTTTTTAAAAAAAAATTTCATTGCATTTGAAGCTCTCTACATCCGTGTACAGGTATAGGGAAAAGGTCAAGAGAATTTAGACATGGTGGCACTGTGGCACTTTCCATTTGCTTCACATTCAGGTCAGTTTTTCCTCAGTGTCAATCAAAGACAAAGAGACTTGGAAGCTGACAGAAGTGGAAAAGTACTTTCTGGCCTCAGGCATTTGTTTACTAATTGTGTGGTGTTGTTCAGTGAAGTGATTCACTTTTAATGGATGCTTAGCTGTGTGGACCAAAGGCAGAGGAAAAAAAAGAGAGCAGTTTGTGTTATCCCAGTAGCTCCATGTGTAATACTCACAAACATATCTGAATTTGTTATAAATTGTGATTACTACACTGAAATCAAGGGAGTAATGTCCAATTACATCATCAGAGCATCTCATCCAATTTTTATTTATCCTTAATTTGGGGGATTCCTCAAGTAAATACTATTAAGGGTATCAGTACGTGCTATCTACAGTGACTTGTGGCAAAACAATTTAGATGAGGAGGAAATTGTAATTTTCGTGGACTATGAGTAAATAGAATTAATTACTGTGAGTGCCTTTCATACCAGTGCTATGATTTATTGCTTTAGATAACTTTTAAATTATTTTGATTAGCTCATGATCTTCTGGAGACTTGACAATGCACGACCAGCTTTAACTTCCACCTTTTCTTGTGTCATCCCCATAGCATCATCCCAGGGCTGCGAACTTGGTGAGACCACCCTACAGCACGGCTTATTTGTAGCCTGATTGATGAGGAATTGAGCAGACCAGGTTTGGCACCAAGAAATTGGTTTTGTGTTGATAGACATTTCATTCTACTCATGGAATAGTCCCAGGCATAACCCAACTGCCTGGGAGGTCTCCCAGCATTCAAGTCTATGATAATTATTTCAACTGAAGTATTTTAACCAATTAGTTTTTCCATATTTTTTCCTCTGCGGAGTATATACCTGTTTTTCTCCTTTCATGCAATAGTTATGGCTCATTATTGTACAATTAAAGCATTATCTCCCTACCTTTTAAGCTACTCCCTATCATGTCTACCTCTGATTTTTATCTATCTTTGTCTATGCAAAGAATTCATATAGATATTAGCCTGCCTAAATTAACGTAGTATATTTTCTGAGAGCTCTGACATCAGGCTAAGTGCACTATCTGCTTCATGAGCCAAACTCTGGGTGCACTAAAAGTTCACACTAATCACATCCTCATGTAACATTGTGTACACTTATTTTCACCAATATAAAAGCACTCTGCATTAAAGCACTGCAACATAATGCATAACCATGATCTTGTTAAAAAAAAAAAAATCCTTTGATTTTCATTGACTGCTTCTCAGAGAGGGGAAAGGAATATTCCTTGCTATGTATAATTACTTTGTGTACAGCATTTACATAGGAAGTATCATGAAGGTTCAGGTCAGCAGAATTTTTTAAACACTTTGTTTTGAACTGTGAAGTTGCTAGATTTGGTTTAAGCACAGAGGGTGACTTGGGAAATGTGAAGGAAAATCTAATAAATCAATTTTGAAAATTGTGACTTTTCATCAATGGGATATATATATATAGTATGTGTGTGTGTGTGTGTGTGTGTTTACAACTTAATTATCCAGACTCAGCTGAATGGTTCTGCCTTTGAAAACACTTCTGCCTTAAACTGTTTGCTCTCATTGCCACAACTCAAGCATATTTTCAGTTGTTAGAAAATACTTTTGCCTTCCATGAAAAAAATCAACATATTTTAAAGATTAAATTCAAATTTCTTGAGGAAGAATTGCAATTTTTAGTGGAAATCAGTCTTTTCTATTAAGTTTTTATTGTTAGTCAGTCATCCACAGAGTGCTAAATAATGAAATAATTTTGATTAAAAGTTTTCTATGATTTGACCCTGATAAGATATAATAACACATAAGTGAAGGGCAGACAACATAGAAACATTCATTTTGATTTTGGGGAGGTACATTTATCTTCCCCTTTTCAATCACAGAATACCTCTTTCCAACTGCTTAATTTCTCTTTTATTTCTGGTTTTTTTGTTTGTTTTTTTTTTTAAATGATTAAACCAATGTCATCTGCAGAACATAGAGCTTTATATTTGGTTTTTCTAAGATGTAATAATATTGTGGATGGAGTGCTGCACTTCACCTGTAACAGACAGATAGCAGTATGTTTATTGAAAAAAAACAGTGATTCAATGACTTTTGGTAGTAAATCTGATGGTGGTTTAACAAGATTTGATTGCAAAGTACTCTTGATTACTTACTGCTAACAAGACAGGGTCAGATGAAACTGTTGGGGGGATACTTTGGGTTGAGTGATGAGCTTCTGAAAGGATGCCCTTGAGCTCTAAACTCCTTCTCAGAGGGGAGTATAGGTGCAGCAGGATCCAGACTTAATCCTGGACGTGGTCAACGGTTTATGTCTTGTGGATGTACTGTCCTGAGAATTCTCTCTTTCTCATGAATCCTGTGCGAAACATAAGATAAGCTGAATTCTTCTCACTCTTTCTAATCTATGTTTTGGAAATGAACGCTGTACAGGCTTCAGCCAATCACCTTGGGAGATGGGTAAATACTATCCAATCACAATTAGTCATGTAGCATGTATATAAGGAATACTCATAACAATAAATCTCTCTCACTCTCGCTATTCACCTCCATGTTCACTATGCTGCTTCTTACTGCTGCCACAGCGACAATGTCTGAATGACTGTATTTTGCATCACTTGTCTAGGATTTTAAAATTTATCGTTCCATTAAATGTTTACTGGGTGTCTGATTCTATAAGGAGTCTCTAACCTTTAGGAGTAACCTATAGCGGTATCCCTGCTCCAGGATAGGTTCTGGCAAGTGTCTTGCTGCTGTGCAGGAGAGCTCAGCGTGCCCTGGGCTCTCCTCTGTTCACGGAGTGTGGGAACAGGCTCATGGTCACACCTGCACCCTGACTGCAGCTGTCACTGTCACCCAAACATGACTTGAGTCAGACCTTCACTAGAACTGGAGTTAGGTGTGTGCATGGCCCCCATTAGCCCTTGGCCGTTGTGTTATGCCCTGAAGCTAGTTAAGGTTGGATGCAGCCATCTCAACCAGATGTATTCATTAAGGTTTTTATTCCTTAAGCTTTGGTAACAGTGGGTTTAATTTATGGTTTTTAATAGATGTTTGTCTTCCTTCTTGGCCATTAGATAGTTATACTGTCAACACTGCCTTCATCATGAGTGCAACTGATTATATTTTGTAGATAAAAAATAAATGGTCATTATTCAGTAAATGTTCACTATTAATGAGATGTGCTGAATAGACTTTATAATGGTTATAGAGGAGCTTAGTGACATCTCAGTGTAGTGGTACTTGGCTTATAGCTAGAGGAAACAGATCATTTGAAAACAGTATGAGAACTAAAGCTTCTGTGTGGTACAGAAGGTCATTCTGTTCTTGTAGAGAATGGATAATTGAATAAATTATTTTGCTTGAATTAACAGTTTTGACTTATAATAATACAGTATTACCAGAAGTTAGCAATTACAACCAAAATCTCTCTCTTTCTTTCCAGTGGAAAAAACAGCTAAACCCAGCCCTGCAACAGAGTTCCTTCTCCTTTTTTCTTTTGTTTTGTTAAGTCATTATATTTCACAAATGTGTTTTGTTGTTAACTGTGTGCAACTATCCAACAGTGTCTGAAAGCTACTGTACAGTCACTCTTTATTTAGAGTAATACTTTGCATATGATTGGCACTGGTTCCTTTCAATTTTTTTTACTGCTGAGTGCAGGAAATGGTCTGAAACCCATTAAAATCATTCAGGGAATTTAATTTTATAGATATAGATATAGTTTTTGTTAAAAAGAAATTTAATGGAACTTGTATTGAAATTCAGAGAATGCTAAGTTCTAATGTAATGAGAGACCAATTACATTAAAAGTAGAAACAAAGAAAAAAGAAATTTGTGTCAAAATAGAAACTTCCATAAAAAACCACAAATATTGAAACTTATCCTGTTACAAATAGTTCTTTTTCCACTGAATAGTTCTTTAAGAGGAAAAAATTTATATTTGCAGTTTGGAAGCAAAACAAGAGAAAACTGAGGGAAAAAGATCTGATTATATTTGAAATTTTCAGGTGCATCATCTTACATATGGCAGAATTCGATAAGTTAACTCTTGTAACTCTATCTCACCAAATCCAAATATGCTTATTATTAATGTCTAAATGCCAGATAGCTTATATTTGTTTCAATTCTTAGAATAATGACTATATTTTCTACTGATATCAATAAAAATCTCATGCTATCTATAAATCATGTATGGCAATTCAAATATTTGGGTGTTATTATACATGGAAGGTTTTTATATGACCACTCATAGTGGTCTATTTAGTACATTGAGTTATGGTGGTGTTCTGGGTTTGCATAGCTAGATTTTGGTAGTGGAGTGGCTACAGGGGTGGCTTCTGTGAGGTGATACCAGGAGCTTTTCCCATGTGTGGCAGAGCCAATGCCAGTCAACTCCAGGATGGACACGCTGCTGGGTGAGGCCAAAGCCCATCAGCAACGGTGGTAGTTTAAGAATGGGGAAAAAGAACTCGGACAACTGCAGCAAGAGAGGAAATGAGTGAGAATGGGTGAGAGGAACAGCCCTGCAGACACTCAGAGCAGTGCAGAAAGAGGGGCAGGAGGTGCTCCAGGTGCTGGAGCTGAGGTTCCCCTGCAGCCCATGGTGACACCATGGTGAGGCAGCTGTGCCCTGCAGCTCATGCAGGTCCATGGGGGAGCAAAGATCAACTTGCAGCCCATGGAGGTGACCCACGATGGAGCAGGGGGATGGACAAAGCATGCTGTGACCCCATGGGAAGCCCATGCTGGAACAGGCTCCTGGCAGGACCTGTAAACTCATGGGGAAAGGAGCTCACACTGGAGCAGGTTTGCTGGCAGGACTTGGAATCCTGTGGAGGACAAACCCTGGAGTACCTTGTTCTGGAAGTACTGATCCTGTGGGAGGGACCCACACTGGAGCAGTCTGTGAAGAACTGCAGCCTGTGGGAAGGACTCACATTGGAAAAGTTTGTGAAGGACCGCCTCCTGTGTTCCTGAAGGAACACCACACTGGAGCATGGGAAGAGTGTGAGCAATCCTGCTCCTGAGGAGGAAGCCACAGAGATGTGTGATGAATTGACTGCAACCCCCATTCCCTGTCCCACTGTGCCACTGGCAGGAAGGATGTAGAGGAAATCAGGAGTGAAACTGAGCCCAGGAAGAAGGAAAGGATGGCGAGAAAGTGCTTTTAAGGCTTGGTTTTATCTCTCATTATTCTACTCTGCTTTGATTGCTGATAAACTAATTTCTCGGTTGAATCTCTTTTGCCTGTGGTGGTAACTGGTGAGTGATCTCTTCTTCCCCAGTCTTGATCCATGAGCCTTTTTTTATATTTTCTCTCCCCTGCCCAGCTGAGGAGGAGAGTGATAAAGTGGCTTTGGTGGGCACCTAGTATTCAGCCAGGGTCAGCCCACCACTGGTCATTAATAATTTTTATCACAATTATGTTTTAGTCAATCTTTTGCACTGTTTCCTACAAAAATACATTCTCTTTTAAATTAGATTGCACAAAAAATACTATGTATCTTCTCAGAACACTAAAAAGATTTTTGGACTATAGATGACATTCTGCTGTTTTGAGACAGCTCAGCAAAATGACAATTTTGTACTTTGGAAGCTAATACACCAATGAAGTAAAAAATGTGACAAGCAAGGCAGAAAATACTGATTACTGCAGAAATTCAATCTGAAGACTAAGTACCATAATACTGGTATTTAATGGCTTTTGAAGAATAGTTTTTGGTTCAGAGAGAAAGCTTTGAATGATTTATTGAGCATTATTAATATTTTTGTATTGTGAAAATAAAATGGTCATTTAAGTACAGTATTTTCCCTCAAGGAGCACTTACGAAATGTTTTGTTACCTCAGATAAATGATCTTTATACTATATTGTGTGAAAAAATAAGAAAACCATATTTTGTTTTGTAGTGCTAAACTAGTACAGTCATCTTCTTTTAGAAAAAACTATAGAAAACATACACTTGAACAGAAAATTCATTATTAAAATCTTATGGACATTTAAACATTATAGAAAAACCCCTAACATTAGGACAATACAAGGTTTTATTTAAAGGGATACAAAGGATTTCTGAGATTCAGAGATATAGTCCTAGCTAAAATGACCTAAACTACTTATCAAAAATATGTAATGGCACATGCTTGTAATGCTTGTGCTTGCAGTGGGGAAGCACAATTTATTAGGCTGTACTTCTGTACAAAATGTTTGGGAAAAAGATACTTTTTACCTAATGAAAACTGACATTTGCACCTGCTTAAGAGCATCCTTACATGGTGTTTAACTTTCTGAATGGTTGTTATGTTAACTGTAACAAATATTTAATTCAAAAGTGTTTTTCCATGATCATAGCTTCAAAATCATACTTAGGAGAGCTGGAACATATAAACTCCTTTCTTTTGCATTTTCTTCTGTAAGATTTCAGAAAGGGTAAATCAGTTACTCATTATTTATACAGAGCACTGCGCTGGAGCTCCCATTTCATGATTTCGAGACGTTCACACTGTGGCAGGAAATTAAGTTTACTACTGCTATTTTCCATGTCCCTGTAATTCAGGCATTGCAACACTGGCAGTCAGAGCACAGGAAGCTATGTGCAATGAATTGGCACGTTTTCAGGGCATGAAAACATACCTATGTAATACTGCAAAAGAACAAATTCCCCAAATGAGGTGGCAAGAGAGTTTCTTACGAAATCACGTGTTCAAAGTTCAATTTATGAATAAAACTTATTTAGGAGTTCCAAAATTTTTTTTCAGTACACTTTTGAAACTGCATTTTCTATAGCAATGGATTGATAAATCTTAATATCCAACGATCATTCTTTCTTGTAGGCAAAGTGTCTGTGTTAGGACAAATTCCATAAAGAAACATGGTATAATATGTGTTTTCCTTACTACAGGTTCAGGTGACAAATGAGCACAATTAAAAAAAAAAAAAAATCTCCAAGATTTTTACAATGGCCTGAGTTGGAAGGGACCTTAAAGATCACCCAGTTCCAGCCCCAGTGTCATGGATAGGGACATCTTCCCCTAGACCAGGTTGCTCAGAGCTCTATCCAGCCTGGTCCTGAACACTTCCAGAGATGAGGCAGCCACATCTTCTCTGGGAAACCTGTGCCAGTGCCTCACTATTCTCACAGTAAAGAATTTTTCCTAATATCGAATCTAAACTTACCCTCTGACAGTTTGAAACCATTACCCCTTATTGTATCACTCCAGGCCCTGGTGAGATGTATCTCTCCATCTTTCCTGTGGGCTCCCTTCAGGTACTGGAAGGCCACAATTAGATCACCCCAAAGCCTTCTCTTCTCCCGGCTGAACAATCCCAATTCTTTCCTCACAGCAGAGCTGCTCCGTCCCTCTGATCACCTTGGTGCCTCCTCTGGGCTGGCTCCGACAGGTCCCTGTCCTTGCTGTGCTGGGACCCCAGAGCTGCTGCAGCACTGCAGGTGGGGTCTCAGCAGAGCGGGGCAGAGGGGCAGAATCCCCTCCCTGCCCTGCTGCCCACGGGGCTTTGGGTGCAGCCCAGCACACGGGGGGTTCTGGGCTGCAATTGCACATTGCCATCAATATTAGTAAATACAGTGATTTTCCCTCTGAGCATATCCATAATGGCGCATACCCAATTACACTCCCATATCCTCCATTTTCCACCAGATATCCAAGCTACAGAAGACCATATTCATTAGAATTCCCTTCATTCCAGTCTACTGAGATGGGAAATCCTTGCAGACATCAGTGAGCTGATGTCCATCCAGAACATATTGGGATATGTACTGAGTTCTCACTAGCACCCAACAAAACTTCTCGGAAAGTTCAAATATCATTAATAAAGATCCAACATTTTCAGTCATGCACAGAATATCTATTTATTGATTGATATGAGCAAAGCACTGCATTTTTGTCTAATCTTGTTTTGAAAAAAATGAATACATTGTCTAATTTTTTTTAAAAAATCAATCTCAAACATCTGAAATGGAAAACATCAGCTGAAGCGCTTTATGTTTTGTTTAGTTGTAATAATCTGAAAACAAGAGTTTGTAATAGAAAGCATCAAATAATCTTAACTGCCTTTAAAACATTATTATTTAACTGCCTATGAAACTCTATTATTTTGGGAGAACATGTAGCTTTTTTTAGAAGCAGAATTGGTTTGGAACATTGAAAAAGAAAGAATGAACCCTTAAGTGCTATTAGTAAACTTGTGTTACTCATCTCCTTTATTGCCTATTGGGTATGTATATGTGCCTCCTTGTAGCACTATTAAAAGCTGTTCAGCACACTTCAGATGGGAAATTCGCAGGAGATACAAAACCAACTTTTGACCACCTCCACATCTCAGTTTATCAGGCAATACCATCTAGTTTCAAGAAGGACAAAGAATTTGTCCATTCTCCATCAAATGTTTCTACAGTATAAAAGAAAGCAACTGAGCAGGCAGAAAATTAAAAATCTACTATCTATGGAGAAGAGATGGAAAATATAATTTTCAAAGGATTATATCACACATCTTTTGGTATACCACCAAAGAAGAATAAGTTACATGGAAAATCACTGGAGAGCGAATCCTGTTGAAATGTTCTTTGATACAAAAACTCTCACTGATATGGGATGATCTGCATTGCACATCCTATTTACTAAAGAGGACTTGAAACATTGCAATCTATCTTTGTAAGTTAATTATTTAATTCCTTAGAATACAGCCAAAATGTAATTTTGTTGAGTCACTGAAAGTTGCATGAAATTTCCTAAGCAGATCAATTACACATTTTATTAATGAGGCATCATATTGGTTAGTAGTAATTATGTAAAATGAATACTGATAATTCCATTTTTCCATAGCTAAACATATTTTTTATAACCTTGAATATGCACAGCTATTACTTTTTGCTGACAATTTCAATACTAATGGATCCTGTATATTAACAACTGTTTTACTTCTAAGTGCTGAAACACAACACTTAATGCACTATGCACAAATACTTGGAAAGTAATTTGTTGAAAGCCAAGTGACATCTATTCCAGAGCTTTATATGGCTTTTTATGTTGCTGTATCATATGTATCTATATAGACATGTGCACATAAATTCAAAACTTAGGCAATAGCATTTTTATTATGAGTATGAATTCTCTTATAATTCTCTCAAGTAGAATTAAAAGTAAGCTTTGCAAGTTTTGTGATAACCTTAGGAAACTAAGTATATCATAGTTTCTTCTGCACTGAAAAATAAAGATATGACATCTACAAAGAGCAGAAGCTATTATGTTTTCAATTTTTTTTTTATTTAGAGTTGCTGTTAAAATGAATAGGAATTTTTAAAAAATTAAGAGTGGACATATGATGTGGGTTGACCCTGGCTGGATGTCAGGTACCTACTAAAGCCTCTCAATCCCTTCCCTCCCAGTTGTACAGTGGAGAGAAAATGTAACAAAAGGGTCATGAGTTGAGATAAGGACAGGGAGAGGTCACTCATTGATACCATCACAGGCAAAACCGACTCAGCTTGGGGATATTAATAGACTTTTTTACCTACAAAATTCAGAGCAGGATAATGAGAATGAAACCAAATCTTAAAACCTCCTTCCTCTTCTACCTCTCCCTCCTTCCCGCGTTCTACCTCCTGCCCACCAGTAGCAGAAGGAGATGAGGAAGGGCAGTTATGGTCTGTTCATCACAGGATGTTTTTGCCTCTGCTTCCTCCTAATGGAGCAGTCCTTCCCTTGCTCCAGTATGGGGAACCCTCCCATGGGAGAGTCCTCTATGAACTTCTACAATGTGACTCTATCCCACGGGCTCATCACAGACTGCTCCAGTGTGGGTCACCCCCACAGGGTCAGTGCTTCAGGAACAGCCTGCTCCAGCATGGATCTCCTATGGGGTCACATGTCCTACTAGGAAACCTCCTAGTGAAGGAGGTCCTACTGGCACCTCATAGTGCTCCAAGGTGAGCTCTTCTCTTCATGGGTCCACAGGTCCCTGCCAGGAACCTGTTCCAGCACAGGCTTCCCACAGGGTCAAAGACCTCTCTCAGCATCCATCTGCTCTGGTGTGTGCCTCTTCCATGGGCTGCAGGTGGGTCTCTGCACCCCTGTGGTCCCCCAAGGGCTGCAGGGGCACAGCTGTGTCTCCATGGGCTGCACCAGGGGCTGCAGGGAAATCTCAGCCCTGGCTCCCAGAGCACCTCCTTCCCTTCCTTCTCCACTGAGCTGGGTGTCTGCAGAGTTGTTCCTCTCACATATTCTCCCTCCTCTCTCTTCTGACTGCAGTTACTTCTGTGTAATAGTTTTTTGGGTTTTTTTCTCCTGCTTAAATATGTTATCAGAGAGGTGTTACCACCTTCACTGGCTCAGCCATGGGCAGTGGAATGTCTGTCTTGAAGCCAGTTGGAATTGGCTCAGTTGGACATGGAAGAAGCTTGTGACAGCTTCTCACTGAAGCCACCCCTGCAGCCCCCCCAGCTACCAAAAGCTGGCCATGCAAACCCACTGCAACAAAAAAGGTGATTAAAACAGAATGCATCTGAATATATCACTCTGCTGTTACTACTCAGCGCAAAGTATCTTGTACGCCTTCAAGCTCTTTTGTAACATCTGAGGCTTGTCAAATTACTGCAAATTAATTTTGTGTTTAACTTACAAAAACACAAGCAGATATACTAACAGATTCTGCCATCAGGTTTTACAGTGTTGGGTTTTGCTCATGAATCCTGAGTAGTGTAAATTTTCCAAATACAGCAAAAATTCTTTTTTTTTTTTTTCTGATTATACTGGGAGTGTAATTCTGTTATGCTCCTGGTCTGCTGTTGTTTCATTGGTTTGGAGTTCTCCTTTGAAAAACATGCCAATGGCATGCTAATTGAAATAATTAATTACAAAACCTTTGCTTTGGTACATTGTTGGAGACATAGAGTGGTTTCTGCAATTCTGCAGTGTGGCCTGTGTCTTACCTGAATGGTGCTCCTCTACACCGTCTGTGGTAAACCCTGATTGAGAACAGGTAGAGCTACCCCAAAGCACTGCCCAGATACATAAATTCATGGCTAACTAGATTGACACAACTCTGAGTAGATCCATTTATTTTTGGCTAGAAAAAGGAACACCAGACTGTATAACCACGGGTAACTTCACACTTCTGCATCATATTTGGGGCAGGGTAACAAATGCTGATTGGCTTTAGATCTGGTAAAAGTCATGAGACCCCAGAGCTTGTACCTGTGGGACAGTGGTGCCATGCAATCTGTATCACCTTGGCAGACCTCAACATGCCAGATTAGGTGGGAGATGAGCAAAACTCTGTTAACCATAAAACTTCAAGGACATCTGGCCTGTGAGCTGGGGTGTGTTGCTCAGTATATTTTTCTTGGGATGTAGATCCCAAGTGCTATTTTCACAGTCTTTCTGAGAAGCACAGAAGCGTTGTTTGATAACTTATTACCTAATATATTAAATATTTGCTGTTATTCTCATGACTGTGCTTCAAATTTTATATTGCACTATAGCAGAAATTGTCACCATTTGAAAAGAACTATTTTGCAGATCTAAGCAGCTTACAAAAGAAAATTGTCCAACAAATATTAGTAATAACTGATGAGTCAGAATCACCCATCTATTAATTTAATATTCTCTTTAAATGAAGTCTATTTTAGTGATCCTGAGAGCAGGACTACACTGACTACCAAGATCTTGCCACCACAGAAACCTTGATGTCATCCATGGGTAATTTCGTCCAACTAGTTGACATATCATATACATGAGCATTCAATAGTGCCATGTACTCATGGAATCATCACAGAATAGCCTGGGTTGCAAAGGACTTTAAGGGGTTGGATAATCTCATTCCAGCCCCCTGCCATAGGCAGGGACACCTTACATTTTGCCAGGTTTCTCAGAGCCCCATCCAGCCTGGCCTTGAACACTGCCGGGGATGAGACCTATTTAGGAATAAATACTGTGCAGAGACATCATCTTCACAGGCTAGAGATGGTCTGGGTGCCTAGTGGTAGCAGATAGGATTGTCCATTTGAAAATGGACTGGAGAATATCCTAACCAATGGCTTCTCTTCTCTAACATGCCTGTGAAGAAAACCTTCCCTCTGCTCATTGTATCATTTGGATGAAACGGCAGTCCTAAATGTCCCTCCTGATTGCTTCCTCTACAATGTTATTTCTGCTCTCTTGCAGGAGATATTTACTGCTTGTTCTTGTCTTTATGACCATGATCTTTCTTGTTGTACATCCTGATTTAGTTAGACTGGATAGAACTCCCAAGTTCATGATTTTTAAACTTCTGGGCAAATTCATGGTTTGAAAAATTGTTTTATTTCTCTCTAATATTGACTGAACACAACCTGGTGTTCCTCTGGTTTATGTCTTCAAAATCTCCTTAGATTCCAACTAATGTTTGTGCTCAGCTGAGACCCAGTGAACCAGAACCTCACCATGAGAACCAACCAGTGGATATATGCAGCAAATACTCCATGGCTCTCAACAACTTTTCTTGCACCACACATCTCCAAGAAGTTCCCTGTGCAGCTTAAAAAAAACCAAAACCTGTTTTTTTCAGTTGGTGTTGTTTGTTTGTTTTTTTAAATAGACACAGATTTTTGTATAGACCTGTCCCAAGATTACTAGGCTTTGGAATACCTCATTTGTGCAAGACTCCAAGAACCACTTGGTGGCAGAACCAAGACTACAAACACCTATACAAAAAAGCCAAAACCAAAACCAAAACCAAAACAAAACAAAACAAAAAACCCCAAAAAACAAAAAATCAAACCAAAGAAACCCAAACCAAAACAAAAAATTACTGCAAGATTTCTTATTTCCATTGATTGATTGATGCCTTTAGTCCTTGTTTGCATCTGCTTGACTCCTGTCATTCCTATTTAGATTATTCTGGACCGTTATTAGCTATGTGGCATCATGTATTTGTGCCTTGAACAAAAAGTACACAGTATTCTCTGAGGCCACTAAACATTGCTGTCAAAGAAATAATTGATAGTGACAGTCCAGAAAAAGCAAAGTTATCCGTTGTTTGTTGATAAAGAAAAATGTTAACTGATATATTTTATATTATCAGACACTGGAAGACAGGAATAAAAGAAAAAATATATTTGCTTTAAAGTCATATAATAGGCAAATAATTAGAAGTGGAAAAAAAATTTTATATTCATAAATATCTGACAGATGCAGACCCTGTTTGAAAAGCTGATCTTTATATTTCTGTACATGTTGATCTTGTTTCAAAACTCCTTTGAGTTAATATTCCTGTTTACCATGGCCTCTTTGTCATGCCAATGGCAAATCAGGATAAATGTCAGACAAAAGTTGTACATTCTGCTACAGTAAGATTACAAATTTAAAAATACATCACTTTATGGATTTTTTTTTCTTTTTGTGGTGTGATGTGTCCTTTATCTTGATATAACAGAAAGAATAAGGTTTAAAATATTTCAGTTCTTGCAGTAAATTTTTTGTAGTTATGCAATACTTTAGGTGTGTCCTAGCATAAAATGAATCTTAAAAACCATTTATAGTAATTCTGTAGCTATCATCCCTTAAACAGAAACTGCATGGGGATTGCTTCATCTTGCACATCAAACTCATCTGTACTTTCTGAACTACAGATTGGAAATTTTGTATTCAAGTCCCATTCTTGCTTACTTGAGTGTGTTTTTTAATTTCTTGTAATGTAAAGACCCTTTGATTCTAGATTCTCTTTTGATGAACTTTAATGTAAGAAACCCCTGACTAGAATATTTGTTATGTGGAACCATTAAAGATAATTATGCCTTCCTTTGAAGTTAAAAAGATGCTTGGAGTTAATTCTTTTTCCAGCCAATATTATACATGGAGATTAACATATATGATTGTACATATATGTGTTTATTTATGTACATCATATATATAATATGCCATATATGCATGTATATATAATACAACACCTATGATTAGATATTAAGTGCCCATAAATTAAGATATAATCCTTTCTTCATCTCAACCTCATATTTTCCAACATAGAGACACACAGAGTATTGTGTGGGAGAGTGTGTCAGTATTTTTAGAAGGAAGTTATTTGTACACTCACAATATAGAATCATAGTTTTATGGAACCATTTAGGTTAGAAAGAACCTTTAAGATCATAAAGTGCAACTCTAGACACTACCAAACCCACCATTAAACCATATCCCCAAGTGCCACATCTACATCTTTTAAATAATTCCCGGGATGGTGACTCAACCACTTCCCTGGGCAGCCTGTTCCAATGCTTGATAACCCTTTCAGCGAAGAAATTTTTCTTCATACAAAAATTGTTTCCCCAGTTCCTTTCAATCTCTCACTTGTTACTTGGGAAAAGAGACTGATGCTCACCAAATTTATAAACTATGTGAGTTTTAACATTTTGAGAGGGGTATGTCCAAAAGTAATACAAATGATGAAAAAATGTGCTCTATCATTAGCTAAGTCATTTACTTCGTTAATTTATATAGTTCTTAAATAACTGTATCTTATTTCCAAACAAAATACTTTTAAGCAAATGATTCCAAATATTTGTTCTTGGTATAGTCAGTTTTTTTTTCTAAATAAAACGCAGTGTTATCATTTGGGCACTTAATTGATCAATTGGCCAAATTGCCTGAAATGTGAGAAAAAACCACTTAAATAACTTTTTGAAGTGGAGATACTCAGCTGGATTTAACTAGGAAAATTAACAAACTTCCTTTGAGAGGTCTGGGGGAAAGAACTGGACATTTTTTTTTGAAGCACAGTTAT
The DNA here is from genome assembly GCA_013400915.1 of Pardalotus punctatus. Taxonomy (NCBI): domain Eukaryota; kingdom Metazoa; phylum Chordata; class Aves; order Passeriformes; family Pardalotidae; genus Pardalotus; species Pardalotus punctatus. Next base: position 522,494 of record VZTX01023066.1, read on the forward strand.
GCAGTATTTCTGAAGAAGAAATTACGTGGCATGATGACAAGACAGACTGATGGAATCCCTATGAGTCTTTTTTTTTATGAAATCAAGTCTGTGTAAGACTCATTAAAGATGCAATTAAAAAGCTGTTCCGAGCAGAAAAGGATTGCCTGTTTCTGAACAAGTACAATCCTGTCCCATTTACAAATGTGATTCAAGGCTAATTATTGGAGATTTCATCAAAGTTTTGCTCACATCAGTGGCAAACCTCCTTAGCATAGATGAAATGCAGGCTGTGCTTGTTTGGAAAAAGATCTGCTGTGGAAAGCATGACAAAGCCATGGAGACCTATTGATAGACAGACCAATATCTACTATGAATATTTATGAAACAAATCATCAAGATGCTTTTTCTAAGCAATTATTGACTTATTCACTCAGAATTTATTATAAAGTGCTTTATAAATTGCAAAGAAAATGCTTTTACTTCAGCTAATCTCCTTTAGTGGAACCCAATGTGCATTGCCACTCTTTCCATAGTAGCAAAACACATCTGAGTACCTCTGATTCCTAGTGTTGCAAAGATGTAAATTACTAAATCAGCATTTATAAAAGCCTTCAGTTACTAAGTGTCTTTATTGAAATGCTGAATTCTTTTGACAGACAGATATGTACACAGAAAAAATGACAAAATTATTAAACTTTAGACTATTTAATTAATTACTCTTATTTGCAAATGTTTCAAAATTAAGTGCCAAGTGCACACTGTACTATTATAACAATCATAAAAGAAATAGTTTTGGGTCTAATGGTTTTAAAAGTAGTTTTGTGAGGATGCAGGCAATCATTCATAATTAAAAAAAAAAAAAAAACAAAACTAGAGAAAATCAGCTTAATGGATTTAATGACCTGTGAATAAATTGGAAAAAAAAAAGTATTTTTGTGAAACCTAAATTTGTTTTTAAAATATGGGTGTTTCAGTTTCTGCATTAAAGATGTTGCTACTTATATGTCTTTTATTCTTTTTTTTCCAAGGAGGATTTCATCAGTTCGTGGCTCTAATATCCCAAGGACAGAGGATTTTTAAACTCTTGTGTTTGTATGCCATCATCTTGTTTAGGCTTTAGGGCTAATGTAGCTCCCAATTCTTAATGGAAAGGGAACTAAATGAGCACTGGAGTCCCTGCTGAGGAAGTCAGTGAAAGTTAAAGGTATCTGAAATTTTAAACAGCTATGAAAAGTGATTGCAAGTTAAAAGCTTGCTGTTTTCTCTTAAAACACTGTAATAATGTGTAAATTAAGCTGTATAAGAAACGGATAACTCTTCAGAAACAGCTTGGATTCTCTGTACATGGAGATGAATTGCTAAGCCATATTGGATAATTTTACATGGAAGAGAGACTAAAGGCATTAATTGTTTTATAATGTTAGCTTATTAAAGGATGGGTTTGGCTATAATTCCTTATCTGATGGAAACGTACATATAATTTTTAAATAGTGCACATAAAAGTAAAACCAGTGATATACAAAGCAGCTTTCTATGCTTTCCTACAAGAAGTACACAGAGGATTTCACTATCAGACATCAAAGTCTTAAACAGGTGTCCTGGTTTGGGCTGGGATAGGGTTAGCTTTCCTCTGTAGCTGGTACAGGGCTGTGTTCTGCATTCAGTATGAAAATGATGATATTATGCTAATACTTTGGATGTTGTTAAGTTGTGCTTACCCAAGTCCTGGACTTTTCAGTGCCTCGTGCTCTGCCAGTGGGCAGGTGCATAAGAAGTTGAAAGGCAGCACAACCTGACCTCAACGGGTGACCTGAACAGGCCAAATGGATTCCGTACCACAGAGCATCAGGCTCAGGATACAAACTGGGGGAATTGATTGGGAGCTTCTGATTCCTGCTGGGGTGTGGACTGGTCATTGGTCAGTGAGTGGTGAGTGATTTCATTGTGCATCACTTGTCTGTCTTCGGTTTTCTTCCACTTTCTCTCTCTCTCTCCTTTTAATGATGATGATGATGATGATGATGACGATGATGATGACTTTACAACCTGGCCCTGAGGTGAGGTAACTGAGGTTCTTGCTAATAGATCNCCTGGCCCTGAGGTGAGGTAACTGAGGTTCTTGCTAATAGATCCCTTGGGGTGATTTAGAGTAAAATGACACTGAATGACCATGGCAGGTTTATTGTAGTACACTTTGCTTGAAGCGGAAAGGAGGTGTTTAGCTATTTTGGTTATTATCTATAGGAATATAACAATATAGAAGCATAAAGATATGACTTAAGAAAATATATAAGGAAAAGAAAAAAAGGAAAAAATAAAAAGATAGAAGTAGATAGTGGAGAGGAAAGCCATCACCACCTGTGGATCCAGTGGTGAGACTAAATTTTTGCAATTTCAATGCCCATTGGTCAAAGTGATAGTTGCAGTCCATACCATAAATTTCAATGGGTTAATGCAAATTCAAGTTCAGTTGGGAATGCCCAGGTACTTCCCCTTGGAGGTGGGAGGTTTTGCGACGTCTGATTGCAAATCATGTGCAGTCCACCAGTGGAAGACCCCAGAAATGAGTCTGGGGGTTCTTTGGTTGTTGGTGGTGGTTGCAGATGCCATCTGTCCCATAACTTGGGGTGATCTTTGACTGGTGACATGTGTATGAGTAGTTGCTTCCATTCACTCAGTTTGCCAGAGAAATTTTTGTCTGGATACATTAATCAGGAAGTGTTAACCAGATCTCAACTCCACCAGGCCTGGAATTAGGGTCTTCATGACACTCCCTTCTCTGCTTATCTCTAGTTCCCGCTGTGGTGGCTTATCTTATGGCGTGTCCTTCTGTGGCCTTGACAGGGTTTGAGACAGGCAACTGTGCTCTTTAACTCTTTAGCTTTCCTTGACTAATTGATGAATAAAGCAACTATATAAAACTGTCCACAAAAACTGTAATATAAAAATATTTATTTATTTTTTATATAGATGGAACTTTTTTTCGGTCACAGTTTATATTGATCTTGGCTTTTCATGTCACTGTTTTGCTGTGGTTAATGCAGATTTGGTCTAATATAATTCAGGATTCTGTGTAGATATGTAAATTGGAACAAAACCAGTTCTACAGCAAAGATACTGATTTAGCTGTTTTCCTTTCACTTAGGGGTGTTTTGTTGCTATTATGCTCCTCCTGTATGATATGGACTCTTGAGACTTGTTCTGTACAGCAAGTAAGCAAGGGTGCAAGGATTTTAATTGAGTTCTTTTTAAGAAAATAATAAAAATATATGTATATATATAATAGATTAATTTTTTTAATGTCTGTTGTGATTTAAATGTATGCAGATTTACTGTAAAAATATGTTTTAACAGTTGAGGTACTAAAAATATTCATACTTGAATTTTGAATTTCATCTCAAGTACTAACCTACTACATTATGTTGCTAACTAAATCTCCCATGAAGTCAAAGTATAAAAGATTGTGTTTTAGATGTTGCTATGGTTTGACTGTCTTTGAGTGCACACAGAGTTTTGACAACAGCGACATATTGCCAAACCAGACATGAGGGAACTACACAGAGGAGGTTATTCTGAATTACATGGGAAAACATAGAAATGTGCTTGGTAAGATTTTAGTTGATTATGTTGTGTTTGAAAGAAATGATTTTTTAGAGTATATTCAAGGATTTGGAAACCTAAACTGTCTTGGCAAGTTTCATTTCCAAGATTCTTTCTCAAATTTTTTAAGAGAAAAAAAAAGCTATGTTTTATGCACATAACTGTGGGAAATAAGGCTGCAGAAAACTTGTGTATAAAATTGTAATATGTTGAATCCAATGGCTGAACTCTCAATAACTTTCTTATTACCAAAGTGTAAAACTGTAACTTTGACAAAGGGAGGAAGGTATTAGGACTGTCTTTTCAATTTTCCTTTAATTTCAGAATTAAACAAGTAGCAAATGTTACTTTTTAAGAGGTTAATAGTGACTCTCATGTGAACATATGTTTCAAAGAAACTGCTGTGATATTGTGCAAACCTTATGACAGCTTTCTTTTATGCATAAATTTTGTCTACTGTTCAGTTATGCTTTTCAATCAAGTTCAGAACTCTTGTTAGATTCTGCACAAGCAGGTCATTGATGTGATTTATATAGAAGAGATTTTGTTGGTCACAATTATACTTTTGTTCCTTTCTTATTGGGGGGGGAAATACTCCTAAGCAAAAACACTTAATAATGTTTAAGGGAATAATGTGAAACAAAAAAAGGAATAAATATAAGATAGAGACCTGATACTCAGATGGAGAAAGTAATTTATGTGGTATTATAGTTTTGAAATTTGACATTTCACTTGTAATTCCTAACCACCTATCTCATAAGCAGATAAATGAATATAACTAAATCTGGATAAATATTTGAGAGAGGAAATAGAACAAAAAACCCATGGTAAAATATAAAGGAGACAGAATAAAAATGCCTCCATCTCTCCCTACAATGTCTTGGACTAAATAAAATGAGGAAAAAAAGAATGAAAATGTCATTGAAATAATGGTTAAGAAATTAGAAATATGAAATGAGTGCATTGACATTGGAAAGAGTGATTAAAAAAATTCAAGTGGTGTTTTAATAATTTCTTTGCAGAATGTCTATCTATTATATATTCTTTTATTTTTTTTATTCATTTGTTTTCATTACAGGCTGGCTTTAGAGTGTGTCATTTACCATCATTTTATTTTCTATTTGTCATAATTTTTCTTTCCTTTTTTCCTGTCTTGAATCTTTTACAGAATTTCTATAGTATTCCCCATTTTGGGAATCTGTATGCATAAAGCAATCTGTACAGCTAAGGCAGCTGCATGGGAATCTTTTCAAGAGGCTGATGCAAAGCTTTTAGATTACACAGGTGGGTTTTTAATCAGATGTTCAAATTTAAAATCAATGATAGGAATTAGAACCTGAAAGGCATGCCTTTAATACCTGTTCTGCATCCTCACTTCCTTTTTCTATCCTTAATTGTAACCGAAAATAATCATAGATTCATAAAATGTCCTGAATTGGAAAGGACCCACAAGGGAGAATGAAGTCCAGCTCCTGGTCCTGCACAGAACACCCCAAGAATCCCACCATGTGCCTGAGAGTTTTTTCCAAACACTTCTTGAGCTCTATCAGCCTTGGTGCTGTGACCACTTCCCTGTTCCAGTGCCCAACCACCCTCTGGGGGAAGAACTTCTTCCTGATATCCAATCTAAACCTCACCTGACACAACCTCAGGCCATTCTCTCAGGTTCTGGCACTGGTCATAGAGAGAAGAAATTGGCGCCTGCCCCTCCTCTGCCCCTTGCGAGGAAGCTGCAAACAGTGATAAGCTCTGTCCTCCATCTCCTCTTCTCCAGGCTGAACAGACCAAGTGACCTCAGCCACTCTTCACTTGGCTTCCCCTCCATGCTCTTCACCATCCTCGCTGCCCTCCTTTGGACATTCCCTAATAGCTTTATATTTTTTTTTTTACATTGCCGTGCCCAAAACTGCTGCCAGGACTTGAGCTCAGGCTGCCCCAGGTCAGAGCAGAGTGGGACAATCCCTGTCCTTGCCCAGCTGGTGATGTTGTGCCTGATGCCCCCCAGGACATGGATGTCCCTCCTGGCTGCCAGGGACTGCTGACTCATGTTCTGGCCATGGACCAGGACACCCAGGTGCATTTACACAGCGCTGGTCTCCAGTGTCTCAATCCATGAGAGGAAGTACATCAGATGCTTTCAACATGACAATATATTCAGTGTCATGAAAACAAAGCAACAATTAGTATAACTAGACTTAAACTAGGCAGATATATAATGATTATTAAGGATACTATAAAATTGAATCTGACAAGGTCCACCTATCTGAGTACCTTGACCTTAGTCCCTTAGTCTTCTTTGGACTTTCATAACTGCTATGTTTGTTACGTACTCCTACTAAGTTTTAATTGAAATCTGAAAAAGCAAGTTATGAAAGAAATTACTAAATTAGGGCTTTTTTAACTGTGATTTTTCTCCTTATACAGCAAAAAACTATTGGTATGATGGCAGTGCAACACCTCATCATTTCTCTTTAGTCAAGCTGATTATGTTAAAATGCAGTTCTGTTCATGAATAATTTTTTCACATTTCATTGAACAGCTATTTGTATTGATGAAAACAAATACAGTTTAATCTCTCTCTCAAGCTGAAGGCAATATTTTGAAGACAATATCAATATTTTCACCACTGTCTCTTGCCTTCAAAGGCTTTCCTTCATTGACAGTCTGGTATGATTTCTTTAATGAGTTACTATTGATGCGTGACTGTGAAACAGACCAATATCAACTTGATAAGATGCAAGCAAGATGAAAAATAAAACTTAAAAAATGAGATTAACAAAGGAAATTTTGGGAAAAAAAAGAAAATTTCAAAGAATTCTTGTTTTTATTGTTATCTTTAAGATCTATCACAGATTCTTATCCATATTTAATAGCAGAACCATCACAACTGTGATTTAAAGAGAAGTATTTGGGAGACAAAATGAAAATTGAGGTGCATGGTTAAACATTTCTAGAGAAACTCACTCAAACATGTCCATGTGTCCATGCTAGGTAAGAATTAAACAATATCCTGAACCAGTCCATGGGAAAACAGGTAGATTTAATGCTTGCCATTAACAAGGTTTCTTGTTAATCTGCCCCTGCTTCACCTTCTTCCCATTCTCCACTGAGAATGCCAACATTTTCATGTTGTTCTGCCAGTTATTGCCTTTTCACGTGAATACTTGTATAATTCTATGGTTAATGTTTCATGGCCTCAGAACCAGGTTATCACAGTAATTTAATAGATTTTCAAACAGTGGCTGATTTCCATGCAGACATTTGGTCCAACTCTGTGCTCCATGGTCCAGTTCATCACCAGACATTAAATTAAGTAAATGCAAATCAAGAAAATAAAGATAAGTTTTTACCATGCCATTTTATTTTACAGTGGTTTTGGCTGTATATTTAGACATACAACACATAAGATATTTGAAGAAATAGTTTAAGAAGCACTAAAAGGAAAAGAATGTCATTGAGATAGTTTGTTAAAAAGTTTGGAGATATTTAAATGTGTAAAAGTTTAGTTAAGATAAGTAAGAGGAAAAAAAAATCAGATTTGTTCAAATCTTAATTCAATCACTCAGTCTATAAATTTGTTTTCAGGTAGTTTGTTATAACTGTGCAAGTATATAAGACTGATAAAATCGGTAGCTAAAATGTGTTTGTTGGTGTTCTGAATGATAATTCTGAATAGTATAATTCTCCAAAAGAATACAGAATACTCCGTCAAAACTTAACTTGTCAGGAGTAGGTTGTAATAGGGAACATTTCATCAGCAAATAGGGCCTTTCATCAGTTGAGGAGTGTCTATGGATCTAATTAGCATCTGGAAAAATGCTTGGAAAAATTTCCAACACAGAAACAAATATTTAGATCCTTGTCTCTCAAGCAGAGTATGTCTGACACTAGCGGTGAATGGTTATGAATCCCCAGGTGGTTGCAGAGGTTTCCCCTGAGAGCACTCAGAGGACGTTGCTGCTAAGTGCAAACAGGGGCAGAGATGTAGAAATCTTTTGGACTGGTACTCATTTATTTGGTGCCAAGTGTGTATTTTCTATTGGCTGGGTACAGTTAACCTAATTTTTTTAACTGACAAAAGGTATTTAAAAATTTTACATCCGAGTAACTCTGGCATGCATTGTCCTGACTGCCAACAGGGCTACTGCTCTCTGTCCTAGGCTTATTGGCAGAGAGGGCCTTCATACTTTGGGTGGACTCAAGACTCAGGTTTTGTGACCAAAACTCAATTAGTTTATACTTTCTGTACAACAGTAGAGCTTAGTCTGGGCAGAATGTTACTGGACCTTTTGACATTTATGTGTCTCCTAGAGAAAAAATTTATTTAGATGAAGTTTCTTCTGTATCTGTTTTCACTGAACTACCTTCTAAAGCCTGAGCTGCCATCTGCTAATGCAAACAATTAAGGAGATTGCACCTAGCTTCTGCTTACAGCTTGAGTGATTTCACACTGCCCATGGCAGTGGGTTTGATGAGGAAATAATAGCTGAATTTATTTGCTTATGGATGCAGCTCCTGAGTGATGGTCCACATCTGGCTATGGCACTTTTCTTGTTTCATTTCTGCAAAGAACACAACACAGCCTTGCTAGGTATGACAGAAGATAACTATGATCACTAAAAAGCATTTGTCATCTTTAGCTACATCATGTATAAAGTGATAGCACACTGATACTCCTGCAGGTCACCCAATTAAGATCAATTAACATGTGATAATACATACATTTTTTAATTTGCAATTCTTCCACAGATCTGAGCTGCAATACACCACTTTGTGTAGGGCTAAAGATTACTCCAGTATCATGTCCTGTTGCCTCTATTGCTCCTTTGGACCATGCAGTCAAAGAAGGTAAGGAATAGGCAGAAAATATTTCCTGCTGCTTCTTGCTGCAGGAAACACACTTTTACAGACCCAGTAGCAATGCTTTGGGATTCCTAATCTGTAGCTGTTCCTTAAAATTTGGAACTCATAGTTTTAATATATATCGCTCTGTCTGTCCCTGCCAAAGGACATCTATATCAAAGATGGACATTTGTCCTTACTGGAAGTGGGTGTGTTGACTTAAAGTGCAACACATGAAACTGCTGATGAGAGCTGTAGTGAATGGCAAAAGCAATTTTGAATTTGGTGTAATTCTTTGTAACAGTTGTTGACAGGAGCCATGAATGGAGGTTGCGAGACCACAAAATCATAGAATGGCTTGGGTTGGATGGGACCTTAAAGCTTCCAACCCTCCTGCCATGGGCAAGGACTTGTTTTATTGGAACAGGTTGCCAAGATCCCTGTGCAACCTGGCCTGGCCTTGAACACTTCCAGGGATGTGGCTTCCACAGCTTCTCTGGGAAATCTGTGCCAGTGTCTCACCACCCTCACGGTAAAGAATTTTTTCTTATATCTAAACCTACTCTCTGTCGGTTTCAAGCCATTCCTCCTTGCCCTGTCACTCCAGGCCCTTGAAAACAGTCTCTCTTCATCTTTCTTGTGGGCTCCCTTAGGGTAGCGGAAGGCTGTAGTTAGGTGACCCTGAAGTCTTCTCATTTCCAGGCTGAACAAGACCAATTTTCCCAGCATTTACTCAAAGGAAAGGTGCTCCCTCCCTATAATCATGCCAGTGGCCTCATCTGAATTCACTCCAATGGGTGTAACAGAGCACAACACCTTTCCTGGGAAGACTCTCCTATGATGCCTTGCAGTGAAAATTGTAACTTCTTGGTATCCTCTTGCCCAAATATCTGAGATCATGAAGTAGGTTTGTGCTGCTGCCCCCATCAGGTACTGTAACACAAAAAGACTGCCATCAGCATCCTGAATTTGAAACACCACTGGCTTCAAGATGCATGGCAGCATAAAGAAGACTCTCTGCCTCCTAAAGCTGCCATGAGATGATTATGTCCCTGAGAAATGCTGAGTTCTTTAGTGGGAAAGCACTTCCATATGGCATTCTGCTCAGAGGCATAAGATTCTCCTCTCTGGTATTGCCTCTACACTGTGATCTGGAACACATCTACTACAAAACATAAGCTAAAATTAAGTTAAAAAAAAAAAAAGCTAATAAAATAAAATAAAAGCTAAGATTAAGTTGGAAGATGAGGAAGGGCTTGTTAAAGGTTATGTGCTGAAGCCAGGCTGCAAGTAGATTAAAATTATTTAAGAAATTCAAGTAAAGTTAAAGGCAAGGATGAAGAAATAGATGGTCAGAATGACATAGAAATAGAGGTTTGTAAGGATTTGGGAGTTGCATGTAAAGGGAAGATACAGCATTGAACACTTTCATAATATGAACCACATGAAGGATTTGGGATCTCCTAAGGATCCCAAGGACAGTTGGTGGTAAATGGGTGGTGTGGGGATACGTAGGGGTCACATTCTGGTAGGTTTCCTGGAACCCGCACAGAAAGTTCCCTCCAAAAGAATTTTAAATCAAGTGCACCAAAACCACTTTGAGACCAAAGAAACAACAGATATCAATTAAAAATCATAAGGGGTTTCTCACACATGCACACAAAAAAATCACTCTGAATTAAGTTGCTAAGATACATGCACTACAGAAGAAGTATGGACACGAAAGGAGAGCCTACAATACGAATTGAACATTTGAATTTAAAGTTCGGAAATAATTAGCTAAATTTTGAACTTATCTAATTGACAAGCTCTTAATTGAACAGGAACGAATCCTTCTGTAAAAAGAAAAATAAATTAGGAAAACATGAAGTTTGGAACCAACTGTGTGAAATAAGAGACAGCGGCATGATTCAACACAAAGCAAAAATGGTCCTTATGCAACAATTCCTCTTTGAATAACCAACGCTTTCAAGGTGGGAAAGGAGATAAGGTTTTATGATTTGCATAAGAAAAGTTTATCTTCAAGACAAAAATAAAAGGAAATGAAAAATATTGTAGACTGTTTATTATATTCCAAGAACTCTACCCCTTCCCCTCTCAAGGCACACCACTCAAGCATTTATTTTCAATAACCAGGAAAAATTTTGTGATTTCTGAAACAAATATGTTCCATGAAAGCTAAAAATTCATTCTAAATATTAATTTTCTTTTTCTCTTTTGGTATATATGAGTGAAAACATATTTCTTTGCTAACTAGTAAATAAGATGTTAAATTAATTAGCTTCCAGCCAAAGTGAGTAATTAAGAAACCTTGGTGAGAATTAATAACAATTGGTTGTAATGAAAAATTCTCCAGTTGTATTTCTTACTAATTAAACTTCATGAATGGAATATTAATATATAGCTGAAATAGTGCTCATGTTGCAGCTATACAAAGAGACCTGTGCTCGCACTCCTATTAAGATAATTCGTCTGATATGCAATACCTATTCTCAGTTTCTATTGGCACACATATGAAGAATCCAATATGGTTTTCAAAAAAGGTGATGTGCAAAAATATCATCATATGAATAGTGTACATGAATTCTGCCATGCAAAGGTAAAGTTTTAATTCCCAATTAGTAATGCTACCACCATCCAAGTATGCTCCTTTCACTCTGATTTTCTTTCACTTTTTACAGATTTTGAGGTTAGTCAGATGGTGAAGGTCAATTGAGGGATCAGGTGAATTTGTGTGAGATCATAATTATTCTAAAAAGAGAAAGGTGCAGGCACCAAAAAAAGACAAAATTCTTAGATGATAGCACAGTATTTAGTCCAATGAAAAGATGGAGATATTAAAAGGATTGCTCACATATTCTAATTTCTATCATAATAGTCATGCTTAAGAAGGAGAAGGACTTATGTGACAAAATGGAGGAATTGTACTAGACAAAAACACATTGCTTTATGTCAGGCTGTATGTTTATTGATTATATCCAGATTAACAAATTGAAGTAATCTTATTCTTCAGAAACATGGTTAAGAATGGCCTTTATACAATATGTCAAAACATAAAAAGATAAACTCTCTGACAAAAATATTCCTGAGAGTATAATAGTCCTAAAGCAAATGCTGTAAACAGAATAGTAGAGGCAACGTTATTGTTGCTTAGTTGTGCCTAATAATCGGCATTCCAGTTTACTAATATTGACATAAAATGACATCTTGTTTTCCTGATAGCACTTTAATGCAATTCAATTGAATGATGTAGAGAGCTACATTTTCTTTATGCATTTTACCACTCATGATGCCAATGGCAATGTATGAGTCTCCCAATAAGTAAATCAACAAAGCCAACCAAAAAGTAGTGTGTGTATTTCAAGGGACTGTGAAAAGTGCTTTAAATCTTTCTTCTTGAGTGCACAATCAAATGCAGATTCCCATTTGCAAAAAAAGTTGGGTTGCAATTGATATCTGTGTTTCCATTTCTGATAAAAATCGATATGTATTTGGTTCTTATGGGACTTATCAGGGTATTCATATCAGTACTTCTAATGCAGTATCAACACTACTGTATCAGCTGGCTGATGTGAAGACCCACCTATGACACTGTACGAGCATGGGAATCACAGGAAACTTGAGAAATTTAGAGCATTTATTTGGGAAAGAAACTTAGTGTTTGAGTTGTGTGTGGTAGGTATAGCCCCTGGTGTTTTCACTCTACTGTCTTCTTTCACCTGAAGGTGGAAGGTTCCTTTTCATTTTATTGGTATGGCTTCAATTAACTATGATACATATAGTTATACACATATGCAGGGACATACTTGGAGCCTTAAATCATTTTTACTTCCCTTTTTATATCCTCTTTTAAGCTGTCATCACTGTTACTCTAAAACATTTCAAGTGTTATGGTACATATATTTTCACAGCATTGGGATGCTCTGATTTAGAAACAAATGCATTTGGGAAAATTAACTTCAAACCCTTCACACTCTGTCAGTAGTCAGTCAAGAGTGATATTATGCCAGGTGGGGGGTTTTACTGCTTTCTTTTTTATTTTTCTGGTGTCGTCCAAAGTAATGGGTCAGTATTTCCAGGAAAAATGTGGCATCCTGTGTCCCACAAAATGCATTGTAAACCTTGTGTCAAAAGGGAACATGGGGTCATAGCCTTCTGTCCTCTTAATGACTATAAATTTGCTAATGCCATGGAAGGGAAAAGGACAAAGAGGCTACTTGGAGCAGATGTTACCAGAAATAGGCTCTGCTGCAGGGAAAGCTGAGGACAACGGGCTTAAGGCCAGGACCCCTGCAAAGTCTTTATTCTGATAGTCTTAAAACTTTTGCAGAATTCCTAGCTGTTTTGAATATGAGCTAATCACAACTCACTGATTTTTCATTTTCCTCTTCATGATTTACTGAATGTAGATATGAGTCATGTCCTGAGTTAATAAAAATATCAATGTACCTGAGAACATGATTCATGGTGATTAGGCTGTGTGCTAAGCTATGAACCAAGAATGATTTTTCTTAGCAATTCTTACTATTTACTTTAAAAAAAAAACAAACAATGATACACTTGTAGAAGGCAGAATTAAGAAATTGGAACGAAGAGAAGAGAATTTGGAGACCTGGGAAAACAGGACTGGTTAAATCTGAAGTGAGAAATATGGGCAAAATGAACCAACTGTTGGCTAAGGAGTTCTCATTAATGCCATTACTTGGCTATTTGTGCACAGGCAGAAGCTGATTTATAACTCTACAACAAAAATATTACAGGATTTTATTCTCCGTCAGATAGCTCTGCCATCTCTCCACAAACAACAATATTTTTAAGAGGTTTAACAAGTACAGTCAAGAATATTTAAAAATTAAAATATTCATTTTCCGCACTTTTATGTGAGACAGAAAACATGTTATATACCTCCAAATTGTTAGGAAAGTAATTAGGAAAGTGTGTCATGAATCATGTTCTCAGGTATATTGATATTTTCATTAACACAGGACATGACTCATATCTAGATTCAGTAAATCATTATAGGAAAATGAAATATCAGTGAGTTATAATTAGTTGATAGTCAAAAGAGTTAGGAATTCTGCAAAAGTTCTAGGACTATCAGAATAAAGACATTTCAGTGCCCTTAACTTGTTTGCAATTCCGCTATTTAGCTGCCGAAGAAAATCAGGGAGAAATCTAGATTAAGATGTGAGAAAACCTATCTGAAACCTGCATTTTACAGTAAACTTATAACAAAACACGAAGTAATGATTTAATAGTCATAACATCAAGGCACAAGATATCCTCCAGTCTTCCATTATTGTGAACTTAGCCAGTAAACACAGTTGCAATGCCGGTATTTTAATCACAAATAACTGAAAATTAGAAAATTAAGTGTATTTTTTCCCCTCTGGTGTATGAATGTATCAACCAGATCTGCCTAACATAGTCAAATTGCAACTTGAACACCTTGTCACTTGATTGTGAAAAACATGGAATGAAATCCTGGCTATATGAAAGTCAATAGGACTTCAATTATCTTACAAAACTGTGAAATATTTTGGAGCTAGTCTATGGTAGTTCAGCTGCAATGTTGATAACACAATTTTTCATTGCATGAATTCTCTAAGTGTTTGCAAAGAAGCAAATTTATATGTGAATAATGAGAAATTATCTAAAATTAAACATCATGTCTGTATAGGGCTGTAATCCTGATTTAAATACTGGGAGATGTTAACATTACATTACATTTGCAGTGAAAATCCTGGTAGAGAAAAGATCAAAAAGCCAATTTTCAAATTGGTGTCAAAAGTTTTTTTAAAACTCTTCACATTTTCTACACACACATATGCAGACATAGGTATTTTTCTGATCTGCTCTAATTTAAGGACTTATATTTTTCTGGTATAGAATTCTGTAAGTCTGCCTTTTCTGGCAGTTTGCAGGTACTTCTATCTGTTGTTACCAAGAGGTTGAAAGTTGCAGAAGATAAATTGAGACTCCTTTCTGAGAGCTGTCCTCAACAGGCAACCCCACCTGACTTTGTCAACATTCCCAGTGTTCTTTTCTTCTTTCTATTCCTCCCTTCTTTTAGAGGAACAAGAACCCTAGAAACCTTTAACAGTCAAAAACTATTTGACATTTATTTTAGTCTAAAATATTTAAACATGTAGTAATCAAGGCAAGGAAGATAGAGAACTGTAAATAAACAGTAATCTCTATAGGATATGCACTTTTTATATAAATTTTACTTAAAATAATGTGTATTTCAGAATTAATGTGAAAAATCATAAATAATTACTGCTCACAACATGACTAAAGTGATTTGTCCTATGGTGTTAAATATTACTTTGTGGTAAAACAATGCATCAACAAACAGCCAATTTAACTGAACTCAGATGTACAAAGGGATGGCACAATATAATTTTTGTCAATAACCAATGAATTATTTACTGACTTGAAATGCTTTGGTCTTCATAAATCTGTTTCTATCTTCCACACTGAGTTTATAGCTGTGTTACTAAGTTGATCTTTCTCTGGAAATGTGTCAAGTGTAATTATTCATTTTATTTTAATTTATTTACTGTTGGTATTAACATTGTGAATTTTTCTGGCACCAAAAGTGTCTTGAAAACTAACAAAAAAAATTAAAATCTCTGTTAAAATATTATTTCCATTGCTTCAAATTTAAAACTTGAATAGCTGTCTAATGTTCTGAATCACAATAAAATTACTTTTGGCATTTTAACATGTCCAGAGGCAACTTCCTACATGGCCTCACTTGACTTTTACTCAGTTCAAAACTCAAGAAAATTCCTAACTATCACAGCTGAAAAAAAAAGGATGCATTTTTAATTTAATATTTTCCAGTGTTCAAATGACATAAATGTTAGACTCAGGTGTTTCAGTTGTAGTGTTTTTATTAATGTTCTGGGTGTGCGAGCATGACTCTTTGGAAAGGTTTTAAAAAACTATTCAGATTACTTTGCATCCCCACAATTTTCCACCAAACCATGTAGCATTGTATGTGATTTAAGATATAGCACCCAGCATTTGAATAAGCATCTACATTTTCTTAAAAGTGTACATATGCATGTATGGACACCTACGCAAACATATACATACACACAGTAGGTCCTATCTCTTCTTTAACTATTTTCTTCCTGTCTGAATGATGGCTTCAAGGGAAAAAAATAAGAAACCCAAAACATCCCCCAAACTAGAACACGTTTTAGACAAGATTAAAGCAAAAATCTATTTTTTCATATAGTACTTTAAATTATGAGGAAATTTGGGACTCCATCTGTCTCATTAAGAAATGACAGCTCCTCACTTGTACACCTGAGAAGAAATTATTAACAGATGCTGATATAAACCTGAAAATCTGGTCTAGTACCTGTATAATATCCTTAACAGATTGTGAGATATCAGACTTAAAATAGTATTGGTCTAGCACTGAAATTTGTAGATACACAGCAGCTTTATCTAGTCATGGATATAGATGGGAAAAACACAAAGAGTTTAAATAGTAAATTACACATTTACCTAAGTTATACAAAGAGTCTTCTGGGGTGTGGTCACCTTCTCTTCCCTCCCAAACTACACTCGCCAGGGATGATGTGGGTGCTATAGAATAGCAACCTGGCTGTGGCCACATGCTCCACACCCTCTCTGCAACCAGGACAATCCCAACACCACCTAGTATATGAAGAAAACCAGTAACAGGTTTCTACTGTTTCTTCTCTGATATGGGATATAAAATTGTTGCTGTGAATTGTGATCTGAGCAAGTGAAAGTTAGTAGACACTAAAGGACTTCTCACACACCACGGGAATGACAGACGGAATGCTATGTCATAAGTTTTATGAGAACAAACATACTGCTGTAACCATGCAAATACTGCAAACATAAAAGATACACATGAAATATTATGTTTAAATATTTTATTAATATATTACTATTACAGGGATTTTAAAGGTCACCTTGATAAGAGCTTCTTGCCTCCCAATAGCTGATTCTTCTTTTCTCCTATAGCTTTTCTCATATGTGGGGAACACCGATAATATCAGGAAATCTCTCTTACCTTGAATATGATCTGGAAGTCAATGTGTGTACTGTTTCTCAATCAAATTTTTGGGAATGTGTATAGTGTTAGTGCAGTCTAAAAATAATTGCAACAGTAAAGTTATGTAGCGATATGTGTTAATTACATCATAGATTAAGGTTTTTATTATAAGAACTGCTTTAGATATTTAAAAGCATTTTAGAGTTTGATGCATGTAATTGCATTGCAAGTTTTCTTGAAGTTTTGCTTTCCTTTTTCAGATAGATACATCTTTCTGCCATACATGTGATCTATTTTTGGAATAGTGAATATCTTGTTTCTGGTGACAGACATACAATTATATATGACTTTTATCCATATGGTTCTAAACATACTTTGTTATCCAGGTAGGAGGTCATGTCCTGTAACCCTACAAAAAGATTACAGGGAAGTGAGGATAAGTAATCACCCTTACATTCTGGAGAGTCCAAATTATTCTATTAGTCCAGAGAGGCAGAACAAACAGAAAGAAAAAGCAACAGAACTACTGTTTAATTCTGTAGAAGTCCAGTAAGAATGAAATTATAGGTTGTATCTTGATCTTCATTATGACCTCTTTTCAGTCTTATGCATGGCTATACTATCTGTGAACAGGCTGCGCAGGAGGGTGGGATGGTGCAACTTAAACTCACACCAAGGTACTATTGAAACACCTTTCAGACACAGAGCCGGAATAAAAAACTCTTCATTTACTGAAATGGATTTTGTTGAGGGCCATGAAGATGATGAAGGGGCTGGAGCATCTCTCTTATGAGGAAAGGCTGAGGGAGATGGGGCTGTTCAGCCTCGTGAAGAGATAACTGAGAGGGGAACCCATCCCTGTCTGTCAGTGACTGCAGGGAGGGGTCAGAGCGTAGACCCAGAGCTCCATGGGGCCCAGCAATGGGACAAGAGACAACAGGAGAAATTATGTACAGGAAGTTCCACCTGAACATGAGGAAGAATTTCTTTCCTGTGCAGTGACCAAGCACTGGAACAGATCACCCAGAAAGGGTGTAAAATCTCCCTTATTGGAGACATTCCAGAACCATCTGGACACAACTTCGTGGCAAATGCTCTGGGGTGACCCTGTTTGAACAGACAGGTTGGACTAGGAGACCTGTTATGGTCCCTTCCAAACTGATCCATTCTGGGATTCTGTGATGAGGCTTCTCATGCTAAGACAGCTTCTTCCAGATATGTGCAACATTTGACTGAATAGTGTGACAATCAGTTTTGAGGTGAAATGTTGGGCAAAATCACCTTCTTATTATGAGACATCTTAAGAAGACTAAAGAGCTTTTAATTTCAATGAAAACAATTTTTCTTAGAATATTGACTATAATATTTAGCTGTTTATAGAGATAAAAGTCAGAGAGAAAGTGCAAAACTGGGTCAGTTGATTCTGACTAGATCAGAAGAGGAATTAAAAAAAGGTTTATACTGACTTTTCATCCTCTTCATTTCTTGTGGAAAAAGCCTGATTTCCAAACTTGTTTTCATGAACCTCAGTGCCTCTGAGAGCTATTCTTTTCCATTTCCTCTGGTTCATGTGAAGCTTTTGTTTCTGTAGTCCCAGATTCTTCATTATAGATCTCCTTTTTTTCCTTTCAAAAATCTTCCCATCCTCAGAAGGGCTACAGTTTCCCAGCTCCCTCCTGCAAATCTGCTTTACCTGCCACATCCTTCATTCTCTCCAAAATATTATTTTCATTGAGAAGGATAACATTATTGTGAAAGGCAGTAAAAATTTCCCTTTCTCTTCTGCAAGTTTCACCTAATTCTATCAGTCTGTTGGCAGAAGAACTACTATGCAGGCTGAGAAGACACAATTAGGAATGGCATTGATTGCCACAATGATTGTATATGAGTGAGGAAGGGAGAGGAGTGGAACATATTTTTACAAGAACATCTTTTGCAAGAATATTTGCAGGCATCTGACTGCCTAGTATTCACAAGTGCACCACTCTGTGACTGCACACCTGGCAGGTAATGCAATTTTTGAGTAGTTTTGCCAGAGCGTAGGCTCTGTAGTAGTAGATTTTACTGGAGATGCAACTGAGTTTTTCATATCTCTTCTGATTTAGGGTGGAGATCACAGACTCAGAGAATGGTTAGGGTTGGAAGAGACTTGAAAATTCATCTAGTCCAACCCCCTGATGATGAATGCAGGCAGGAAATACAAGGCTATATTTCTGTATCTGAGTTGCTTCATTTTTAAATACTTGCAGATGGAAAGAGCAGAACAGAGACTGATAAACACAAATAATATTATTCATGTAATCCATCACCCTTCCTCCTTTTCATTTCCTACAGACATTTGCTTCTGAAAAGGTTGTGCTTGGTGTAACATCTAAGGGACATTTGACATCTCCATTTTATTTGTCTGTTTTCTTTTTCTCATTTGTTATTCAAAAGTTTCATACAGGAACTAAGGAGAAAACAGGACACTCTTTTTGACATTTCTCATTAAAGGAAAGAATGGCTTGTTGCAGAAAGAGATGGGTGAATATAAACAAAATGACTGTAGTGGGAAATCAATTATCATTCATTTTATAATGGAGAGGCAATGATATTACTTTCCATGCACCTCTTAAGCAAGAAATATATTTTTAAAAATGAAATATTTGACAATGTAATTTTTTGTTGTTTTTGTTGAGAGCTATTTTATGGATGTAATGGAAGCAATATTAAGGGTTTTACCATATTCATTGCTGCTGAAATTGTTTAGCATACAGTTATCACAGAAGTAATTGTTGTGCTATATTTTGACTTAGAACTCTCATGTTATCTATATGGGATGTTATCTATAGATCTGTCTTGTAAAAATATGTCTTGTAATGTCTTGTCTGAAAAATGAAAATTAACCATTAATAATTTCTTTCATGCAATGTAACTCTAGAGTCAGGCAGTAGATGTCCTTTAAGAAAGAAAAATAAAGAAATCTGTAATATACAAGAGAGGATAGGAAATATTGCATATTGGTTTTATGTCAAGACTGTACAACATGAATTCACAGTGACAAATACTTTCTTATATAAAAAGACTAGTTTTTCATACTATTGGTCTGCAGCATGTGATCAGTTTCATATTTCAGTGTTTTGATTACATTTAATTCGCAATGATGAAGGTGAAAGTAATTTTATATTTGTGTAGAAAGTAAATTTTGATTTAAAGTGAGGGCAATCAATGGTAACTTTACAGGTGAGAGATGCCTACATCAACTTACTGAAAAATAAATTGAACTAAACTGTATATATCAGTAACGAGAAATATATTTCTTATGCACAACATCTTAAATTAAAAAAAAAAAAAAATCAAAACAACATACCATATAAAAAAACCCAGAACTAGAAGAAAATAAACTTTCTTCAGTTTGGGAGGTCTTTGATAACTGCAAAGATTGCAAATAAAGTGACTACTTTACACTTTGTTTAACATTATTAAGAATGAACGAATGAAGATACAATGCAAGGAAACTATGCACTTTGAATTCTCCTTTCTCTCATGAGGGAGGTTCAAAAAAGGCTTCTTTCTTCCAGCATACTTCTGTATTTGCACTGACTCTATCAGTCATGAGGTCTGTGACTATGTTGTGTAATAATTCTCATTCTTCCCTCAATCCGGTCTCTAAAAATGGTACTTCTTTGTCTGTACAATGACACTCAGAGATAGAGAAGGGAGGATATATGCCTATTCTTTTAAATTTATTTTCAAATAAACATAACAAATTAATAGTATGGTCTGAAAAGAGTTAAATTGTAATGACATTAGATTTCAAATCAAATGACAATTTATAGTGTGTAGGTGATGTCTGTAACCTTCAGTACAGCTCTGGAAGGTGATGAGCATCCTTAACATTCATTACAGTGACTAAGACGTTTGAAGTATTGTCACAATTCTCTAGGAAATTATCTTTGTAGCACGAAATTATTGTGTTGTTAATAATGCACTAACTGTTGTTTTGTAAAGTGCTTTGGATTTTCAGATGAAGATCATTGTTGACAAAGTGTTATAATGAAGATACTGTGCAAGGTATTTATTTATTTAAACATAAATTCCAGACTGGATTTGTTTCAGTTTCATTCCTTAGAGCATTTTCCAAATGTAATGAAAAGGAAACTTATGACATTTACTAGAGCATTTTATGTATTATTTTTTTTCCTTCTTTATTTTTGTTGGACATTTATATCGCTAGATTTTATTTTGTGTTGTTTTCTATGAAAACATCAAAGAAATTTCAATTAAAAACAAGAATTCCTAGATAAATTGTGAGGATCAGTATATGTCTAGGGTTTTGTTAATAGTTTTAGTGAGAAAATATTCCTTCCAATATCGCAGTGCAAGACCATAGCCATCACATCCTAATCAGAGGCAAGCTGCATTTTGGAATGTGTTCATTAGGAAAACAAAAAAATATATAATCAGGAGATATTTGGAAAACATTTGGATAAGTTATGTAAGTGTCATAATGGAAATAGATAAAAGTTGAATTTAATAAAAGTAAAGAAAATCAACAAAATATACACGTGGTTGTTTCCCATCTCATTCCCTTTCTCATGGTACACATTAATACAATGGTCGATTGCTGTGTCATTTAACACTTAAACACTCCTGGTGTTTTAAATTAGAAACATCCTCTGCTTGCCCTGGGGTTTTCTTGGCATTTCCTATTCTTCTTAGGGTCACTCAAGAATAAAACTCTTCTCCTCCAAGCTTATTTCCAACTTACTAATAAAATAGTCAAATAATTCCTAAATTTGGCTATACCAGAAAGACAAATTTGAGAATAATTTTTTACAGTTGCTTGAACAAGTCTGTTACCTGGAGAATGAGATTTTACTCATGATCTGAAAATAATGCAGTTTCTTTTCCCCTTCAGGTTGGAAACATAAGTCTTTCCCAGTTTCTGCAGAAGTTCCAAATCACAGTAAAATGGATCACATGAAATGGGAAACTATTTTAAAGTTCCTAATATTACTAGTACATATTTTACTCAAGTTGATAAATTAAACATAAATAACAGTATATCTCTAGTTTTTAAACTTGTTCCTTTTATGAGGATATGGAAGTCTTTTCCTCCAGGTTCACTAGTCAAGCAGTCTGAAAAATGTTAACTCCAATATTTGTTAGGCAATCAGTTTTAAAAGTTGTCTTTAAAATAACATTTTCAGACCTCAACTAATTTTTATACTTTCATCCCAGCCCACAATACAATATTCTTTCAGGGCACTGAAGGTATGTAGTATGAACATTGTTGTAATGTTAAGTACTTTTTACTTCCTTGCAGAAAAAGATCAAGCACGTTATTGTACCCACCAACACTATTGTGTCTCTTTTCCTGATTTTAAGTAGCAAGTATTCCATGCTTACCTCCCCCCACCCCCCAATACATTTAAATGATTGTAAGTGTGATCTTATGCTAGCTATTCTGGAGTGGCATTTCATTATCATATTTAAATACAATGTAAAAATATAATACATTATTATTTGCATTTGGGTTTGTATATGTGTATATAGCATCACTATAATATCTCAAATGAGAGCAAAGGCAACTTAGCCAGGTAATAAAAAAATTGCTCTCCGTAAGTCCAAAAATAACCATAAATCACTTCTCAGAAGTTTATTTCAAATAATTTAACTGATTTAATTAACCCCAAAGTAAACACATTAATTAGGTCCTAGTGAAAGAAAAATTGGGACATTCTGGGATAATGAAAAGAGTGGTAAAGAGTGATTGAATTATCTTTAATCTCATGTTTCAAGGGAATAACCATGAATGAGTCTTGCATTTATAATTTTTTAAAAATACTTTAAAGTATCTGTAACTCCAAATAGAAATATCCATGTGGGTAATAATTTTCCCTCCCTTTGTCCCCACAAGCCTCTCAAAATCCAGACAAAACCAGGAAATAATAATTGACCAGTAGCAATATAGAAGTCATGCTATGAAAGAACAATTAATGGAATAGGCTTTGTTCAAAAACTCTTACCACCCTGTTGCAAGACATTAACCAATACATTTTAGGAACTCCTGAGAATACAGACAAAATTACTGATGGTCTCACATGCACCCAGCATGGGCAAACCTTCACTCTCTAGCAATGAATTAAAGATTTTATATCCTAAATTGTAGGGAGTCAGAAATCACGAAGGAGAAAGTTTCAGGTCAGCACCCAGTATCAGTATCTTTACCATCCCACTTCACCCCACCAACAGAACTTAATCATTCTTTCACCTTAACTGGAGGATAGCATTTCATAAAAATTTTTTGGCTTTGTGTGAAGCTCAAATACCTTGCAGAAACGACAGTTGTCTTAGTTTTCAGGGTAATCAAGTTCAAACTATTTACAATGAACCTATTTATTTGTAGGCAGTTAAAAATACTCTGTGTATAAACCCAATATGAAGAAGTTCTTGATGAAGAATAAACACTATGGAACATTAAATGAGGGATTATTCATATATTCAGAAGTCTATTACATTTGCTGACCTAGATCCTCATAAGAATAAAGCATATCCCTTAAACTTCCATTGAGGCAATGCTGATTTAGTATGATTAATTACCTACAGCATTCTGGCTTCTTTGATCCTTTGTTCAAGATAATTAATCAGAAAAAAATACCTCATGACGATGTATTTTTTTATTATTCTTTTTCAGCAAAAAACAGAAGTCATTGTAGCAGACAATGTGGGGAAAACTTTCTTTGTTCTCCATGTGGATTTAATTGCCATTTGTGTATATTTTCTTCAAAGATTAATTTATTTTTCTAAGATAAAAATTCTAGCTGATTTCTGTGATGAGAGGCACTGCCTGCCTGGAGGTGTCATTTAATACATATAGGGAAACAATAAAATATTTTCTAATTGTCAGCCTTAACAGCTGAAGGAAACTCAAAGTTGATTTGGCATCTGTATTTTACTTATATTTTTGTTTTCTATGAGATTCAGGTTTTAAACTGTAGATCTTAAAGTAGTAGAGTGGTATGACTTGTGTAATTTAATTTGTTGCCTTTTTGTGGTGAGGAAAATCAAAAGCAAACAAACCAAACTTACACCAAATGAAAAATAGCCAAATAACTGTGGGGACACAGAGATAATTGGTTTTTAGGTTAAAGACATATTTGAATAAAAACAAAAATACAATAAAAAAACCCCAGTGGTTATGAATATAAGGTAAAATACCTCATTATTTCAAGGAAGGTTAGAATAGAGATTCAGGATTTTTTTTTGGTCAAGTTTAACTTCTAGAGTGTAAAATAAAT
Source organism: Pardalotus punctatus (assembly GCA_013400915.1). Taxonomy (NCBI): domain Eukaryota; kingdom Metazoa; phylum Chordata; class Aves; order Passeriformes; family Pardalotidae; genus Pardalotus; species Pardalotus punctatus. The sequence goes on from VZTX01023066.1 coordinate 546,245, forward strand.
TTAATCTCAAGGTTTCAGACAATGTTGAACTAACTAGGAACTGAGCAACAAAGCAATTTAGGAAAATGGCTTAGAAACCAATTTTTTAAATATCTGCTTAGGTGATTTCTTGAAGGAAGAAGGAGACTTTGTTAAAAACATTCAAAAGTTAAAAACTGAATTTAAAAACTGTCAGGTTTATCAACTTGTTTCATGAAGAAGCAGCTTACTTTCTAATTTTCAAGTACTTATGAGTACTCAAACTTTAAAAAGTAAGAGAGAACAGAGCATATTTTTTAACTTAAAGGGTGAAATTCATCCTGTGCAGAGATGAGGCATAGAGAATATGTAAAACCCGAGTTTTCATATAAGCACCAGCCCTTAAAAACACCTTGGTAAAGCTTGCATCAACAGGTGACATTTAGGTCTGAAAAACGTATATGTAACACTGTTTATATGACCAAATCTATAGCTGAAATAGCAATTCTGACACAGGTTATTAATTTGTCAAAACATCTACATATATGTGGCCAAAAGATGAAGGAGAGTTAATTGAAATTCTACACTGGATATGGTTGTTGAATTTTACTGCACATAAATTAGAGAGATCCAAATGTGGCAAAGGTTTTGGTGTTCTTGTCAATTTACATTTTATTTGGCCTGACTTCCTTCCTCATAATGAAAAGAAAATGCAATCACAACTACTTTGTACCTTTCATAGACTTAAGAAAAATAAAACCTGTGGTTAGTTTAAGAGCACCCATGCCTTAGATAGGGTTGCTATATGAAATTGCAAGAAAGACCCATAGGGTAAACCAAGCATCCAATAAACTGTAAATCCTTTTCTTTTACACTGCTACACTACATAGTACAAGGTTGTATAGGCATCATGGGTTTTCCTTACTGAAACACTTCAAAAAGCAGATATGACCCAATGCAGGTCTGAAGAGCAAACTGAATCAACAAGGATTGCTTTGTTTGAAAATCTATTGAATTCAGAGAAAAAGTGTGCACTGTGGTAGTGATAGAAGAATGTTTTGCAGGGAAGTAAAAAAAAAAAAAAAAGATAATATTTTCCTCCTTATTTGTTGACTTCATAGATGAACTATACATATCACAGTCATAGAGCTGTCTGTATTGGAAGGAGCCTCAAAGATGATTTAGTTCCAAACCCCTGACATACGCATAGACACCCTCCAGTAGAACACGCTGCTCAGAGCTTCATCCATCCTGGCCTTGAACAGTTCCAGGGAGGGGACAGCCCCAACTTCTCTGGACAAACTGCGCCAGTGCCTCACCAATCTCCCAGTAAAAGAAATTTTCTAATATCTAATCTAAACCCACCCTCTTTGAGTTTGAAGCCATTCCCCCTTGTCCTGTCACTGTGTGCTCTTAGTAAACACATTATATATAATGATACATAAGAATAATATATCAAATATATAAAATGTTTAATAATAGATAAAATATATAAAATATATACTAATATAGAACATGTTATCATGGTATAGTATAATAATAAAAATATTCTAAATATCTAACTGAAGTTATCAAAGCATCACAAGGATCTGTGATTTCATAACTTTTAGACTTTCACACTATCTTTTAATGAAATAATTTACTGTATGCAGAACCCAGCTTCAGCTCCTATTTTGATAATAAGCCACTAATATTGTATCCCCTACCAGTACCAAAACAAACTAAATCAAAACAGACACATAAATATAAAGCCCCAAAACAACCAAACCAAAACCTTAAGCCACTACCATATGAATTCCTTGGGACACAATGTTCAGGTTTGCAAGGACAAGCATTAAGACAGTAAGCACCAGTCCTTATTGAATGATTTTATACATTTTTTACCTTGTGGTTTTATACAAGGCAGCCTGCATACTCCTTTCTGGATTTAGAAAGCCCTCTACAGAATAGCAATCTGTTATTTTCAAATGAGATTTTTCTCACATGAATTTTTTTTTTCCCTCAGGATTGTTTTAATCAGTAATAATCCTATGAGTAATATGTTTATTTCCATAATAGGAAAATTAGTATTGATTTTCTTGAACCAAAGTGAAGCACAGATTAAGGTCACAAAATATCATTTTATTGGCATGACCATTTGAAATGAGTATGGCTAGGTATTTTGAACAGCTCAGTATTTTATAGCTGATGCTCAGAATACAAAAATGTTGTGTTAATGATTTGCTCAGAAAATCTGAAAGGCAGACTGTCATATCAATTTGGGAACCAGGAAAAACACATCAGAAGGGATGCTTATGATTCTTTGTTTTATCTCATGTTTTATCTCATTGTCCTTAAAGACTCTTATATGAACCAACTATACTGTGCAGACAGCTAGAATTCAAACAGTGATGGGACATTTTTCCTTACCATTGCTCTCTGGGCAATGCTTTGTCAGTATTGTCACCCCCTTTCCCTCTTCCACTTTTGATAAGCCTTTTCATATCACTCTGCATTGAAATGAAGAGTCTTTGTGCTGTCTGATCCAGGGAATCATAAGAATCCAAATAGTTTCCTTGCTACATTTTCAAATAATCCACTGTGGAGATTTATGCTTTATAAGATTGTGTTTGGAATGGCTTTAAATTCACTTTAGATTTTTAAGGATATAGATTTGTTCAGAAAAAAAGAAAAAAAGTAGAAAATATTAATATTTGTCACTGCTCCAAAGAAATAAAAGTAATTTTTGTGTTTCTGTCAATCTATAACCTGGTCTACTTTCCAGATAATTTCCTGCCTCAAAGTGGGATGGATTTTTTAATGAAATGCATATCTTACTCTTTAGGATTGTGTTTCAAGAAAAACAAAAAAAGGCAGACATGAAATTTAATGCATTGTTAAATGAGGAAAGGGAAAAGAGTAGTGCAGTGTAGGAACATCCTGAATTTTGTTCTATTGGAAGTTGGAAAACAAGCAAAAACTTGTAAACAACTGCTTTATTATATCAGCATTTATATTGGCTGGAAATGCCATGTCAGGAATTCTTTATTTGTGTCAAAACAATTATCATCCTAAATTTGTATGGATTTCACAAGATTGATTTTGTTAGGAAGGGGTGGGATCTCTTGTCCAGAAGAGGCAAGGGAATCTTTGGCAGCAGTCTGGCCAGGTTGGTGAGATGGGTTTTAAACTGAAGGGCTCGAGGTGTGGGGTCTGGACTGGCAATGCTCATTCCATCATATCCAACTGGGGAATAAACCAGGCCAACCAGAGCAGCAACAAATGCTCCTCAGCTGCCTCCCAAGGTGAGAACCAGAAGGCCAAGCACCTCACATGTGTGTATGGCTCTGCTGGATCATCTCACACCCCTCTTTGGAAACCTGCATGCTCAATTCCCTCTCTGCAATGCCTGTAAACCAACACACACAGCATGGGGAACACACAGGAAGAATTAGGGAACCACATGTGGTCAGAGGGCTGTGATGTCATGGTGATTTCAGAGATATATTGGGACAGCTCATGACTGGAAAACTGTCATGGATGGCTGTGTATCTTTTAGGAAAGAAAGACCAGCAAAGTGAGGTGGTGCAGTTTCTCTTTATGTGAGAAAACAAACAGTATGTATTGAGGTCTGCCTAGAGATGGATGAAGAGCAAGAACTTAAGGTTAAGAATTCAAGGGCAGGCAAATACGGGTGACGCTGTTGTGTGTGTACTACAGGCCAGATGATCAGGAAGAGGAGGTGAATGACATCATCTCCAAAGAGCTGGAAGTAGTCTCATGATCACAGCCCTTGGTTCTCATGGCAGACTTCACCCTGCTTGGCACCTGCTGGAAAGGCAGAACAACAAGGCACATGCATGCAAAGCACAAGTGTTCATTGAGGATCACTTTTTGACACAGGTGGTGGAGGAGCCAATGAGGAGGTGTGCTGCTGGACCTTGTATGAACAGAGAAACAAGGACTGGTTGAGGATGTGCAGTTTGGGGGCAACCTTGGCTGTAAGTGACCATGACGTGGTAGAGATCAGGATTCTGCATGAAGGCTTCAGGGCAATAAGTAGGAATAAACCCCTGTGTTTCAGGGCTAACATGGCCTCTTCAAAAATTTCCAGTATAATAATAATCCAGTAAGTTAGGGTTTTAGAAGGTACGGGGGTCCAAGACAGCTGGATATAATATTCACTCATCACCTCCTCCAAGCTCCCGATGAGTGCATCACTATGAGTATGAAATCAAGCCAAGGGGGCAGGAGACCCACAGGGATGATAAAAGAGCTTCTGGCAAAACTCAGACGAAAGAAGAACGCTTATGAAATGTGGGAAAAAGGACAGGCCTCATGGGAGAAATATAGGAATGTTATGCAGGGATGAGATGAAGAAGGCTAAGGTGCACTTTAAATTACATCTGACAAAGGATGTCAAGGACAACAAGAAGAGCTTCTCCAAGCACATCGATAGCAAAAGGAAGACCAGGGAAAATGTGGGCCAGCTCCTGAATGAGGTGCCCTGATGATGGAAGATACAGACAAGGTGGATGATTTCTTTCCTTCTGTCTTACTGCTAAAGCCATGCCACAGGAATCCTACACCAGGGAGTCAAGATCTCTCTTGTCTGGAGAAAGGATGGCTTTCCCCTGGTAGAGGAGGATTGGATTAAAAATCACTTGGGGAAACCTGACACCCGCTGTGAGCCTTGATGGGATATGCCCATGAGTACTGAGGGAGATGGCAGATGTTATTACTGAGCCACTCTCCATCATCTTTGAAAGGTCAAGGACAACAGGAGTGGTGTCTGAGGACTGGAGAAAAGCCAGTCACTCCAGCTTTCAAAAAAGGGAAGAAGGAGGGCCCAGGGAACTA
>VZTX01023067.1:0-50889 GCA_013400915.1 Pardalotus punctatus
TATAGTTCAACCAAGAAGCAGTCATATCCAAGGCAAAGGAAAGTCAAGGGAAAAGGTGAAGTTATAGGTTTCCAGAATTCAGAAAGGGTGATCTCTTGAGATTTTGGAAAATAAAAACATTGGTGTGAAGGTGGTAAAAACAAAAGAGAAAGAAAAAGGCAGAAAAACTGCCCCAAAATATTTGCAGTTGATTAAAGGACTTGAGAAAATAAATGAGAAGTGTCATTCATCACAAAGGTATGGAGAAAGAAGAATGCTTATGACTTCCATAGAAAAGGAGTTAGACGCATTGCAAAATACATATCCAGGTGTATATTCCTGGATACAGAAGTATACACCATATATATATAGTACAGCATGGGAGCCAACTTGCTGGGAAGCAGCTCTGTGGAGAAGGAGCTGGGGGTCCTGGTGACAACAAGCTGTCCATGAGCCAGCAGGGTGCCCTGGTCACCAAGAAGGCCAATGGTGTCCCAGGGAGCACTGGGAAGAGCATTGCCAGCAGGTCAAGGGAGGTGATCCTGCCCCACTTCTCAGCTGTAGTGAGGCCACATCTAAAGTGCAGTGTCCACTTCTGGGGCCTTCATTTGTTCCTTCTGTTTGTTTCATTACATCCATGGAATAAGAGAACAGGATCAGAGCCTCAGTACATTTAGATATTTATACCTAACCAGATGGGGAGGCATGGTTTTTAGTCTAAAGTACTTACAACAGGACAATTGATTCTATTAACATAACTGTCTCAAGAATTTTCAATAAAAGGAATCAAATGACACATAAAAAGTCATATTTAGCTGCTTTTTTTTTTTTTTAATTTGCCTGTTTGGCTGAAATTAACTTACATTATTTTCCTGCAGTAAATATCTATAGGCCCTGCTCCTATTGAGAGAACATGGTCAAATATTTTCTGTAAAATTAACTGTCAAATACAAGAAAATTATTTTAACTAAATATTGGTTAAAGAAATTTTTTTGTATTGATATAAAGAAACACATCAATGAGGATGTCACTAACAAAAGAGTATATTCAATATTTTGTCAACCAGCATATCTGATCATCTTTGCTGGTAAACTGAAGGTTCTCCTCGCCACTATTATTGTGTAATTTTTGCTTTTGAAGTAAATGAAGCACAGAAGAAAATTGAGTATGATAAGGTAATATTACTCTCCCCATCTGCTTTTACAGACTCATTTGAAGTCTCTCAGAATGTCAAAAAGTACAGAAGATAGGCCATTGAGCTTCTGGCTCTTGAGGTACATTTGACCCTTAAGATACACTTAATTTAATGCATTTTGTTAGGTGTATATGTCCATTGAGGGCACCAAAACAGGGAATCAAACCCAGAATTTTGAAAAAAAGCATGCAATTAGACAATATACATAGTTTATCACTTCTTATTTTCTTGTCACCTTTAATCTAGGGTTAAATTCCTTTTGTCAGACTACTTACAGGAACTTAACTTGCCTTTTGGATTTACTTAAGTTAACTGAAAGTAAACTGTCCTTCATCTATTACTTCAAACATAATGAATTATATTTTTCATTAATTTCTAATTAATGAAATACATGTACATTGTTCCACACTGCATAGAGAATATAAAGATAGAGATGTATGTGCGGAAATATCTCTGGGATTAGATGTATTCTGCTGCCTGTACCATCAGGAAAGAAACAGCTCACCCTGTTTGCTGCCTCAATATCCTGCAATAAATTGTTTTGCTGCCTCCTCTCGTTCCCATACAGTACAACACTATTCATAACCATTGGAAATGGCCATATTTTTTTACATCAATTATCACACTTTTATGGTTGGTGGGGTTTCTTTGTTTGGTTTGGTTTGGTTTGGTTTTTTCATTTTTCTAATGCTGAAAGCAAAAATAAGTAGGTTTCATGAAGGCAGATATTAAGTATCTTTACCAAGCCTGTGAACAAAATGCAGATTTTTCCAATCTCAAAATTCTCCAAAATCCCCAAAAGGCCAAATAATGCAATCCAGAAAGAGGACAGATAATGTCTGTATTTCCAATGCTAATCTGAACCCTTTTCCCTTTCCCTCATCTCCCAATAAGAATAGGATTACAAAAAGAAAATGCTGAAATCCTCATTTTTAAGATAAAAGGAAGGGATCCCTCAACAAACCATATAACGGCTATGCATAAACCTTGTTCTTTGTAGCACAGCAAAATCAAACCACGTTTAAAAACTCTATTCCTTTGTCTGAGCACCCATCTAAACTTAAAAATCAATGTGTGGGAAGGATGTCAAAATATATTACACCTGTGTTCTCTGGTAACAGGAGGTAACCAGAAAAGAATTAATGTCTATCACACTATATCTTGTCAAGCCAATATATAATTCTATTTCGGATGCTACTGGTTGGCTTAATTCTTTGACTTGCAGCATCAGGAAGTTAGCTCAAAAGGTGGTATGTGTGCCCTATTGATGCTCATTATACAGAGTCTCATTTGTGGCCTGTTTGAAAGGCAATGAACCACAAGAGAAAAAAATCAAGTAACTGTGGCCTTCTCTTGGCAGGAAAGAACTAACATTTTGATTGGCTGTTCCCCCGTTTTGCTATATGTTGACATAAAGTTGCAAGACATTGCAGTGTGTTTCTCTTTCTGTGTAGTTGTGGGGTGAATTTAGCTGAGGCTATGAAACATAGGCATGAAACATAGCCTGTGCTGCCATTAACCTCAATAAGCTGTAGAGTTGAGTAGAGAGAAAGCTGATGAGGTTCAGCAAGGGGAAATTTCAGGGCCTGCACCTGGGGAGGAATAACCCCAAGTGCCAGCACAGGAGGGGGCTGAGCTCCTACAGAGCAGCTCTGTGGAGAAGGACCTGTGGGACTCTTGGTGGATCCCAAGTTGTCCAGGAGCCATCTGTGCCTTTCTGGCCAGGAGGGCCAATGGTGTCCTGGGGTGCACCAGGAAGAGTGTGACCAGCAGGTCAAGGGAGATGATCCTCCCCCTCTACTCAAATGTAGCGAGCCCGCATCTGGAGTACTGTGTCCAGTTCTTGGCTCCTCAGTACAAGAAGCTGCTGGAGAGGATTCAGCAGAGGGTCCCAAGGATGATCAAGTGTCTGGAGCATCTCTCTCATGAGGAGAGACTGTGCGAGCTGGGCCTATTTAGTCTGGAGAAGAGAGGACTGAGAGGAGATTCTGTCAATGCCTATAAATATCCCAAAGGTGGGTGCCAGGAGGATGAGGCCAGACTCTTTTCAGTCATGCCCAGTGACAAGATGAGGAGCAATGGCCATAGACTAAAACACGAAAATTTTAATCTCAGCATGAGGAAGAATTTCTATACACTGAGGGTGGCAGAGCACTGGAACAGCTGCCCAGAGAAGTTGTGGAGTCTCCATCTCTGGAGACATTGAAAACGCACCAGGATCCATTCCTGTTTCACCTGCTCACAGTGACCCTGCCTTGGCAGGGTGGTTGGACTGGATGATCTCCAGAGGTCCCTTCCAAACCTAAAAATTGTGTGATTCTATGATTCTTTCTGCTGCTTATTTTTCAGGCAACAGATACGTTATCATTTAATACCAGAAATTTCAGACATGGGCAGGTTTGCTCAACCACTCTAGAGATCTCAAAGAATATATGGCATTATTTGCATTATGAAAAATTACAGTCTTTATAATCAATAATAAATGAGCTTTATAAAAATATTAGTCCTATTTTTGAAAAGTAAAAACTTTATTTCTGTCCCCCATTTTGACAATTAACTTTCTTCAAGAAGAAATGGCTAAATATCATCATTTGATTTTGACAAGTCTGTTCAAAAGCCTAGGATTTAACTAGGTTCTGATTTATCAAGTAAGAAACAGGTATGTAGGATAAGATCAAGGGGACCCATGGGAGCTACCTGTAAGTTACAGACTTATTAAAGCTAGATACATGTTCAGAAGCCTTGCCGAAGCCTTGCTTTATGCATTATTGAGAATACCTTAAGATATGAAATACCCTTTTTGTAGATGAATGAGGGTCGTGACATCAAAATTTTTCAGTGAAAATTAAAATGGAAGAGGAAGGGATGTTCAAATATACACATTCAACAATAAATCAGAAATCATTCACTAAGAAACTAAGTTAAATTAGTCTTTGCTCTTACTTAAGTAGAATGAGGATGTCATTAAGATATATTGATATGCTACCAAGGATAAAGAAACATGTAAAACTGCATAAAACTGAAAAATGTTGTAAAGTGCTTTGTATGATTTCAAAATTCCTAAATAAACTACTGTTGTGTTAACAACCAAATAGTTAATATTTTTGGTAATTGTAGCATTTTTCAGTACATGGAAATACTTCTTGATAGGCTTCCTTTGCATTTTTTTTTAAAGAGTGGATTTGTGGCAGCTCCCTATAAAATTATTTTTATGGCCATGATTATGTTCTAAATAGATGAGTGTACTCTTACTGAAGTCATTAGAGCTATTTCTGTATATACAGGAAGTGAAGAACATCCTTGGAATACAGTGAATAACTTCAACATATTTATTGCAGAATCCTGAATGTTTAGTTGTAGATATTTGATATCATGAAAAATCCCCATAGAAAATGTCAATACTAAAAGACAAAAAGTAGGAATATTTCTTGGGACATCTTATTGTGGTATGTTCATTTTTTGTATTATTTTGGATTTTTGTTCACTATTTTTATGATGGTCCTTAAAGTTTATCTTTGGAGAGGTTATTAAAGAATTTTGGCAGAAATTCTTTAGTTGGTTTCCTGAAATAGCTGTGGGTCTAGCAGTGATATAAATAAACAGTGAAGTTGAATGCAGGGCTTTGGCTAGTCCGTTTTACCATCTGTACTAATAAATCAATTTGATGGTGTGGATCACCCTGATGCATTCCTTCCTCTAATGCTGCTAACTTGGAAAAGCTGTTGTTTTACTGTTGAACTTTCATTTGCAATACTGGCCAGCTGTTCTACAAACCCAGATGTTTGAACAGAAAAAATAAACAGATGACCTAACTGATATAAAGAGTTTACGAAGAGCTTTAGCTTTTTTTCTGCATAGTTGGTCTTCAGCATCAAAGCTTGGGAGATCTGAAGTTCTATGAAGCTAAAAATATTTCAGTTAAATCAGCCCAAAACAGGCATAAAAGCACATTTAATATAATTTAAATTATGATTCCAGTACCTTACATGAGGCCTGAATTGCTAAAAAAAACCAACTTATACCATGCTTTGTATAGTTGGAAACATCTGTTTCTGAAACAGGTTTTCCTGCTTTCATGTGTTTTACAATAATATGCATGACACAGCACATGTTCTGACATATTACTATCACTCATAAAAATTAAAACGAAAATTTTCATGTATAATTGTCTTATGGAAATGTAAATCCATGGAAATTTTTTTTTTTAAATTGTGAGAGGATACACACTTTACTATGATATAGGAAGCCTCAAGGACTGCCTTGATACTATAAGGCTCAAAGTTTTTGTGAAAGGATCTATCTAGTTGCATATAAGCAGCCATCTAATGTGCAAACAGTGTAACAGTGTAACAATTATTGCATGCATTAAATCAGGTTTACCTCTGTGTGTCCTTTTACACAAAATGCAATGTGTGTGGTGCATGACATTCCATCTTTCTGTTTTCCATTTAAATATCTAAATGGCTGCTAACTTTGTAGCATGTGAAGTCTCAGAATGATCAATAGCTTCACCTACATAATGCTAAGTATTAGCATTATGTTTTGGGAACCAAAGATGGCTGTGGCTGAAATAATTTGTAGACCTTATCCGTATGTAAACCAGAAATGAGCTGCAGCAGGTAACTGGCAGTTGATGTTGATATGGTTTTCTGTGGTGACTGGGAAATTCTGTATGATATATGAAATAAAGAGGGTTTTCTATAGTTTATCAGCTTGTCCCTCAGTCAAACTGTTTATATAAAAGTCAATGCTTTGGTATGAGTTTTGGACTTTAGGCAGAGAGCTGATTCTTATGTATGAGATGTACATGCTCCATGGCAATAGAGGAAGAGATGACACTCTGCTTCTCCTTAGCCCTCACAGAAAAATAGTAGAACTCTACAGGGTTGCAGCTGCTATGCAGGTGTAACATTGAGACCACTAATATCAATGCTAATTCAAGAACCTAACAGTTTGTTTTAGGTTAAATATACTATAGGCTAGCTGTTAGTACCTGAAACTATAAGAGTGTCTTAGCCCCAGCTAAAACACAAGTCTAAATAAACAATAATCTTGACATTTGTTTACCCAGCAAAATTGAGCTGGGATAAGAATATATATTATTATAGATACTTTACAAAAATTTTCTCATTTCCATGTGATTACCCTTCATGATTACTTTCTCACAGTGTAAGATTATTTTACTGTGAGACAGCTTATTCCCTTAGGAGAGAAGTTAAACTTTGAAAACAGTCCACCACTTATCTATTCCCTGCTCAGTGAACATTAGATGTCTAAACAAGGAGTAGTGTAATGTAAATAATGAAGAGTCGTTGTCATGATGTGACTAGCTGAGAGTTTACATGCAGACAAGTCGTCCAACTCTCTCTATAAGATAGCTTGGGTTGCCTTTTTTTGTTGTTAAAATATGCAATACTGTTAGCCTTAAGGTTAATTCTTCAGGAACTGTCAGGTACACTCTTTTCACCATGCTATATCCTACCAGCAGTTTTTTACCCAACTTTGAATTCTCTGTAAGTCATCCTCTTCTCAAGTTTGGTTAATAATTTCCCATGTGTAGGAAAACTTACTGAACTCCAAAGAGATCAATAAAGTCTTTATGTGGGCCATGTAGAAAGGCTGGCATAAGTTAAACAGTGGGGAAAAGGAGACTATTGGATGTAGAGGCATCTTTTAAGAAAGAGAAGCCAGTTCCCAAAAAAGAAAAGACAAGAACATGCAAAATGGTAGAAAAAATGTTAAATCACTGTCAGAAAATCTGAAAATTTTTTTGAGCATAAGCTTGCTGAAACCATGAAAGATAAAAAAAATTAAGAAAAGCAGTATTTTCAAAAACCTGACACATATATGATTAAAAAAAATACATGATGAAGATGTAGATGGAATATCAAAGAGTATTGATCTGTAGCAGGAAAGCCAAATCAGATTTGTCTGTGTGTGAGTCTCTCACTATAACACTATTTTCAGAAATTTCCCAACTAATCTGTTCTTTACAGAAGACAAGGGATAGGTTCATACTCAAATGTCCATGGAACAGAATTTCAAATAAACTTGTTAAAGTAAGGCAGCAAATTGCAATAATGAGATAGTATTTTCCTTCAAGTGTTCCAGAGGAATTAAAATCCTAAATTGCTATCATGTGGAACCCACCCCTATCATTAATGTCTATACCAAAAGAACAGAATATAATCAAAGTGTGACATCAATCTTTAGCAAAGCATCTATGAAAGTAAAAGAGAACTACATCCCTTTATTTATGACCTCTGCAGTGAGCAAAGTAACAGTACAATTGCTTGCTGTAGTAAAGAATTTGATCACCTAGATTATTACAGTAGAAATTACAGGAACTTGTGATAGTGTGGTGGGTTGACCTTGGCCACTCTGTCACTCCTTTCCTCAGCTGAACAGGGGAGAGAAAATAACATGGAAAACAATTTGTAGGTTGAGATAAAGCAGCTTAGTAAAACAAAAGCAAAAGGTTGCATGTGCACACGCAAAAGAAGAAAAAAAAACCCCAAAGATTTTATTCTGTACATCCTATCAACAAGTGATATCTGGCCTTTTCTTGGAAGCAGGGCTCCAGCGTGTATAGCGGTTGCTATAGAAGGCAAATGTTGTAAATAGCAAAATGCCCTCCTTTCCTTCTCCTTTTCTTACCTTTTATATCTGAAACAGGTATGTATCATACCTTTGGTTAATTTGGGTCAGCTGGTCCTTATCTGTGTCCTGCCCCAAGCCCTCCTGTGCTCATCCCCAGCTTATTGGTGGGGGAAAATGTTGGAAGAGACAGGGCTGATGGTGTGCCAGCCCTGCTCAGCAGTAGCCAAAAACACTTCTGTGTTATCAACACCTTTCTAGCCACCAATGCAAAGCACAGCAGTGTGAGGGCTGCTGTGGGGAAATGAACTCCATCTCAGCTAAATTCATTGTATTCAAAACATGTAGGAAAGAACTATGATAAATTACAAAATTTGCTGATAAATAATATAATCCAAATGAATGTTGACTGTGAAGAGTTCCAGAAAGATCTTACAATGTTGAATGCATATATTGAAATTATTTGTCAAGATTGTCTGTGCCAATACAAAGCAATTTGGGAGGGTGGGGGGGTGTGGGGAGGGAAGCCTTATACAGACAATTATGCCTTCCTACTTGCCAGAAAGGAGTAACAATAAACAGTTTTCTGAACGGTCAATTCAAGCTTTAGCTACACCTAAAATGCCATATAAATTAATAGGAAGCAGCAGAGAATTGAGACTAAATTAGAAATCACTATCATTCTGCTACTGTACAAATTCACATTTAAAATACAACATATGGTTGAGGAATTTCATCTAATCCCGGAAGTAGCAGAACTAGGAAAACACAGAAAATAGTGAAAACAATGTTCAAATTAGAAACAGTCTCCATACAAAGGGAAATGAAATAGCCGGGAACACTGGAAAAAAGTCAGCAGATACAAGTGTTCTGAAGACTATAAAATAATGGACATAAGGGAGACACTGCCTAAGAAATTATCACTTTTTTTCCTAGTATTGAAACTATGTGGCAAGATTTTTGCTAGTGGGGGAAGCTGTAAGAGGTCTTCTATAAGAAGACACCAGAAACTGCCCACATGTCAGACAGTGCCAGTGCCAGCCCCTTACAAGATGGTTCCACCACTGGTCGAACCTGAACTAATCAATGACATCAGTAGCATCTCTGTGATAAAATATTTGAGACCAAAAAATACAGTGCAGCAGTTGTAAGGGATGAAAACATGAGAAAAGCATCCCTGCAGACACCAAGGTCAGTGGACAAGGGGGTGGAGGAGGTGCTCCACATGTTGGATTCCAATGCTCCCTTGCAGGCTGTGGTGCAGACCAGCACCATGTGAGGCAACTGTGTCCCTGCAGCCACAGAGGTCCATAGTGAAGCAGGTATCAATATCAACCTGCAACCAATGAAGGACCCCATGTCAGAGCTGGCAGATACGCCCTGAGGGAAGTGGCAGCCTGTAAAGGGCTCATGCAGGAGCAGGCACCCAACAGGAGCTGTAACCCCTAGAGAGAAGCACATAGGGTGAAGGTTTTCAGGCAGAACCAGTGGCAAGGACCCATGTTGAAGTTAACGAATGACTGTATCCCGTGGGTGCAACCCTATACCAGAGCAGGTAAAAAGCATGAGGAGGAAAGAAAGGCAGAGGTGAAGAGTTTTGAATAGAGTGCTACTACAATTTTCCCACCTTCCTGTATGACTTGGGACTAGGAAGAGCTAGGGTTGAGTTGACCATAGGAAGAAGGGAGGGGTGGTGGATAGTTTTATTCTTGTTTCTCACCATACTTCTCTTACAATTAATTTGTAATAAATTAATTTCTCCAAGTGAAACATATTTTGCCATGACAATAGTGTTAAGTCATCTTCTTGTCCTTATATCAACACATTATATTTTAATTGAATTTTCTCCCCCTGTCCTTTTGAAGGAGTGGAGTGATAGACTGATCTGATGGGCCCCTGGTGGCCATCCAAGGTCAACCCATCACATCCCAACATAAACAGTAGTGAGTGCTCATTCAGTTGTCAGGAAGCAGGTTTAGAACAAAATCAATAGAAAATTTTTTGACACAATAGAAATCCTTCAACTAATTCAGAAGCAGTAATGTACAACCATTAGCCACATTTTGCATCACAGCTGCCTGGCCCTTCATGACAAGAAGCACAAGTGCTCTATCAGCATGGGCATGTGGTTCCTGTTTTCAGGGATCAAGTTAATTCCCTGGCATGGAACTACCCTTTGCTGCTATGCTACTATGTTCTGTGGCAGGTAGATATGATTTTAATCCTTCTGTAGTTCCCCAGGTTCAAAACAAGTGGCAGACCTACATTTTGCTTTCAGAAATATAGGCAGTGTTAAGTTGTTACTCTTTGTACAGTGAGTTTACAAATAGAAAAAAAAATTTTAAAAATTGCCTCATCAAAGTTAGTGGAAGTTCCATGGCTAACTTCTATAAGGTAAGTTATTTATCACCTACATAGGCTGTTTGCTGTAAAAACTGAACTGTACAGTTTTGCATCTTCTATCCTAAGTTTTGGTGGTTTGTTTGTTGTTGGGTTTTTTTTTCATTTTCTTCTGACTTTCCTGGAATGAACTTTCTTTGCTTGATCTCTGCTCAAGGATTCCAACTTTTTTTTATTTATCTACTATGAAGGAATGTATTTCCTCTATATTCTCAGAACAGGAATTTTTCTCTTGAATTACTGACAATTTGTTTGAAACAAAGGGTATGGAGGGGGGGAGATAGACACCTAAAAGCAAAATGTACTTTTTCATAAATCATTAGTGTTGCCAGTTTTGTATATATGAAATACAGTTTCTGAATCATTGCATGGCTTGTATTTTATAGGTGAAATGGTTAATTTCATACATTTGAGGATGAATTCTTAACTTGCTAACTGATAGAGATTTGCTGAGCAGAAAAAGGGGAATTAGGGATCACTGATAGTGTAAATCAGGTTAGCAAAAGGGATTTTAGGTAGATGAAGTTCTGTCTCCTGACACATGTATTATAGTCATTCTGCAAAATTATTAGTCTTCTGTATTTCCACAGTTATCAAATGGATCCTGGAATTTCCTACAGGTAATGCACTGAATGTGTACTTCCTGACTACTGTTCCACACTCTTCTAGAAAATCATAAGAGGCTCACAAGTATTTAAGCCTGAATATAAGTAAGGATTTATGAGGTAAAAACTCATTGCAAGTCCTAACTCAGATATTTGTAGACATTAAGATGAAACTATGGAAATAGAATGTTCATGCTAATTATTCAGAAGGGTAGACTATGGCACAAAATAATAAGTAAATGAAGACTGAATTTTATGATCCATTGATAGAATTCCAACCTACTAGATTAAATAAATCAAGGAAAGAGGAAAAGTGTAAAGGTTGAGAAAGGGAAGGTGAGAGATCATGAGTAAACCTTGAGCTAAGCACTAAGCACTAAGATCGTGACTATGCACTGAGCTACTTGAATAGCAAATGCTGCTGGCAGAAATGCAAGGTTATCTGTCTTGCAGGTATGTGGATGATACCTGCCCCCATTTATTGAGACATTGCACTAGAAATAGAATGGCTGTGGATAGCAACTTTGGCACCATTGAGTCACACTGTGGGGCTGAATTGAACATGTCAACTAGAATATGTACTGTCCCTCTGCATGTTATGTTGGAGAAAGTCCTGAGGAGGTCCACCAAGATGCTTATAGGGACTTAGTATCTCTCCTATGAGGAAAGGCTCAGAGAATTGGGATTGCTCAGCCTAGAGAAGAGAAGGCTTTCTGGTGACCCGATTGTGGCCTTCCAGTACCTGAAGGGAGCCTATAAGAAAGATGTAGAGAGACTTTTTACAAGACCATGAACTGACAGGACAAGGGGGAATGGCTTCAAACTGAAAAAAAGTAGGTTCAGATCAAGTATTAGGAAAAATTTTTTTACTGTGACAGTGGTGAGGCACTGGCACAGATTGCCCAGAGAAGCTGTGGATGCCCCATCCCTGGAAGTGTCTCAGGCCAGGCTGGATGAAGCTCCTGGCAACATGGTCTAGTGAAAGGTGTCCCTGCCCACAGAAGGGAGTTTGGAACTAGATGATCCTTAAGGTCCCTTCCAATCCAGGCCAGTCTGTGATTCTATGATTATATGTGCTACAGGAATTATTGAAAATCCAATTAGCTTCCTAGTGTTGCACAGCATGCTGATGCCTTCAAGCATGAATACCGGTTGGGTGTGTTCACTAAAAGAATCAAAATAACTGAGGTTCTTGAGTAAAGTTTACTTTTTACATTACATTGTCCACTATATTCTGTGGCATCTTTGAAAAGATAGCTGCATTCCATACATTCAAGCTTCTAATTATTGAAGTATTGATCCATCCATAGCATTTTATGTGTATTGACAAGTAAACATATCTATAGTCCACACTGTCGGTATCAGAACACCTTATATCTTTGGATGTTTGTATTCCACATCTATGAGGCAGTAAGCATGTTTGTAAGAACAGTGATAAAAGCAATGATTTTCCCAAACTGCCATCAGCAATTCAATATCACAGCCTTAAAACTACAGTTGTTTTCATTGAATTGGTCTTCCAACCATGTACAGGACAAACAACATTCTTTTTCAAAAAGCACACATGTAACTTACATTTTTTTCTGAGCAAAAGACACCAATTCACCAATTTCAAGCCTATCCCCTGACGCAGATTAGTTTTGCAAAATCTCTGTTAAAAAACCATATAGATAGCCATTGGAAAGTTAGTGCTTTAATGCTCTTTTACAAAATCTACTGCTCCTTTGCTGTCTGCTAGAAATACGCTTTTCCAAGCTGATAGGTCTTTTTCAGAACAGCTGGTGGGATGGAGAAATGTAGAATAATGGCAACAAAGAAAAAGAAAACATCTTCCTAGATTCCCAGATTTAAAAAAAAAAAAACCACCTGGACATGCTGGACATGGTACTCAGGTGGGGTCTCCTGAGAACAGACAAGAGGGGTCAATCACCTCCCTCAACCTTCTCAACCTTCTGATCATGCTACTTTTAGTGCAGCCCAAGGTGCAGTTGGCTTTCTGGGCTGCAAACTTGTATTGCTGGGTCATGATGAATTTCTCATCAATCAACATCTCCAAGTCATTCTGCTGAGGGCTGCTCTCAATCCATTCTCTACCCATCCTGTGTTTGTGCTTGGGATTGCCACAGCCAGGTGCAGGACCTTGTATTTGATCTTGTTGAACTCCATGAAGTTCACAAGGGCCCATATCTTGAGATTGTCAAAGTCCCTCTGGATGGAATCCCTTCCCTCCAGCATGTTGACCACACCACGCATCTTGGTGCTGTTGGCACAATTTCTCAGGGTGGACTCACTCAGTCCCATTGTCCCTGTCACCAATAATGGTGTTAGTGCTGCTCCCAATACCGACTCCTGAGGGGTATCACTCTTCATTGCCCTGCACTTGAACATTGAGCCATTGGCCACAACTCTTTGAGTATGCCAGCCAGCCAGCTCCTTGTCCTCCCATTGATGGCATAGCCATCAAATCTACATCTTTCCAGTTTAGAGACAAGGATGTCACATGGGATAGTGTTCAAAGCTTTGCATGAGTCCAGGTAAATGACATCAGTTGTTTTTCCTTTCTCCACCACCACTGTAACCTCATTGTGGAAGGCCACCACATTTCTCAGGCATGATTTGCTCTTACTGAAGTTGTGTTGGTTTTCAGCAAACACCTCCTTATTTTGCATGTGTCTCAGCATTGTTTCCAGGTGGATTTGTGTCACGTTCCGCTGTGGGAAACTGTGAGGAGTTCTTTTAGAAATAGATGGTCAGGAATGAAATTAAGTCAACTGAGACAACGCTGTACCCGAGAACCATTTATTGGTAACAAATAGAAAAAAGAAAGAAAGAATTCCCTACTAAAGAGGGCTAGAAAAGACAGAAAAGGAGGAAGAAAAATGGAAAAGAATGGGTGGAGAGAGAGACAGGGAGGGGAGACAGACAGAAAAAGTGAGCATTGCCACCAGTGGGTCAGGTGTGCCATCGACCTCCATGCGATGGCAGGGGTGTGCATGCTGCCTGCCGGGGAGCCTGCACAGCTCTTGAACAGGCGCAGCTCCACAGGCACAGCTCCATGGTGACAGGCGGCTGGACACTGGTGAGTGGGGATCAGACAGAAGGTCCAGAACCCTGGACAGAGTCACGACAGGGATCAGGGCGGCGGGTTGGATTGGAGGCAAGCAGGGTTGGACACAGGTGACTCAGGCAGGCATTGGCCAGGGGCACAAGGTGGTAGGGCAGGTGGTGGCTGGGATAGATGAAGGGGCACAGCAGGGCAGGACACAGACTACACACGAGGCTTGGAGCTCAGCTGGTGTCCCACAAAGCACCCAGCGAGAAGGAAGGTGAATACGCAGGGCCAAGTGAGAGTCAGCACAGGCAGGACAGCCAAAAGGCAGACTGGAGCCAGGGAAGAAAGGGCATAAAACAGGCTAGGGCCAGGGCAAGGAGCAAGCAAGCCAGCAAGTGAGCCCAAGAAAAAACACAAGATCCAAAATCCCACACTCAAAAGCCCCAACCAAACAAGACACAAAAAGGACAAAGCCAAAAAAACCCCAGGGTCACCGAGCCCTGGATTCAAAAGCCCAAGCCAAAAATCAAGTCCCAAAAAGCCCACTGGAGCTTGTGACACAGTTACATTTTATTCCCCCAAAGTCTGCATGCTGAGAGGAGTCCATGGGCCCAATCCAGCATTCCACTGAAGTCCATTGGTGGAGACCTTTCACCATCTGACTAGAGAATGCCTCTGGTGGGTACTGTGCCTTTGGTGTCACCCTGCTGACTGCCTGTCCCATGTGAGACATGAAATTGTTGCCAGGCACACTCTCCCTATAAACAGGGCCTTCTCCCATCTTGACTCCTGCAAGTGGCACATGTGCAACCCCTCCCCCCCCATGCTTCTGACAATCAGTGTTGATCAAAACTAAATCAAAACTAAATTGGCTCCTCACAATCTGCTTCATGATCTTGCTGGGCACAGAGGAGAGACTGACTAGCCTGTTGTTTCCTGGGTCTTCCTTTTTTCCCTTTTTAAAAATCATTACTTTTCCAGTCAGTGGGAACTTCACTGATGCCAGTAAGATCACAGCCCTGCAAGCATCCACAGGTCTAACTTGTCCTAACTTTTTTTTTCCATGCTACATGCACAGAGATATTTAAGCTGAACCACCAGTGAAGCTGACTTTCTGAATGGAGTGTCTGGAATTCCTTCATGCTGCTCTTCGAGTGCTCTCCTGTTGACCTGCAATCTGCCTCCAGACTCTGGGCATTTCTCACTGGCACTGGTATTAAAGTGGTAGGAGAGAGATGGACTGATGCTCCCCAGCGTCAGCTACTTTATTTTATAACCCTCTTCACCAGCTTGGCAAGTCTATGACTTGCTCTTCCCCATCAACATAACAGGATTCTCAAAGCCAGTCTCATGGTCTGAGTAGCCCAACCTCTTCCTCTGGCACCAGTCCTGGAACCATTTATTGATTCAATAGATTTGACTGGCCCTTTCAGAGCCCTTCCCTTTGATCAGGAGGAAGGATTAAAAAAACTGCCTATACTAGAGTCCCTTACTGCCACTTCCAGGGCTCTGAAAACCTTCTTCATACTGCATAGACTGCTCCTGGCTGTGTCACTGGTGCCCAAGTGAAACAACAGCAGTGGATGTCAGTGCAGCTCTCTAGATAGTGTATCAGGCTGTCGAGTGGGTACCTCTGCACCTCTCGAAAGGATGTTGCTTGCCCTTTCTTAGTTGCAATGGTTTTACAGGGAGCAGATTCAGCTGCCTTGCTCAGCTACAGTGTCTCTCCTCATATGATGGGTCTTTCCACTTTGCTCTGCAGTGGCAAAATGGTGCTGCAAGGGCACTTTAGGATTCAGGGAATGTCTCCTTCTCTGCCAGTTTGCCTTGCCCTGGCAAACTTTCATTCTTCTGCCTTATTGGTCCCTCTCCCTTCTGTGTTTGCTGTTGGAAGACTTTTTGTTTTGCTGTGTGCTTTGGATTCCCTGCAGGTTGCACTTGGAACCAGCTATCTCATTCCTTCTGAATGAATATATTTAGTTTACATTTTGATTACCTGTAAAACAATTATAGAAAATAAGGGTCTTTTTTTTCCTTTAGGTACTCCATTGTAGCTACCTAGTTCTTCTTTAGAGAAATATTTATTTACATGTGTTCAGAATGAGACAGATTGTTAACTCTGTTTTACTCACCAAATGAAATTTCTTTTAGTATACACTGATTAGAATTTGCTTCACTAACATTATGTAAGGTTGTAGTGCTGGTAAAAAAATGTCTGAAAAGAAAAACCTTGCAATTTGTAACTTGATAAATATGAGTATACAGGAAAGGTGCAAAGTTTTGTCATTTTAGCGGTGTCTTAGGCAGAGTTCTAATGATAATTTTATTATCCTTATTATGTAAGATAAATATGATCCTAAAAAAATTCAAATTTCAGCCTCCATTTTGTAATTTTTTCTGAAATGTTTGCCTCCAAATCTTAAAAGCAGCTTCATATGCGTGATTGAGTCCAGTTACACAGAAACTCATGCATGGTTTTCTGAGGGCACTAGTGTCTGTGGCAGAATTCTTCTAGTCATCTCATCAGTCTCTGCTATGTTATACATAGCGCCAATATCCATTTCAACAACTCTTTACTGTGAAAACAGCTGGAGGACAGGTAGTTAACCTTGGTGTCTACCTATTTTTAACTAAGATTTCTCCTTTGCTATTTAAATCATCTCATGAGCAGAAGAAAACTCTGGAACACAAGGCATACTAGAGAGATGGAGGGGTTAAAAGGAAAGAAGTTTCCTTCCATCTGATTTCTAATGGCCTGTCGCTTTGCCTCTGTGCCACATGAGGCCTGGCCTATTCCTGGTGCTCCAGAACAGCTGGGAATGAAATATCATGTAGCTCTAGATGCCCTGCTACAGATATTATAGGAAAAGTACTTCTGCTCAGCTATTTTTGGCAAAGTCTATAACCATCCTGTAATAAAGCAAGGTTTTAGAAAGCATACTGAGTGATGCATATACATAAAATTGAAAATCAATATGTTCTATCGATTATGTGTCATATCTCATGTGATGAATACTATCACCTACAAATTTCTGAAACTTCACTACAGATGGCATTTTGTTATTTCTTTATGTGATAGCTTACAATTACACTCTGTGGCTGTTACAACAGATTACGTAAACAAAATTGTGGAATATCAGCAATTTAGAATAAGTTTTTCACTTGAAAGTCCCTTGGAACAAAAAAAACAATTTATGATACTAATTCAAGGTTTGCATTTAAGTAAGTTTGTTCCTGGAGATGCGCTCATGAATTTTCACAGTATCATAGAATGGTTTGGGCTTGAAGGGACTAACAGATAACCCAATTTCAGTCTCCCCACTATAGACAGATTCACCTTCTATGAGAACAGATTGTTCAAATCCCCATGCAGCCTGGTCTTGAGCCTCTGGTCCAGAGGTTTTGCATATGTGTGAATATACATATATATAAATATATATATATATATATATTTACACCAGCTAAAGAGAAAAACTGTTTTCCTAGAAAAGACAGGAACATATTTTCTCTTTCCAGCCTTATTTTGACAGATTCATGGGTATTTTCATCTGTAATAAAGGACTAATGAAATATTTTGAAAAGCAATGTACCTCACAAAACACTAAATGATAACAACTGATACACAACTTTTTGTGATTCAAGCCGTGAAGATAAAATCAACATCTCTAATATGAATGTACTGTGTTATATAATAGTCCATTAACACACTGAATAATAACAGATGTAGTTTTAACTTTACTGAACAAAAATGTATGAAAAAAAACTGCATAGTCTTTTCTTATTGATTCACTTACATTTACATGAAGCTTTCACGAGCATTTTAAACGAATAAATTGAAACCATGCAAATACTAATGTAAATGCTAAATTTGAAAGCAGAACATCCATAGCTGTGTGCTTCTGCAGCTAAGTTAATTAGACCTGCTGTTAGAGCTAATGAGCCTGGGCAAAGTGCTGTAGAAATGCAACCTCCTTTTTTGCACCATGAAGTGCAAGCACACCCTGATTAGCAGACCAAGAAATAAATATAGTATGTCTGTAAGCCTGCCTTTTTCCAAGGAAGTCAAAGTTAACACATTTTATGTGGCAATTTGAAATCATATACTTTAACCAGAGTCTGTTATGACCATTTTGAGGATGGCCAATTTGGGAGATTTAACCAGCACACATGGTTTATCTTCCCATGCCCTTCTTTACTATGACTTTCTTTAATTTTAACAGGACAGAGATATATGGTCATGTCTCAGTAGTAGCTGAAAAATAGTGGTACCTAATCAAATACAAGCAATTAATAGGGAAGACAATTTTGGTCATTGATATGGTTTTCAAATGCTGTAAAAACTTTTTAAGACAATTAGTAACCAGCGCAAAAATTCAAATTAATAAGATTTTGTATAAAATGGCTGAATTTGAGGAAACTTCAAATTAGCTTTAAATATAAGTCTTAAGAGGAGTTTTGTTTTACAGCATAATTTGTTGTATAGTTGCATTTTCTATGTGTTTTATAAGATTATATACTCACAAGGACTCAGGTCTAGTGTTGGCCAAGGATCACGGACTGGGTAGAAGCAATAATTGTTTCAAAGACTGAAGTAAAGGATAGAATTCTAAAGCTACTTCGAGGCAAGTAATTTTGTCTATCTGAACCCTAGATCAAAAATAGCTGATTTATCAATGTAATAACAATATGCTAAGCAATTAAACAAGGATTTCAGTTATAGTGTCATGCATGCAGGATAAGTTTAACTTCAGTTCTCTTTTGATAACTGTGTAATGTTACTTAAGCAGTCTGCAAGTGAAACAGAAGAAATTATAGATTGATATTTGAAAAAAGTAACTTACGAAAAAGTTTAAATATGAAAAAAGGCTCCTCCAGGCAAATCATGTGAACAACACAGGGACTCTAAATTAATTAAATATGATGTTTAACATAAGAAAATATTTAGAAAGTATAAAGTACCAAGTATATAATAAATGCTTCTGTTTATAGAAATACTTGACATTTTAAATATTCAACTTAACCAGTATGTGTGGTTTTTAAGGTAAATGCTATTTGTTTGTTTGCATCTGAATATTAATTTATGAATTTTTATATTGGAGAAAACAAGTTAATTTACTAACTATGTGATAAAACTGTGAATATTTGGATTTCTCATATATTTTTTCCTGAATGTAGAGGATACAAACACATTAATGTGCATGGACATGGTCCTTGGCAAGATAGCCCTTCTTGAGCAAGATGGTTGGACCAGGTGATCTTGGAGGTCCCTTTCAAACTCAGCTATTTTGTGGTTCTGTGATATGGTACTGTTGAGATGGACATTTAACATTTTTCAGTGTCTTTCTAGTACACTGATTGAGATATTTTTCTAATGTCTTCTGCATGTCTTCTCCAAAGTGTTTCCATTGAAATTTTCTGAAACATGTTTCTGTATGAAATTTAAGTATTTAAATATTTATTTTATTTTTCTATGGAAAAAATTTCAGAGTGTTTCTTTCCAACAAGAAGAAATTTTGATTTAAAATAATATCTCTAAATTGCACTAACTACTGCTAGAATATAAGGATTATTTTTTTAAACAATGGGAAAAGCCTCAGGAGAGTTGTTCATGCACATATTGGTGGATGCAGAAACAGGGTGGGCAATCCCTCTTGCTGCCTACCCTGCATTACTGTCTGAGACACAGCTGAGATGTTGCATAACCCAGCTGGAGCACTTCTGTCAGCACTAGGACTGCAGTGGCTCCTGCAGGGAAGGCTGTTTTATTTGCTGTGGACAGGGCAACTACTCAAGTCATAAAGCATGTACAAGGTGTAATGCCCCAGCCTACTCAGCTGGTTTAGGGGAACGTAATTTGATTTACTCTGGGTAGTGCCTCAGAGAGAAACAAAAAAATTCCCAGGAGGTTCAATACTTGCAAGCTTTAGAACATTAAGAATAAGGTACCTAGCAAATTTTAAAAGAACATCCAGAAAAAGTAAGGCCCTTCTCACATGAAAAGGGGAAATTTCCTTGACCTTCAATGTGGGAAGATTTCCTTGACCCTTATTTAATTTGTCTGTCAGTACCCCAGGAAATCCAAAGCCCTGGTACCAAACCAGTCTGTCAGCTTCTGGTTATGGAGGGGCCCTTCACTGAGCACTCTTTCTGGACTGGGGGGTGTTCAGCTGACTTAGGGAAACACACTACCAGCATAAGGGAGACCCCTCAACAGGTCTTCCCAGTTTGTGACCCCTCAGTGGGTCTTCCTCTTTATGTGAGTATGTTACCCTCTGCCACAATTTTGTCCTTGAAGGACTCACACCAATACCTCACAGAACTACACTCTATATTAATATGAAATTTTATTGACAAGTTAAGGTTTGAAGATTGCCATTGATAGTATCTGATAGCAAAAACATATTCAAGGCAATACACAGAGCTCTAATCCCAAATAAAATACTCGGCATGCGTGAGGTTATTACCCAATAGGCATCCCTATGGGGGAGAAGACAGGTTCAGCCCATCGACTGCTCCTAGCTATTACAATGGGTCTTACCTAACTTTTTCCCAATTCTTGACTTACTTTTTTTACTACTTCTCTATGTTTCGGTGAAGATTGAGTGACTCTAGTCATATGTTACTTATTGGTGTAAAATTGCCTCACTTTCCTTTTAAACATACAGTCATAAAACACAGAGTGCATGCCTAGTGAGGGGAGGCTGTACCTTGGAGACCAGTACCTTTGGCATGGAGAGGTGTGTTAATATTGCAGTTAGGCTATAAGGAATCACTTTCATCCAAGGAGAAAGATTTTGCCACAGTGGGAAACCTCTGTGAAGTTAGAAAGCTAATATCTAACTGCTATCAATTAAACTTTTGGAATGAAACATACAACTGGAACACTGCAATTCATGGCTTTTAAGCAGATCAGAATGCAGGCACGCAAAGAAGGTGCAGGGGACAAGAGTTATCCCATGTGTAAAAAATATTGATTGATTCCACCAAGCTGTCTTTGGAAAACAGTGATGAATAGATTGAGAGCTTATGGATGAAAATTAGAGACCAAGCCAACAAATCAAACATTGTGGCTTGTGTTTACTCCAATCAAGGGGGGCCTGTCAGTGAAGTTCAACTACAGGAAGCATCATGCTCACAGGCTGTGCTCATTCTGGGCACTTCTATGCTGATAACATAGAACAGCAAGCTGTAAACAGCCCAGAAAGCCCTTGGGGTGCATTGAAGACAGGTTCATAATGCAGGTGGGAGCCAAATTAGAGGCAAACCTTTATTGGATCTGTTGCTTCCCAACACATAAACTAGAGAGGTCAAGATTCTTATCTGCCTGGGTTTCAGTGGGTGTTCTAGTTTTTGCTTCAGTTTTCAGTCTTCTCACATCCCTGAACATCAAGTCCTTCCCATTGTAAAAGAAAACAAAATTAATGACCACCTGAGGACCCTGAACAGTTATATGTCTATGGAACCTGGTGAGATGAATCCCAGAGTCCTGAGGGAATTGACTGATGCAGTTCCCAAAACACTCACCATCACATTTGAAAAGTCATGGAGTCAGGTGAAGTTCTTGGTGACTGGAAAAACAGAAACATTGCACCCATTTTTAAAAATACTAATAAGGAGGACCCTAGGAGCTATCAATCAGGCAGCCTCACATCAATGTCTGATTAGATATGGAACAGATGGTGCTGAAGTTATGTCAAAGCATTTGGGAGACAGGGAGGTTTTTGGAGACAGTTAATGCAGCTTCATCAAGGGCAAATGAAACACAGCCTTAAGTGAGTCAACTACTGAGCAATGTTTCAAAATCATTTTTATCTCATCTTCCAATTTGAAAGCCTAGCCCTATATTCTCACACACTAAAATATCCGTGAAGTAGATGCTCCTCACGTAAAACATTTTAGACAGAGGGAAAATTTTGCATTTTATGAAATTTCTAGAGAGGACAATCAATTTCAGTTTTGTGTTTCATTGAAACAATTAGATTTATACTATTTTGTTGCTCATTCTTCTTCCCCAGTCTGTGCTGCTTTATTTTTCAGTGTAGGATCAGAACACAAAATTCAGCCACTCACTGTGCCCTAGCACATACTTGGGTTAAAAAGGATCACTGTGAACAGTCTTATAGGAAATATTTTCCACTGGTCTCCTCACTTCATACTGGGTTGTCTTTTTTTCGTTGAAACAAGTTTTAAATATGATTTTCTGAAAGAGAATTCTTCCATATTGTTTTACAGAGCAAAAATCTCCTATTTAGTGAATGCAAGGCATTAGTGAGAATTCTTGTTTTTATCTCTAAAGAAAAAAAGTGAAAACTATACTAATTCCTTCCTCAGCTAATTGCTGCTTAAGCTCATAGGATATGTTCTGAGTGTTTAAAATGTACGAGAGGCCATGGATATTAGCATTTTTCTTCTTCACTGGGGTTTATTTTAAAAATAATATGGTTTGCTCATGCAGCACTTTGAAGTCTATTCTGGAAAGTGCCGTGGTATTAGTTAAGGCTAAAGGTTTGGGTTTGGTTGGGTATTCATTACTATTTTTATCTTTTTTTTTAAATTATTTTTTATTTTAATGTAGGAAAGTACTGAAAGAATGTGCAAAAGAACTGAAGTTATCATTATTGAGCATCTATCCCATAAGACTTCGTTGGATGTTCTATTATATTATTCAATTTCCCATTGACCTGATTTTGTTCCCCTGAATATAACAGTCAGAGTATTGCTCAGAATGCTGAGGATGGTTTCTGTAATAAAACCACTTAAGCCTAAAACCTCCCCCTACGCTCTTTAAAGTATGAGCCAGTTTTAAATTGATTGACTAAAACAAAACACCCTACTCACTCTTCAGGGGATTTATGAACTGAACTTAGGTCATACTGTGAGTTCTTGCATGGGCATCCAGGAATTCACTATTGAAGATGATGAGAAGTGATGAATCTTGGTCATATGAAAACCCTGAGGGACACAAAATTTTATTAGGTGGCAGATGCAAAATACAATAAGCCTTCAACCCAACCATTTTATTCCTAGTAAAGGGTTTATCTGAGTCAAACAAATTTCCCCCATTTGTCTGGGAATCTATGAAAATATCTATTGCTCACCAAAATTCTGTTAATAATTTTTTTTTCCCACTTGTGCCTCTGCTCCTGTTATGGTTACAAGCTAACACAATAAAGTCCAAGATCAGTGATTTCTATAATCAGGACAGACCTATTTTTCTTTGAGTTATATTCCTTTTGAACTGTTCCAGTTACCTGCCTTTGAGGAACAGGACATCTACAGTCACATTAGAGCAAACTTGTACCTATTGGTCTTTGTACTAGCACTTTATTTTCTTACTTCCAACATATTTTATGCATTTTGAATATTTAGAGTAATTTAAATTTACTGAATATTTCATAGCTGAAAGAGTGGAGCTTTCAAATTCTTTCTTCCACTGTAGGAGGAATTAATTAAATTCATGCTATTAAGTGATGTGCTTTTTTTTCATGTATAGAACAGTTTTTACATGGATGAAGCCATTTAAAAAAGGAATATTACTGTGATAATATTCATAGCTCTATAAGAACAAGCATATTTTATAACTACCAGTGTTGCAAATATATCTTTGGGTTATTCTTTTTTTTCATTAATCACCAGATCCAGAAAAAACCCATACCAAACAATATGTTTTTATCCTGAGATTAAATTATATTCAAGAAACCACTGTTTTAATTTCAGATTTTTTCCTACCACATACAGTATTAATTTCAAAACTCAAGAGTTTCACAAAAATTGAAAAGTAAAAATTGATGTTAATGGAAAAATTGTTAAGGGAAAATTAAAATGCCTGCACTTTGTCTGTTAAGACCATGTGACTACCATGAATGGGACTGCTTAGTATGTTAGGGATACCCACCAGAAACAGTCAAATATTCCTTATGAAAATACCCACATGGACTTGTACACCATGAAGTCACTTACACTCTTAAGAATTACTGAGGTGTTATCAAATAATGGCCATTTACATATGCTTTGAACCCAAGTTCAGTGGTTACAAAAGCCAAGACTGATGTTTACACAAATTACAGTTTTTGTATCTTTTCAGTCTGTTTCATGCTACCACTTACACAATTGGCAAGGGCCACAGCTTTGCATGTCTTTAAACAAAACTATGACTGATCAAAAATCAAGAGACAAATATCATGGGTTACCTTTCTTACACCTTTATGTATATTTTTTAATTTTTTGTACCTACCACATTTACATGTTTCTTGATTTTGAAACCTTTTGTCATCCAATATTAATAAGAAAAGGATGATATTGCAATTTTGTTGTTTTGATGCATTTTATACCAAGAAATACAAAATACTTCTTTTGTTTTGAAAATAGCAAGGTCAGTCACACACCTGTGACATCTCTGGGGACTCTCAGAGGATGCCGGGCAGCTCACTTGACTGAAGTGGTGGACAGATATATCCTTCAGGAGGCACACACATGGAAGGGAGGGGGATTGTCTGTGAGCAGTCAGATGTGCAGGACAGATGGCAGGTGGGGGAGAACCTGTGGGCCATGGTCAGACTGATGAAGCTAACAACATGGTTGGGAATGAGTTACAGACCAGCCAGTCCAGGTGAGGAAGTGGGGAAGCCTTCTTTAAACTGTTTGAGAACATCTCTGTCACAGAGCCATGACACCTCCCAGAAGGACACTTTGGCAGGACATAAGTAATCAAAACTTCTGGAGAGTTTTAGGGAGAACTTCCCAATAAAGAAACTGGGTTGGCCAAACAGGGGTGACACACAGCTGGATCTTCTGTTTGCTAACAAGGAGGTACAGGATGGGCATGTGGTAATCAGTGGTGTCCTCACCTACAATGATCATGAAGTAATGGTGTTTGAGCTCCTGGAAGGCATGAGAAAGGAGGACACAGAACCAAACTTCACAAGAACAGATTTTGGCTTTTTCAGAAAATTGAAGTAGGTATTCAGTTTCTGAAAACAGTTCTGAATGGCAAACCAGAACAGTTTACCCCAATGCTCAGAAAATCGAAGTTGCTTTGACTAAGTCAGAAACTCCCAGCATAGCTGCAATGGAAAAATGAAAGCATAAAGGGGTAAAATAGGGATAGGTTACCAGGGAAGAATTAAAAAACTCTGCCCTTCACAGATGCACAGATAGCTTCAGGAAAGTCAAATTCAGCTGAAGTTGCATGGACATCATAGGCAACAAGAGTTTCTTGCTATTTGAGTAGTAAAAAGCAAAGGCAAGGTGTTAATACTGCTGAATGAAGGCTGTTGATTTAGCGACAGCAGAGAGGAAACATTGAGGTTTTCCCTGCCTTCTTTGCCTAGTCCTCACTGACAAGCTGTGACAGGCCTTGCAGGTTAGTGACCGGGCTCAAGGAGGAGGGGAGCTACCAGACAAGATTCCTTGCAAAACATCAACCCTTATGAGTCTCTGGGATCTGATGGCCAGTACCCATGAGGGTGGAGATAACAGGCCAATGTCCCTTCTAGGTAATTTTCCACTAGAATCCATTAGATTGAAATGTCATGGAGACTGAAGAAGGCCTTTGGCAACTGGAGAAAGACAAATTTTACAGCCATCTTCAAAACATGGCCAAAAAAAGAAAAAAAGGGGTACTGTGGGCCAGGTGGCCTCACTTTCATTTCTGGGAAAGTCACATTTTTTGGCAGGTGAGGGAGAAGAAGAAAATTTAGGATAGCCAGCACAGATTTGCTAAGGGTAAAATAGATCTGCCCAAGCTGACTCCTTCAGTGATAAAATAACCAGATATGTGGATGTGGGTAGAATACTGGTTGTCATTTATCTAACATTATTTCCATACTCCCTCTTTTTCGTTAGTAACCTAGACTATAAACACTCAGTAGCATCACTTTTCTAGCATTCTGTTCAATGAAGCAGAACACAAACCAGGGTTCCCTGAAGCCACCCTGCCAAATTTTGTTCTGCAAATGAGAAGCTTCACATTAAGAAAAAACAGTCTGTCTGACTGCATCAGACACAGTGAATAATTGTATTAACGTGATTATTTTGTTTACATTGTAAATTTTCCCCTATATATCAAATGACATTTATCTACTTGAATTTCACTTGAATGTTCAAGAAGATACTCAACTCTTGTTTCAGTGACTTAAATGAACTATATCATTTATTCCCATTTCATGGTTAAATTAAATCAAAAATGATGTGATGTCTGTTCAAAATTTATGTGAACCCTTTTCTGTTCTTTAGCTTTGTTATCATGTATTTAAGACGTTAACGAAAGAACATGGAGAATCAACTCTTATTCACATGCTAGCAAAAGGCCAGGTTCTGTCACTTGATAATCATGTACTAGCCCAATAACAAAGATCAAAGTCATTGTATTATTGCTTACAGTGCTAGGGCTTGTAGCTTGGGGTTTATTTTTTATTCAATGAGAGGAAAACATTATAAAACATTCTTGTTCAGCCTGCCAGTGGCCACCAAATTAGGAAAAAACTTTATTGCCCATCTGGTCTTTGAGATATTTTCTTGCTGTTTTTCATATTTTTTACATAAAAGTTAAGCATATGGTACAAAACCAGAGCTGAAGTGTTAAGTTCCTAAAAGCTTTAGCTAAGGCTCTCTGAGTTGTTGTTTCCTGGGTTCATACATGGCAAAAAGCTGTGTAGTTGACTGTAATCTCAGATAATGTTGGGGTTTTTTCATATACAAATAAACTTTAATAAATTACTTTTAGTTTAATTTTCCATTTCTAAAATAGAAGGGCAAGAGAAAGAAGTTAGTATACTGCATGCCTATTTATTTAAATATAACAGTGATTATTAGTTCATAAAAACACAATTTGGAAAATAGTTAGTCTCACATTGTCATAGAAGAAATTCTGGTTGAATTTTTCAGATTCTAACAACAGGTTGTAGCTTCAGTAACTATGTGAAATTATTTGGATTTTATTTGGCTGTTAAATATGACTGCTAAATTGACACACTCTGCAACTCTAAGTGCAATGTATCTCTGTAATATAACTATAACACATTAAGATTAAAAAAGCCACTGTTATGTGCATTCAGGTGTGTATATAAAATACTCAATATTAGGATTTTCAGAGCAGTTACTATACAATGCACTACTCAGGTAAACAAAACAATTTTGAGAAATTCAAACACAACCTAAAATGTTAATTAAGCTACTGTGGGCACATTCTAAGAAGCCATGGAAAGATGCAAATGGTTGTATGCTTTGACCAAGACATGGAAGCATCATAGACTGGCATGTCAGTGATCCACATAGTTACTACAGAGAAGACACTTCCCAGGTGTCAGTGTAATGTAATTAAAGGAATGCTTTGTTAGAAGCAATGAAAGATAGATTGCATTAGATAATATCTATTAGATGTTGTATTTTTATTTAAGTCAAATCTCATATATGCACTAACCTCCAGAAAATGTATTAAAGACAAACACAAAGACATTAGAGCTCTCTTTGTAGTATCTTTTAAAATATATTTTTAAAAAATTCATTTATTTCAGATGCAAAACAGTGCACTTCACCATACAATTTTCTCCTCAGAATAACATAAATAACCATTACATATTCAAAAGCACCTATCTGAGCAGAACTTTAAGAAGTACAGGTATAGATCTTATATGGATAGTATTTTTACAGTTTTGAACATAAAAATTCATAATTCCTTGAAGTGAGCCTTAAGCACTTGCCTTTCAGTAGCATATACTGTATAAATGCCCAAGTAGCAGCACGGATCTGCAGATAATTTCACTAGGGATATGACAGCAGTCTTAATTTTCAATGTCATTACCTTTCAATATTATTTTATCATCAGTAAATTGAACACCCCTTCTTGCCACACATATTTCTTTTCTTTTAAATTTTAACTTTTTTTAGTTACATGCTTTGCAGTACAGTTATGTCTCATGGAGACATTAGAATAATAAATAATATACAGAGGTTCAGGGAATTTTGGGGTAAGTGTTAGGATAATGGCAATAATTAATCTCAATCTCCTTCTTCATTTTCAGTGAACTTACTTAGCATCTGGTTTTGTGTCCAAACAGAACATTCCTTGAAGCTGTCTATCTGTGGATTATAAGGAGTGGGTTTCAAGCAGGAAACTTTCAATATTCTATCGTTGTTAAATAAATCTTTTATCTTTTAAGCTTTTCATGGGTCTAAAGAATTCTATACCTTCAAAAAGTTCTAAGTATTTGATACTTGCAACAGATATAATAGACTGAATGAAATCTTTTAATTTAATTAATAAGTTAATCAAGAGAACTGAGCTTTTTTTCTCATATCTTAACATAAAAGAATGTGATCACATATTAAGTAAGTGATTGATTATATATACCAGAGCAACATTTGTATCCCTGAATTATACTCAGTACAATTTAAGAAAGCTTTGTTCAAAGGAAAAATTAAAAGGAGGGAAAATGGCAATAATTTAGTCCTTTAGGAAATTTGGACTTTAAATTATAAAACAACAACAGTAATCAGGTTGCTGCTGTATTGGACAGGAAATTTAGAAACAGAAAGTGAGAGAGAGGCAGAGCCCACCAAAAGTGTGGGGATAGCCAGACTCTTCAGCACAGGGATACACTTTTATTAAATGAAGAAACAGATAGATGAGCAAAACCTTGCAGTGCCTAACAAAAGTTAAAGGCCAAAAGTTTTATTTGAAGTCAAAATATAACTGTCCATATCAGTTAAAGGAGTTAAAAAAGCAGCCGTAAATTATTTCAGTTCTGTACTCCTTAGTGTCTCAATATATGCTACAAAGACAAGGTATTGTCCCCAGCTACTCTTTCAATTTTGACAATATACAAAACATACATTATTAGCACTTGCAGACAAAGTTTGACCCTGAGTGAAGTCTGGAGTAATTTTAAAAGGCATTTTGTCCAAGTGAATCTTCTCAATTCAGCAGGATTTGTAAAAGTTATTTATTTATAGCTAGAGTGTATCCCTGAAATTCTCCTGTGGCACTCAGACTATGTGACCAACAGACTTTCCTTGACCACTTATAGATAAGGACACCTTTTTCTCATTGGACCTGTACTCTTTTACTACTAGTTATGGTCCTATAATTACACAGCTTATTATAATTATAATTTTAAAATAATGATTTAAAACTGTAATCAAATTTTCTTTCCCTTATGTTTGCATCACTTTATTAGGGGATGATAGTAGGAATGATGTCTTTTTATTTCCCATTTATATTCTTAAAAACAAACAATTTATCCTACCAGAATTTCACAGTAAAATATCAGAGGAGGTCTTAATTCATGCTTTCTCTCTTATTTATGTTCTTGAGATCAGAGGTCACAGGGAATACATTATTATCTCTCTGTAAAATATGTATCTTAGGCCATAAACATGTAAGGTAAAAAGATGAGTTCTTTTCTAAGTGTTCATAAAAAACTAACTTCTTCCTTACAGTGTGCTTACTAATACTGTCTTCTGACTGCAAATTCCTTTAGAATAAGCCACCTTTTCATTTGTATATGCTTGACATTACTGAAAAGGTCATCGAATTGTAAATAGAAATGTATTGCCAGCTAACACTTTTAAGCAATTATTTTAACTTACTTATGCTGATACTGAAATAAATTATCAGAAATTCCATTCCTCCTAACAAATAAATAGCATACTGGTACTAGGAGAGCCTCCATTTTTCCTTTTCCTAGGTTTTTATATAATTTTACCAAAATAATCCAAATCAATCATTCTTCATTGTTCATCTTCATTCTTATCACATTGACTGTGGCTGACATTCGTGCTTAGCTTCAAGACTCTTTTTTTACTTTCAGGATAATGGTGTTAGTAGCAAAATGTGAAGATGTATTTCTAAAATCTTTATTTGCACAAAGTCAAGGCCTAGCAATATTGTCAAAAAGATAGGAAATGAGAACAACCTTCCTGAGTCAACTCTCCTACACCCTCTAGAACAAAAAGTTATGAGTACCTGAATGTATTCTAACATTATAATAACATCTCCAAAAAACAAGCATATTATTTGAATCCCATCTATCATAAATTTGATGTTGATTAGTTACCTCCTGAAAAACATGACAAAATTAGGGGAACAAACAAAAATCAACAAGAAACACTCTCCAAATCTCCAAATTGGGTTAATACTCAAATGGATCACTTTTCCTGGCTTCATTCTCTTCTTACTGGTAAATTTTGTATTTGTTTCAGGCAAAATTTTGAATAGTACAGTAGATATTATATGTATATACTATGACCCATGTACAGAGAGTTAGATTAAGACAAATGAACTCAGTGAATTACTCCTCAGAGAAAATAAATTTCTTATTAGTTGAATACAGACATAGTGAAAGCTGTCATCAAACCGCCAGTCTTTAAATGGAAAACATTCAATTAATTCCTTCCATCATGAGTCACTATTAAATACATCTCACATATTCATCAAACACTGCATGGAAATATAAACAGAATTTATTTATTATACCCTGAAACCACTACAATACCTTCTAATAAATAGGGACTAGACTTTTTTCCAAGGAATCATAAAGGGTGTCTCATCTCCCAGTGTAGATCTAGCTATGCTCTTTGGTTAAAGAGAGGGCTGTTTTAATAGGAACAAATAATTTCTTACAAAAACACTGACTGGTTGATCAGTAAAACCAAATACATAATCTGGTTTTTAAATATACACTGGGACTCTGAAATATGTGTGGATAAGTGAAAAAAAGAAAAGTATTGGAAATTAACAGTAATCCTAATTTTCTTTAACATTTTGATGTTGCGTCTGAATCTTTAACATCATGTTGTTAGAAAAACAAAGAAAACCTGTGTAAGCAAAGTTGAGTAATAAACTTTATCTTGATGTATCCTACAACTGCATATGTTGATGTATCAGTAAATGCTGAAACCAGCCCTGCTACATATGCACTTTCCGGTTCAGACACTTGGAGAAAAACCAAAACCCTGTGCATTGATGATCTATTTGTTATTAAATACAAGGTATCATCTGAGGACTTATTTTTAGCTTCTTACTTCTTCTCCTTTCCCTTCCTTTCTTCCTTCCTGTACTGCAGACCTTGTAGATCCTATTGTAAAAATAGTCAGAGAATCTTTTTGTAAATGTTTAGGAGCCTAAATATTCTGATTCCTTTGTTCATTAACAAGCTGCAGTTTCCAGCTACTTGCTACTTAGATCACTTAACTTTAAACTCAGGACAAGGGAAAAGAAAGCTTTCCTCCTCTGCTTCCTGTTATAGCTGGTGTTGTACTTTTTGTTCTTGTACAAATATGACTTGAATAGTTTTTTTGCTTAGCCTTTAATCTTGTATATCTGACCTAAGGTGAGGTGTTCAGAAGCTTACAAATTTCTTCACAAATATACAGAAAAAATTAATTGAAATTCAAGCCAAAAAGTTGACAAACATTTCTCTACAGATATTGTTTGGCAAAATGTTATCTAGAATGATGGAGATAAATTAAATTATTTGAGATTTTCTCTTGGTGTAAACTATACTTAAATGGAGTACTAATTTCTTTAAAGTAGGTGTAACTTAACACTCAGGTAACTTTTTCACTAAGTGTCTACAAATTAAAATACTCCTGGAAGGTCAACAAATCCCAATTTCCATTATAAGTTTTGCATGTTAATTTATACCAAGATATAAATGACTCCCCCAACTAACATGGCCCTTCCCTTTGTCGTTATTTTTTGACTGACATTCTGGATTGGAGTGTAGTTAGTGATTCATTCTTCTCAGGAAATTATGAAGTTAGAGTTCACTATTTCAGTGCTGTGAGCTGCAGTCAGAGTATTACTTCCATGTACTTCAGAGAAAGTGCTTTGGATTTTTTGGGACACCATCTTATAATATGTTTACTTGTAGTAAAATATACCCATCGAAACTTTCTTTCTTTTCACAGAGATAAAAAAAAATCCTAGCAATATAGAGATAAATTCTTATTTTACCTGCAAAATGAAGTAAAGATCTGGAAGTTGCTGAAAAGGGAAATGGTCTAAGATATTTTACATACTTCATGAAGAAATGTTCACAAAATGGTTGGAATATAGGAGATATTCAGCTGGAATGTTTTGAAATGTGAGACAAAAGCGAAGTAAGGAAAAATGCTCCCACTTTGCTCTCTGATTGGAATAACTACTCATGCTGCAGATTGCCACATCTCAGAGGAACCTTAAAAGTGCTCGGGTAAGCCCATCCTTTCGTAGGTGGTAGATGTTACTCAACCTGTTTTTAAATCCTTACAATAACAGGGGTTGAACACACTTAGATAATTTGTTCCATTCCAAAATTATTCCCGTTAGAAGACACTCCTAACAAGGGCATAGCCCCCTTGTTTATTATTTTTTTCCTGCATCAGTAGATTTAGATGGTCAGTTGATCAACATCCTCTTTAAAACAAAAATTTTACATCATTTGAGATCATGACGCTGCTTACATGATTTTTTCCACAAAATAATACCACTGAATTTTCTCTTGTTTTTAATATACACTATTTTAAAACCACTTATATTTGCCCATCTTTTCTTGTGCATATTCATCTTATCAACTCTGTAATAATCTGTGACCTCTATTGTGTGTATTCTACCAGGTGATAGACATCATGACAACAAACATGAGAATAATTACCTCGTACATCTTAGCACTTCTGTTTTGAAAAACTGATACAGTCGCCTACCTTTTAACATCATCTTCTTGTCAATCTACATTCAGCCCTTACCACAGTACAAAAAATGCCTATGTTCTTTCTGCAGTTCTACTTTGTAAGCAGTTATTTTATAAATGGAAAGTTTTTTCTTTCTAAATCTAGCACAATATTCTTATCTCTTTTGAATTTAATTTTTATGATTTTGTTTTATTTACCAAAATCAACTGATTTCAGTTTTAGCTCTGTAGTGTAAAGGGCCTGCCATCTCTCAGTCCTGAATGTCATATGTAAACTTCCACTGATTTATTACTACTACATCAACCATGTCTTTAGCTTAAATAGAAAGTAATAATTAAAAAAGTACTAAAAAAATAAGAAAAATCCTTGCCCAATCATGTTTGAAAACAAACAACAATCCTTTGAGGTTTTAACCAGCTGTGACTTCTCTAGAAGAGTAATATATAACCCATAATTGCTTACTTTGCTTATAAAAGATGTGGTGCATTCAAAAATTAAATATAGACAGGCAACAGCATTTCTGCTGACTGCTCCTTAACCACAAAGCCAGTACCCAGAAGGAAAAGAAAATGAAATTGCTTTGCCACCATTTGTTCTTCACAAATTAATGCTGACCATAGCTTAGAACCTGATTATCCTCCAAGAACTTACAAATTGATTGTCCAATAATTTGTTTTCAGTAGCTTTCTAGTGTTATATCCAGGCTGAACATTTTATAGCTCCCTAGGTGCTCCTTCTCCCTTTTTTGATGATAGGCATTGCATTTGACCTTCCCTGCTCGTCTGAGACCTCAGCGTCATCCACAGCTTTCTAGAGGTATTTGCTAATTGTTCATAGATTTTTTAAGTTAGCCATTTAACATTCAAAGGCAAATTTCCCTAAGACTCTGTAAATTGCAATATACATAACTCATTTAAACATTATTTAACCCAAGCTTCCATTATTCTTGTGTTCCCATACTCTTGAAATTAGTTGTGGTATGCATCTGATTACAGTTAACTTTTAGAAAACAAAAGATATGTTGTTCTTTTCAGCATCAACATTTATTTGTTTAGTATACCAGCTCTTAATTCAAGTTATGTTTTCCCTTATCTTTCTTTTATACCTTCAATTTATTTGCATCTTTTGAAATAAAAATATCAGTTTGTTTCCATAAGCAGCAAATATCTGACAGGCATCTGTAAGCACTTAAGAACTGAAAACTGAGCCAGTGATAAGAACACATGTACAAGTTGCTCAGAAACAAAAAAATGCATATGCTATTAATATAATGAACTTTTTGAATAAGTTGAAAACTACATTTTAAATGGCTTCTTTTTAAAAATATTTTTGTTTCTATTCAACTTAAATGAGTCTGTACTTCATGTATCCCTTATGTATAGAAATTTAATGTTAAAAGAATTTTTTAAAATTCCAATATTATACAATTATAAATATTATGAAAATATTTTATTTTTGTTTTAGAACAGTGTAGCTCTTATAATTAATAGAAAAATGGCATTTCCTTTTGTGGAATTATGTTAGCTGGTAACCTTTTGATACTATTAGGAAAATAATTTGGTTTTGTTTCATCTTTTAAGTGTGAATGCCCCAATATTTAATAAAAAAAACAAAAAAAACCTGGATTTTATACTACGAAGAGATATTTAACTTGAGACATTGACCTTTCATATCTATGAAGCAGAATTTAACATCCTAAAAATTTCTGAACATCAGCACATGTCTGCTGGAAAGTATTGGTTTTATAAAATAAGAGACACTAATACTACGGGAAATTCAATCTGTTGAACCATAGCTTGCATCTCAGAAAATTGTTTATAATGCATAAAAACAGCTCTCATGAGCAGTGTTAGATATTCTTGCATAATGGCAGAAAATGCTCATTAATTAATTAGGCACAGATAGATCTATCACACTCTCATTTAATCTCTCCCCAGAGAAGGAGGACCCATGAACCCTCTGCATCACACTGGAAAAGTAAGTGAAACTGGAAGGGGAACAAACTGGTGTGAAGAGTCCTGAGCTGGCCCAGTGCAGTCTGACAATATATCCATTGAAGCATCTTAACACAAGTTTGAAGTAAGTTGAACTAAGTCACTGTTAAGAAGCCAGCATTAAGCATCAAAATAAGTAAGAAAAAAACTTTTCCATAACAAATTATCACTTTGAGGTAAATCTTGATTTACTTTATAATCACTTTTCCACTGCATTATATTATTCCTTAGGTAGATTATTTTATGCTGATTACTGCCTTAGAGAGACCTAAAATTACCTTACATGAAAATAAATGTAGGTAAAGCATTAATAGATGGGTCCATTTCATTTCCGATGTTTACATCCACCTTTGTGAAGGCAATAATTTTCTTGTCATGTCCAGAAATTTACACCTTCAGTTGACAATCCTGGTTGCCATTACCCAGCTACTACCAAAAATCACACAATCGTTAGAGTTGGAAGGAACCTCTGGAGATCATACAGTCCAATGCCCCTGCCAAGGCAGGGTTACCATGAGCAGATAACACAGGAATGTGTCCAGGTGGGTTTGGAATGTCTCCAGAGAGAGAGTGTCCACAATCTTCCTCAGCAGCCTGTTCCAGTGCTGTGCCACCCTCAGTGTAAAGAACTTCTTCCTCATGTTGAGGTTGATCTTATTTTTATTGAAGGTGTTGAGGTGTGTTACTTTACAGCCAATCCTCTTTGTCCTGTCACTGGGCACCACTGAAAGGAGTCTGGCCCCATCCTCCTGACACCTGCCTTTGAGATATTTATAGGTATTGATGAGATCCCCTCTCAGACTTTTCCAGACTAAACAGGCCCAGCTCCCAGAGTCTCTCCTCATGAGAGAGATGCTCCAGACCCCTGGTCATCCTTGTAGCCCTCCATTGGACCCTCTCCAGCAGCTCCTTGTCTCTCTTGTGCTGAGGAGCCCAGAACTGGGCACAGTACTCCAGATGTGCCTCACCAGGACCGAGTAGAGGGGGGATCACCTCCGTCGACCTGCTGGTCACACTCTTCCCGATGCACCCCAGGACACCATTGGCCCTCCTGGCCAGAAAGGCACTGATGGCTCCTGGACAACTTGGGATCCACCAAGAGTCCCACAGGTCCTTCTCCACAGAGCTGCTCTGTAGGAGCTCAGCCCCAGCCTGTGC
Organism: Pardalotus punctatus; assembly: GCA_013400915.1. Lineage (NCBI taxonomy): Eukaryota > Metazoa > Chordata > Aves > Passeriformes > Pardalotidae > Pardalotus > Pardalotus punctatus. Next base: position 35,653 of record VZTX01023067.1, read on the forward strand.
TGCCACTTGGGGCTGTTCCTCTCCAGGTGCAGGACCCGACACTTGCCCGTGTTGGACTCATTTTCACTCGACCCAACTCCCCAGCCTGTCAAGGTGCCACTGAATGGCAGCACAGCCATTTAAAATCAGTAAAGCTGATTTTATGGATAAAAATATTATTGTAGTGAAATTCTATATTGTGAGATAAAAGAGCTGTTAATGTATTTTTTCACAGTAGGTGGTCAGACCCTCTGAGACTCTTGGAGCTCTCATGAAGTTCTAGCAGAAATTTTTAGCTCATACAATACCTGCTGCCATCAAAAATGGTTTTGTTCTATTCTAAGTTCTTTGAAGCATTGCATTTAAAACATTTATATTTTAATAGATATTGAAAACTGTTCTAAATGTCTTTTCTGTCATTCTAACAGGGTAATGAAATTCTTTTAAATAAATTTAGAGAATGTTTACTTAGATAAATGTGAATATTTTTTCAGTCAGTTCTTTGAAACTAATATTTTAAGTACTATCTGTGTCACTTGTAATGATACAAATATCACAGAGTTGAAGAGCTTCAAGTTTTTAATTGTTATGTTTTGATTTGGTCTGGAGAGTTACTTTTTTTTTAAGAGGGCATAAATATTTTTTAGGACAGAACATTATTCTGTTTTCTGAATTTCCTAAGAGCCTGTAGTGGTTGACCCTGGCTGGATGCCAGACACCCACCAAAGCCTCTCTGTCACTCCCCTCTACAGCTGTACAGGGGAGAGAAAATATAATGAAGGATTCATGAGTTGAGATAAGGACCAGATGAGATCAGTCACCAAATATGGTCATGGGCAAAACAAACTAGAATTAAAAATATTAATTGAATTTGTTACTAACCAAATCGGAACAGGATAATGAGAAGTAAAAACAGACTTTAAAAATACCTGCCTCCTACCCTCCTTCCCTCCCAGCTCTACCTCCTCCACCCCAACAGCACAGTGAGATGGGGAATAGGGGTTATGATCAGTTCATCACATGTTGTTTCTCCCATTGCTCAGGGAAATGAGCCCTTCTCCTACTCCAATGTAGGGACCTTCCCATGGGAAGAAGTTCTCTATGAACTTCTCCAGTCTGAGTCCATCCCACAGGCAACAGTCCTCCCCAGACTGCTGCAGCATGGGTCACTTTTCCATGGGGTGCAGTCCTTCAAGGACAGGCTGCTCCAGTGGGGACTCCTCTTGCCACAGGCCTCCCACGGGTTCAGAGCCTCCTCCCAGGTATCCACCTGCTCCCGTGTGTCTCTCCTGCACAGGCTGGGGGTGGATCTCTGCATTTCCATGGACTTCCACAGGTTGCAAGGGTACAGCTGCCTCACCATGGTCTGCACCACAGGGTGCAGGGGAATCTCAGCACTGGTGCCTGGAGCATCTCCTGCCCCTCCTTCTTTAGTGACCTTGGTGTCTGCAGTGTTTTTCCTCTCACATGTTCTCTCCCTGCGCTTCTCCTGCCTCAATTATAACTGCGCAATAACTTGTTTTCTCTTCTTCTCAAATATGTTATCACAGAGGTGTTACCATCATTTGTAACTGGCTCAGTCTTGTCCAGTGGCACATCTCTCTTTGAACCTGCTGATTTGCTCTTCCAGAAATGGAGGAAGCTTCCAGCAGCTTCTCACAGAAGCCACCCCTGTAGCCCCTCCGGCAACCAAATCTTGGCCATACAAATCTAATATAGAGTCAAGTGTCCGGATGAAAATCNCCTTCCTTCCATTTTAATATGGATATAGATTCAATATATTATACCATTAAAATATTAAATCATTCCTCCTATTGCTTTAAGTTAATTAAAGACAGAGGAAAAGGTCTGGTTTTGCAGGTTGTTTTCATGCAGCAGCAATCCTAAAAGTGAATAAACCCAGAAAACTGAGCAAAAAGTAAATGAACTGTGTACACTGAGACCTCTTCATCAGAGCCGTTAGAATTTGGGGCTTGCTCTTGGTGATTTCTGGATTGTATTTATTACTGCTGCATAAGGAATATTTCTCAGATAGCTGTGTCTAACTGTTAAAGCAACTTCTGTATAAAAAAAAAAAAAAGAACCTGGGAATAAATGATTCCATTACTGACCTTAGAAATATAAGTAGATGAGAGCATCTGGTAATTTTCCGTTCAACACTAATGCTCATTAAACCCCATGAAAATTAGTAAGCATAACATTGTGTTGTGCAGAAGATAACTTTTCTGTAGGTATTTCAGAGCTACCCATGCAGTGCTTTTTGTAGGAACTAAGGTAAAAGGCACAAGGACCAAAGACACTAACGATCATATAACTGCAACATACATGCAAAGCAGAAATGTTTTTGCACCCTCTAGAAGTCCTTTTAGAAGAAAGATATACAATTCCCTCAAGTAACTGGGAAACGAAATTCATTCGGGAAATTTCATTATGTAGAAAAATTTGCATCTATCTAATTTTTCTGGTGCAAGAATAGTAAAGAAATATATAAACTAGGAAGAATTCCAATCATTACTACTGTGGGAAATAACATTTAGTTGTACTGATTGTTACAGAACAACTTAGGTAAGGAATTTAAAAATATAATAAATATATAGAGAGTATCTGAATACTTTATGAGATTCCAAACATAAATATTCATACTGCAATTTATTTGGGTGGAATCTTAGCCAACTCCCTACTCACAACTATGGTGCTCTATTCATTGCTTCGGCTCAGTTCACAGGCATTTTTTTGTTAGTGAATCACCACAGCAAGCAACAGAAAAATCCAGAAATCAGGGTAATGTTTTCAGCAAAATATATTCCATTCACAGAGAGTTATGGTCGTTTTGATATTTTACTGAGTTTGCCTGTTGATTTTGCTAGCAGAAAGGGATTGCGAGAGATACTTCTGTGAGAAGACACCAGAAGCTCCCCCCAGGCAAGACAGACTACTGCCAAGACTGTCCCACTGATGGCCAAAATGGAGCCCCTCAGTAACGTTTGTAGAACCTCTGTGATAATGCATTTAAGAAAGCATAAAAAACCAACTGTGCAACCGCATTTGGGAGAAGAGCATGAGAATATGTCAGAGAAGTGGCCCTCTAGACACCAAGGTCAGTGGAAAAGGAGGAGAAGGAGATGCTCTAGGCACCACAGTAGAAATTCTCCTGCAGCATATGGAAGTCCATGTTACAGCAGGCTATATCCTGAAGAACGCTGCAGGGACAGGTGCCTGACCAGAACTGCTGCCCATGGAGAGGAACACCTGCAGATTCAGGCTTGCTGTCAGGATCAATGATCTCATGCTGTGGAAAGAATCCATGCTGAAGCTGTTCTTGAGGAACTGTAGTTCCAAGAATAGACCCACATAGGAAAAGTTCATGAAGAGCTTTCTCTGTGGGAGGGGCTCAAGGCTGGAGCTGAGAAAGAGAGGGAGAAGGAAAAAGAGAGAGGTGACGGGCTATGAACTGACTTCAACCCAAATTTCCCATTCCTTTGGGCCACTCAATTAGGGAGTGGAGGGTAGAGTAGTTAGGAGTGAAATTGAGCTTGTGAAGAAGGGAGGGGTTGGGGAAACATGTTTTTACTTTTGTTCTTATTTCTCACTTTCTTCTATTATTGTAAATTTGAACTAAATTAAATTAATTTCCTCGAGTCAAACATGTTTTACTCATGACCCTGAGATTAGCTCATTTGGTTAGAGCATTGTGCTAACACCAAGTTTGCTGGTTCAATCACCATATGGACCATTCAATCATGAGTTGGACTTGGTGATCCTGGTGGGTCCCTTCCAACTCAGAATATTCTGTGATTCTGTGTAACTGTGAGTAGTCTTCTTTCCTTACCTCAACCCATGATCTTTTAATTGTGTTTTCTCCCACTGTCCTTTTGAAGAGGTGAAGTGATAACAGTTGTGTGGGCATCTGGTGTCCGGTAAAGATTAACCCAACACAAAGACAACAGCTGGACTTTCAGGTCCTCTTTGGTCTTTATGACAGATTTGCAGCCCTTTGTGAAGTGCAACACTATGAACTCTGGAAACACAGATTTCAAAATTCACCTGGGAGTCAAGCTCTGTACTTATAACTGTGTAACAAACTGTAAAAATTTCATCCCATCTGCTCTCTCTTCCCTTTGCAAGTGGTACTTAAGTTGGTTAGGCACAAATGTGTTATGGTAGGTCCATCTTATTGTATTATAAATACTCTCCAACATTTGTTAAACATATATATTTTACCCAAAATTATCTCTGAAATAAGTGAGAAAGAAAGGGGAGAAGACAGATGGCACAGTTTGTAGAAGGAAATCTGAGAAATTTTACATATATCCTACAATTTATTAGGAAACAATGCAAAATTCTTGCCTGAAATTTGTAGTGAAAAAGAAAAATAGTAAAATATGAGAGAGAGCAAAGCCAGCTAGTGGAGTGCAATGCAATAAATCATCATTTGCTGATCCAGTAGAAGTACATGGGAGCAATTATACTTTGGCAGCTATTTTATTTTTCCCTTATGGAGTTTCAGACTTATACACTAAGATAGCTTTCATGTGATTAAAACTTGCACCATGTTTAATTTCCTTCAAAAGAACAATCACTTTAAAAGGGAGAGAGAGAGGGGGTGAAAGAGACCCAAAAGAGAGTGAAATAATGCTGGGGGTGGAAAAGGGGCAGTAATTTTGCCCAGATAATGTTGTCATACTTTGTAAAGCCTTTAATGCTGGAATTTATTTATTAATGATGCATGGGTTATTACCCACCATCTGTCTTGTGTTAGCAGTGGGCTGTTTCAGATTATGGTAATGTGTTTCTGATTTGAGTCGTGTTGAAAGCCAGAACAAGGCATCTCATGTGCAGTCCTCTTTGAGGCCTGCTGTTTTCAATTCCTCTTCACAGAATGGGCTTTTATTTGATTTGTTATGGGGATTTTTTCTTCTGTTGCCAAAACAGCTGCAAGCCTGGAAGGGAATGAGACACAGGGCCACAGCAAACTTGTTAGCTCATAAGAGAAACAGAATGTTCCAGGAACAAAAAAGGGAGCTGAAGGAAAAGGGAGAAAGAGAGAAAGATGAGGGGAAGAGAAATGGTAGGAAGGGACAAGAGAGAAGAGTGTTTAAGTGAAAGGACAAAGATCTCTAATGATTTTTTACTTGGTTTTTCATATCCTGATCACATAAAAAGATGTTTTCTATTCTAAGTGTCATACAGCAAACTATTTAATTTTTAATTTAATATCTTATTTAACACAGGAAGTCTTCTTTTTTTTCTTCTGTTTTTGAAAGGCTTCAACTGCTTTTATGCTGGTGCAAAGCAGGAAATAAAACATTTACCCCAAATGAGCTTGCACCAAAGAGCTAAAAAAACCCAAAGCTAAAACCCAGGTCTGCTCATGTTTCTGATGTGACATGCAGTGTGCCCATGGTAGAGAGATGGAAAGGCAAGGAGAAAAAAACAGCGGCTTCCTTGCTGAGAATCGTCATTTAGGTCTCAGAGTCTATCAGTCAGAATGCTGAGCTGTATTTCTGAAATTAAATAAGTAGACAAATTCATTTCTCTCCATTAAACTTGATTCCTCTTCACAACACCTGGACTATGCATTTTTTATCCCAGGTGCATGTGTACTACATTTTTAATTTAGGGAACATTTTTGGAAAATAGCATGTGTTGTATAAATAAACATGTTTAAGTTAAACCTTATGAAATATTTTACAGAAATCTGTTGGTTAGGAAAAGCTGAACATTCCACATGCTCAAATGAAATTTTTTTATGTTACATACTAGAGCAATATGCCATCTCATTTTCAGACCATGACATATTGACATGTTTGTCTTACATGCACAGAATCATACACAGAATAGCACTTAATTTTTATATGGAAAGTGTCTTTATTTGCAGATGGATAAACACTAGATAAACATTTCTTATTCTTTCCATTAGACTGATGCTTTAACCAACAGTCTTTTTTCTGTCAGTTTTGACCATACACACTTTTATTAAAATTCAATAATGGTTTCAGAAATTTTCATGTATATAATAGGAAAAAAAAACAATTTGGGTTTTGTTATTGTTGCTATTTGGTTGGCGTTTTTTTGGTTGGTGGTTGACTGGTTGGTTGGTTGTTTGTTTTAGTGGGTTTTTATGTGTTTTTTGTTTTGTTGTTGCTGTTTGTTCATGGTTTTTGTTGTTTGAGGTTTTTTGTTGGTTTTTTTGGGTGTTTGTTTGTTTGTTTGTTTGTTTGTTTGTTTGTTTTGGGGGTTTTGGAGGGGGAGATTTTCCACTGGTGAGAACAAAGTATGTGTAGGGAACTTCTATACAGTAGAATTTCAGACCTGAAACCAGTACTGTCATGTTTTTTGCAAAGTGTGCTGAATTTGTAAAAGTCACAATCCATTCACAGCCACTTACTGAACTGTGGCTAAATTTCTGTGCATCAATTTCTCGTATGTACCAGAAGCTTCAGTTCTCTAGTCCAATTGAATTGGTAGTTGGATGTCAGTCTTCAACAAGCAGTTCACAAACTCTCCAGAAGACTACCCACAAAGCAGCCATTTTGCAATTAATTATTTCCTTTAGAGTTATTCAAAAGATGTTGACAAGCAAGTGCTTTCTCCCCCCCTTTTTTTTTGTTGTTGGTTTTTTTTTTTTAAAGAAGCTCTCATTCCCCTTTCTTGATTTTTACCAACCAAAATCTAGGAAACAGTATGATGTAGGTCATCTTAAAGCTGATTTTGTGTTGAGCTGCTTTGCCATTTCTTAGTGCAATGAATTAGGTTGAAATACTAGTCTTTAAAAGTCCTTTTATAATGTATGATGATGTGATTCGACTTCCTTTTCTTGTCAGAGCTCAGCAGCTAGGAACAACTGCTAAGCTCTTGCTAACAATCTTCAGTAGAAATCTCTGTTTCCGTAAGGACATATAATGGTGTCATAGTGACTGAGATTTCTGACTTAAATTGGCTATGAATGATCTAATCTGTTTTATCAGGCCTCTTTTATTTTAACAGTAGGAAAATAAATGTATTCATTGAGGGAAAAATTGAGTGAATATTTTCTATATTGAAAATACAAAAGGCAAATGTGGCTCTTAAGGGAAATTTAAACCTGAAGAGAATATTTGCCTTTTAGAAGACTTTTTGGAATAGGTAAGAACTTATTTAGAATATCTCAAAAAACCCCAAAGCCCTCCATCCTCTTTGTGTGTGAGAAAAAAAATCAAAAAAGTACAGGCAATGGTGACAAAGGACATAGAAAGACACAAACTGAATAATCCAAAATGGACATCCATGAAGAGCATTCTAAGTTACAATTTCTTTCTACACTATGAACACTTTAACTGCATTTGATCATAGCACATATGTATTCTGATAATAGTTTATCCTTTGAGTGAGATAATACAATTCAATTTTTCTTGTGCAGTTCAAGTAAATATGAAAAAGAAGCCAAATATGCCTATGTAAATCTCAATGATTTCATATGTTCCCTCACACTTCTTTAGTGTATATGAGTAAAATTACTAAAGTGTTTTTGTCATGTGTATTCTTATGACATGGAGCTTCAGAGAAATTGATATATGTGAGTTCTGCTGACAGACAACAGTTACTATCTGTTAGGAATTAAGGAAGATTAGAGGACAAATACTTTTAAGCAAACGGCTGCTTTCTCCCAACATTGTTAAACATGGTCTTTCACCTGTTACAGATTTTCTTCATAGTATCAAAGGTTTTTGCTTGTTTGAACACAAGGGGAAAACAGCTATTTCAAGTTGTTTACACAGAGCAAACAAGGGCACAAACAGGGAAGGATGTGCATGTTAATTAGGTATGGGCTTCAGTAAGATAAAAACCTGACACTTTCTCTGTAGTTGCTTCTCCACTGCCTGTCTCAAAGCTCACAGAAGCCCACCAATCATTTTATATTAACTTAGATATGTTCTTTCTGATTTTATTCTCGTAACACAGTCTTCTTTTCATCATCTTTCTTGCAAACATCCTTAAATATATTATTGCTTTTGGAATGTTTCCAATGGGATTAAAAATTAAGGACATGTGATGGTTCCTATCTGAACCAATGCTCCAGGCTTAATGCAGCTTATACAGGTCCAGCAACATAAGAGATCAAAAAGCCGCCTAATTTGAAAATGGTGGTTCTAACAATAGCCAAGAGTATATGTTTAAGAAAAGACTATGAATAAGAAAGTTCCATGAATACTGTCACTAGTTTATTTTCTGACAACCTGAACTGTAACTCTTTCTGAGATAATGGTTCCTTAGAAATTTTTGGATTAATAGCCTTCATGTGCAAGTTTTAGTCCATGGATTACCTACTCACTATTTGGACTTATTTGTATTTCTGACCTGCAGGGAATCTTGTGCTATTGAGTTCCATGGTTCAGTTACATGTGCCATAGAAAGAGTACTTCAATTTAGAAACTGATGCCTGCTAATTTTGATAGGGTTTTTTCTACTTATTTTACAAGTAATAATATGCAAGCATTCCCTATTTACATTCATCATACCATTTACATAACTTTTCTGTATGTCAAGCTAATCAGCCATTATTTCACTCTGAGGTCTAGTAAGTACAAACTCCATACACAGAAGGTACTGTATGGCACAGTATCTATTCACAAAGAGCTGTGGATCAGACATTCACAATCTGACATTTGACTTGGTTGTACTCCTAAACATAATCCAAAACCCATAGGGGTAAAAAAAAAGGAATCAGAAAGGATTCTGCTATGAACAGAAATTAAATCACATATACATTTGAAGAATGTAAATGATATTTACATAATCTTTAAGTATTCAAATAAAAAAAAAATTGTAGTAAAAGTCAACATGAACTTTACCCTATTATTTTGATACATCGTAAGCCTGCCCTTCTTTTGTTACTCCAAGTTTTTCAGAATCACATGGGCAAGTGAGTTCCTTTTTAATCAGGATAATAAATAAATATTTAAGTACAATCATAAATTTAGTGGAATCAGTAAAAAACCCCAAACCAATAAAACTCCCAAAAAACCAACCCAAAAAACCCAAAAAGAATGAAGAAATAGTTCAAACATATCCAACCAAAACTAGTGACTGTATGAATGCTTCCACTCCTAGGCATCTCCTTGTCGTTGGTGAAGAAAAGAAGGAGATATGTGGTATCTGTATATATATATATATATATCTGTAATATCTACAGATATATAGAGGTCTAAATGAAAGTAATAAGAAGACTGATGTGTGGAAGGAACCATCACAGGAAAAAGAAAAAAGGGTAGTCATCCATAACTTCATGACTTAAGTCTCTTATACTCCACAAACAAAACAAATACATCTTCAGCTTTCTAACTTCTTCAATTTTGTTTGAAAATGTGAAAAATACTCTGTAATTTTTCTTAGTTCAAGTACATATACTGTCATGAATAACTTTAATAATTTCTTTTTTTTGTTCTGTTATACCCCAATCCACTGATCAAGATAGGATGTAGACTTCTAACTTTATTTTTGTAAGAAGAAAAGAAATTTCTCTTCTGAACTCATACTGTCTTCCAAAGGCTTCAGTTAGTCCAACATACTGATCTGTACTCAAATCTTAAGAGGAGAAGGTAAATGATAAAAATAAACATTTTCTTATATCCATTGGAAAGAAAAAAAAAAAGACAACAAAATTGATTAGAAATATTCATGTAAAGCATCTTGGAATTCAGTTACATGATGAGTGAATGACTATATTAGCAGGCTATTTAAAACACTTTAATTAAACAAAACCATAAATTTGAATGTCTTCCAAACTCTGGTGTATGAAATGAGACCAGAAGAGGTAATGACATACAGTACACATTTTACAGTTTATTTTGACAGACTGTAAAGCAGGACTTTTAAAAACAATGACTTTACACTCAAACTAGTATGTTTTAATTGATCTGCAGGCCACAGTCTCTGTAAAATATTTTTTCTATTGATCAATATAAGGTCAATATATTTGCTGTCTTCCTTTCACTTCAAGTGGTGTGTATCAGTGTATACCATAATTTCTCAAAGACTTGTGATGTGGGGATATATGACACCACTTGTGATGTGGTGTCATATGGTACTGTGAAAAAGACTACTTAACTATTGGATTGGCATATCCTGTCCCTCCTCCTCACCTCACCCCTGTCCCCCAGCCCGGGAATGGCAGTTTTCCTATACAAAACCTGTAGCTCTATTGTGTATGTGTGAATCTTTCCTTCTTTATCCTAAGTTCCACACTGAGTAACAACACAGCCAAACCTTCTGAAATCCGGGTGGCAAAGTTTTATTTTGAAAGACAAACAGAGGCTGCCCTTTATTACTGTTGGAAAATACACGATAATATAGAAAACCACAGCAGGACAAATTCTCCCTTCATGGGCATACAGAGAACGTTCATTGACGTCAAAAGGTTTTCTGGAATTATATGTTTAATGGAAAAAATATGGCCCATTGTGTCAGCTACATTGCTTTGAAATTCAGACTGACTTAGACTTCAGGATGTGAAAAGCTCATATCCCAATGCAATTGCCACCTTTTTTAATGGACTCATTTCTATGTCTTTAGTAAATATTTTCACCTACTATGTTTATGTTACATGTAAATCACATGCTATAAAATGAAATTTAAATGTAATAAAAAATAAAAATTAAATAAAAAATTTTTATTTCTGAATTTCTGCTGTGGATAAAAAGAGAAATCTCTGCACCTCAATTCCTCTAAATACATAATTTTCTTCCAGATTTCCATTGAGTTGCTCATACCAAATTTAGTTTTGCAAATACTATTTTTTGAGCATAATTTTCCTCCATAGATGAGCTGACCATGCTTATAGCATGCTGTTTTTCCAGCGATGTAAATATGCAGTCAGATAACAGCTATCAACTCTCCCTACAAACCTTGTCTTTTATCCTCACACTAAAAGAATGTTCACATGAAATCCATAGATGCATGAGTACTCATAAAGTGTTTTTAACCATTCTCCAAAAGGGGGCTTTACAAAAGCACCATTCACAGGCTATGGAATCTGCTTCTCTAATGAAGATATATCCACACAGTGTGAGGGAGATGAATTATCTCTGTCTTAAAAGTGTCAGAGATACTGTTCTATTTGCTCTATCCATTGTTTGGATAGGAAAGCTAAACTTTTAACTCAAAGTGGGGATTAGATGAACAGCTATGCATATTAAGTTTCCTTTGCACATCCACTCAAAATCTATGAAAGGGAAAAAAGAATTATTTTTTAGGGGTTGTTGAAGTGAAGGGGTGGGGAGAAATGTTTGGTTTGATTTGGATATTTTTTGGTTGTGTTGTTTTGTTTTGTTTGGCATTTGCTGTTTTCCTTGTTTATTAGTTTGTTAGTTATTTATTAATTCATATCCTTTCTTTAAACACAAAATCTATCCAAATCTCAAGTGTGTAATTTCTGCCATTAACTTCTGTCAGGACATTGGTCAGCTCTCTGAAAAAAAATCTCCTACAGGAATCAAAGGAGATAAAAGCAGAACATTAACCAGTCAGGGAACAAGTATGTGCCATCTACCATATTATATTTATTAGGCCCAACAGTGGGAAAGGACCAGTGATTTACTGAGTGATTGGAACACCTCCTTCCATTTAAAAGCCTTTCACCAAGGCCAAATTGCTAATTACTTGGAGACTAGCAGAAACCAGCTATAGACAGACCAGCTACAAGCAATGCCTGCCAGAACAGCCAGACAGACCGGCTTTTTTTGTCCAACTGGCTCAAACAATAATGACGGAGTTTGGCAAAACAAACAAAAGTCTAAACACTGCCACCAAATTTAAAATGTCAGTAACCCAGAGATTGATGCCTCGATCCTACAGAGTCAGAAATTATGTAGCCTACATAATTTCAAATTTGTAATCCTGCAGGATCTAATAACATACCTCTTGACCCAGAAACAGATATTTAACCAGGAATGAGAATAATAAGGTTTTAAGGTATATTCAACTCCTAAAATTAATGTATTCAACAGCAACACCTTAGTTTTGATTCATGAATATCCTTATGAACTGCTGAGTAAACTGCTGCTTATTTTTTTAAGCCCCCACTAAGTCCACATCATGCTTGATAATTTACACCACTTTGCCTCCAGAAGACTACTTTACTGTTCATTTTAGATGTATTAATCTACATTTAGTATTTATTTCTTGATTAAAAAAATAAAGCAAAAAATAAATAAACCTACTACTTACTGCCATAAGCAGTATGCCATTATATGAGAACTTTAAATTTCAAAGCAGCATGAGAAAATTTATATCAAGAAACAAAATATTTCCTTGTAGCCATAACATTTCAACTAATTAAAATCCTGAAATATCACTTATGTAAATAAAAATAGCCTAAACAAACAAACTCCCCCTCCATTTTCAGGCGATATGAAAAGCAAAGAACAAAGATTAATTTTTTAAAAGAAGTTTATACTAGAGGGTCTAACAACATTATCATCATAGATATGAGTTCTATATTGTTTTATTTGTGTTCCCTTAAAAACCTCAATTGGAGTGCAGTTATTTTCTCATGGGTCCAGGGTGCTGATTATTTGAATTAGTTGTAAAATCAGGGACTAAGCCTGGAAGCAATTATCTGCACCAGATATAGATGTGGAGATATTTGAAGATAAGTAGAAAGGACTCAAAATTCAGACCTTTTCTCCCTTTTCTCAGATTTTAGAGAAAGTAATAATTGTGTTTTTTCTTGCTTTCTACATGCATCTTGAACTTAGGAGAGTGCTAAATTTAATATAATTAATAATAATTTTCTTATAACAGAAATGTAACTTGACAAGGTAATTGAAACATTAAATTCACAAAACAAAACATCACATTAAATTTATGAGAAACTTACTGCATTTTTCTTAGAAGGTGTAACTTTGAAGAATGAGTGAATAGTTCTGTATTTCTGTCCTTTCAGCTTGTTTTACCATTACAAAAGCTTTTCTAGACATATGAAAGTCAGTAATACCTGCTAAGTACTTTTCTTGCAATATGCAAAGCTATTCACCAGGACCAGACTAAGATCATCAAACTTCACTTCTAAAGCTGAAAGTAGTGTAAGCAAAGTTTTGGCAATAGAAGATGAATATAGAACTTGAACTGGACAGTAAGAATATCACTTGCTAACTAGTGCACTTTACAGAGGGAGAATGAATCAATTTGCCAATGTAAAGGGTGCATTTTAGAAAAAAAAAATTTACAAAAAGTGCATAATTTCTTCACTAGCAGAGAAAGAACAAGTGGTTATTAAAGAAAACCCAGAAGGTTGCATATAGATCAGTAGGGTAATTTACACAAATTCCACCACCCCATTTAAGATTATTTGGTTGCTTTATTTGACCCAGAGGCCCCACTCATTACATGAATTTGCTCATCTGTTTAAAGAACAGAATGCCTGCTAACCATTTTCCTGTGCTTTGACGCATTTGTTTCCAAAGTATGTCTTTTAAATTGAGTGAGAATCAAGCTTAATGCACACAGTTCCATAACAACATTCCTTGTAATGAGAGACATCTTTTAATGGAAAGTACTGCCCTATTAAATTGAAAACATACAAAATATAAACCACATATATCAGTATGTAAAAAATAGAGCCCTTTCATTTATTCATGTCACTAAACAATGTGATGATGCATACTAAAATAAAACATATACACACCAAAGGGATTATATTCCCACTAGCATAAAGATGGCTCTCAGAAAAAGGTGAAATACTGAAAAATCTGATCCCAGTTGAGCAGGCAAACAAGGAATAATATCCATCCAATATTAATTTGGATCTCTAATTGCAATGAGTTCAATCTCCCTTGCACTATATTCAGTGATAAATTTCATTAAATCACAGAATCAATACAGGAATAAAGCTGAGCCCTTTGGGGTTTGATATTGCAAAATTTTAAAAGCTTTTCAGTTTGTATTTATGAAATTCTAAGTGGCAAGTATCCCATCATGTATCAGTGCTAGTAGAGAAATGCACATACCAGGAGCAAGAAAGGAAAATTATTCCCCACAACCTTTGAAATTTGACTAAATTTTCTTTTAAAATGCTCGTCTTCTATTCCATACTGCACGAATTGTGATCACCATATAACAACTTAAGTAGACACAAAATGTCCAAAGTAGTTTTACCTTTAATTTACTTCCTAAGGATATTATGCACAAGGGTATGGATCATGTGACAATCAGTGTTCAAAAATATATTTTAGTCTAAATGAATGGAAAAGGAAACTAAGGTGATTGATTACATTGGTCTTTTAAAATTACATTTTGAGCAATGCATAAGATTTTGGTTTAAAGGCAAGAAAAAACTGCACAAGCTCTTTTTCTTATTTTTTATTTTTACAGACATCTTGGAACATAAGAAACAGACCACACAATACAAAACATGTCAGATCCAGAAAAAGCGTGCCACATTTCATTAAGCATAAGCTGTCTAAATTGCATGCTAAGAATAAAGTGTTATTGTCAAAGGGAAAGTTCAAAAGGAAAACATATAACCCCAAATTGTATAAAGTGTGTTTATAACCATAGTAGAAGATCACAGTCACAATAATTAATCTAAAAAATACTGCAGCCTAGTTTATTCCATACAGTGTTCTTCAAAAGCATTATGTGTCAAACTTACTCTACAGTTCAAAAAAGCCATGTGCCAACACTTTCATGATGACATTTTTTCTTTAACTCTGTTCAGAGACACGGGGACTCCAGAAACATGAAATTTCTTGGATGCTACTGACTGAATACCATGTATTCTGTGACTTTTTTACCCATTGCTAAATTTCAGATTTTACCTTTTGGTTCATTTTGTTCTGCTCAGTTTCTGCCAACAAGACTATTTTATGTCCTGTCACTTATACGAAGAAATAATCTGTGACTGTCCAAGCTGCTTGTTCCTTGACATTCAGCTAAAAATCTGGCATTTATTCTGCCTGATATAAAAGCTAAAAGAAATCACCATTTCTTATTGCTCCTAAATCCATCTGCCATAAGATATTTAAAAAAAAAACCAAAACATTTTTCCAAGAACAAAAAGGACAATAAACAGTTTTTTGCCTTAGTTTTCCATAGCAAGCCATCTTCCCCTTCCCACACCTCTCAAATGGATGTAATGCAAGACGAGGACTAGGGGAGCAAAGTACCTCCTACAGTAAGCAAATATAAGGTCCCTGACCACCTGGCAACCTCAATACACATAAGTACATGGGATCCGACAGAATGCATCTCAGAGTCATGAAGGAATTGACTGGTGTAGTT
>VZTX01023068.1:0-69519 GCA_013400915.1 Pardalotus punctatus
CGAGGGCGGCTCGCTGCAGACAACGCCCATGCCGAGCGCTCCGGAGGGGGGGCCCGGCCCTCAGCCCCTCGCCGGCCGTGCTCGTGGGGGGGTCCCCGGGGACGGGGCTGCGCTTCTTTCTCTGCCTCTACCCCCGGCTGGAGATCTGCTGCCCCCGGCAAACCCAGAGAGAGCGAGTTCTCACCCTGCAGGGAGCGAGTACATGATTCACTGCCTAAAGAAAACGCATATGCTTTCATTATGTGGTAGAAATCGTTACGGATCGTTTTACTTTCCCAGCGTCTTCTTTTCATCCTTCTTCCTCTTTAAATTTTTGCGCTATCCCTGATTATTTAATATCCGTGATGATTTAGTATCTGGGGGAAAAGTGGTAGAGGGGAGGAACTGGCAACCCTGGGTGGTGTCTCTTGCCCCAAAAATGTCTGTCTTGCAACTGTTCCTTTTAAACATGGTTCCCTTGCATATAATAGAAAGGGCCTTTAATTTTCTCGACTCTTCTGAGGCTGTTACTTTGCCCTGAGAGCTGTGATTATTCTTTCAAAGCGCAATAAATATATGTATGTAGAATGTGTGAATGCAGTTACACTTCATTTAGATGTAAGAAGACACTCCAGATATATTCTGTTCATAAATTTTTATAGACAACATGACCAAGTTCTCACCAAATGACACGCTTTTTACTGAGTTGTGCTTAAAAAACATCTGATGGCACTGTTGCAGAACATGTGAAAAATACACGTTTTGGGGCGGAAAAGAGAAACTAAAACAAAAAGCCTAAATAAGACTCCATTCAATTAGAGTTCTGATACGAAAATAATTTAGAATTAATAGTACCGCCTAAGGAGAGCAATCAGGCAGTCTCCACTGAAGGGCTTACAGAAAAAAACAGACTCAAAAAACCAGGTATTGGGGTACAGTAATTAACTCTGGCAGAAGGACACATCCATATTCCACAGCAAGTGTGCAACTTCTGCTGAGGAGGGAAGGGTTCTCCACCTGGTGTGGATGAGTCAGTGCAACTGAAAGTGTTTGCTTTGGTTTGAGTGGAAACCCAACATCTTGGAGGAATCATCATCCTTGGGAGCTTTTGAGGCATGACTGTCTTTCTGGGGTTTTCTTAAGTCAGCACCAAATCACTTCTTTAGGAGGTAATAGGACTCTACCCTATGGTGCAGATCTACAATGCAAACGTCCTGTCAACTAATAAAAATTGATGAGGAGGGATTATTGCCTTGGTGCAGCATTTCCCTGGATGCCCTTCTGGTTCTCCCAGTACCACAGATATTTGCTAAAGAAGCTGCCCAGAACAAAATGTAGAAGACTTGTTGTGCTGTTTTGCTTCTGAATGGGCACAAGACTTGTTACAATTTAAGAGGGAGCACTAAACCTAAAATTGTCTTGTTTAAATCAGTGCTGTGGGTTTTAGACTTCCAGAGTTTTTAAGAATCAAGTTGGGTGAACATATTTAAGATGCACCCTCTAATTCTGCCAGCTGCTCTAAATGCATCTTCACATCTCTCATGTCCATGGCCTGGAAGAAGATGTGCTGTAGATACTGTTTTATCATTTAATTCTGTGTTATTGTTCAGCTGAAACAATTAAAAATGATTGGCATCATTTGTTCTTGCTTATGTGAAATAATGCAGCTCTGCTAAGATCATAGCTGAGACTGCTGAATAATTCTGTGAACAAAGTGATTTGAGAAGCAATATGAGGAAACTGTAAGATACTCTTAATTTTGCTCCTCAGTTTGGTCTTTGAGGTGCACAATTACAAGGCCACAGTTATTAATTGGTACATATAAAATGGGGTGATGGTAAGTACTGGCTACAGATACGTTGCAATACAAGTCCTTTGGGTAATTTGAACATGAGTTTGACCATTTTTTTGTGTTCAACATTAGGATAGTGTAAAGTTCTGTCCCATCTTTCTCCTGGAAACTGAAAGAATGGTGGGTTGCTATTTATGTATGGCTCATGGCATTTATAGCAGCACTTATGGTGGGCATCCAACTGTGACTTCTTTGGTGTTACTTACCTGACCCACTTAGGGAATTTATGAAGTCTGGGGAGCTGTATTTGTGAACGGTTGGGAATCTAGTCCTGTGTCTGTACTGTCCTCAGGATGCTGGCCCAGATTAAGAGGACAACTTTCTAGGTACTTTTGCAGTGTAAGTAGCACTTAAACCCTGATCTCCAGAGATATTAAGAGATTTGGGTGTCTGACAATCTTCACAGATCTGCTTAGGCATGTTATGGCAAATCACAAAATGCCAGGAAGCTTACTGGTAGTACTGGAAGCTTTGTGGGAAATCTCACTTATTGCTATTCCTTATTGGTGGGATAATACGTAACTCTAAATGGACTCCTTTTTTGGGAAACAATTGAAACAATTAAGTGATATTGTGGAGCTCTTTAGATCAAGAGGGTGTAGAGGATTCCTGTAGACTGCTGCTGAATGTTGAAACCAATTCCTCATTGCAGAAGCTGGGAACATCTTTGTTTTAGGTGAGGAACACGCTGTGGCTCAAGGTAGGCTGTGAGGAAATACTTCAAACAGCTGCTTTGTACTACAGGTCTTGGGTGAGGTGAAATAGGTGGGGTTTTCCCCCTCAAAACCAGATAATAGGTCATGGCACAGGTAAGGAAAAAACCCAAGGCACCCATGGCAGGTCTCCTGCCTCCCAGCACAGCAAGCTAACAGCTGGCTCCCTTTGTCTTTATAAATTGTCTATCAGGGAGATGTGTCTTTATCATGAAGGCAGGAATGTGTGCAGCAGTGGGTTCAATTCAAGATTTGAACCCTTTTTAGAAGAAATTGTCTCCTAGTAACAGCTCTTCAGCTGAGAGCCTAACGATTTTAATGAAGAATCAATAAGTCACAAATTAGAATTCAAGTTGCATATTAATTTCAGTTTGCAGAGGATCTGTCTCTTTCAAGCACACTTCAATTTTTTCGGTTCCTCCACCCATTAATGGTTAGCCCTTACCCTGTCTGTTAAAGGTGTTACTGTTGTAGTGATGTGGGATATATCTGAGCTAAAAGGCAGAAAACTCTCAGCATATCCCTAAGAACTGTAGGAATCCAAGAGTTAAAGTATGGGCAAGACAGTGCTAAAGGAGTAAGGCTGTAGGTTTTAAGTGGGAGTTGTACATGCTGGGACATAAATTCACTTGTGATTATGAGGAGTTGTGTGACACAGGGCCTCTGTCTGTAATGGCCTTCTTCAGTTTCCTGAGGTACCAAGAGCAAACAAAGGAGACAAAATTCTACAATTGGGTGCTGTGGTCCTCTACACAGAGCCCAAGAGCTGAACTGGTGTCCAGTACTTGTATTTGAAGATTACTTAGCAGATCTCAGTCAAGTGGAGAAATGTATAATGAGGCTCAGGCTTGTTTGCTTTCAAACTGAAATGTTTGTTAGAAACAGTGGGGAAATCCTCTTGATTTAGAAAAGTAAATGTCCACAGCTTCAAGAGATTATAGTGATGACTTAAAAATTATGTTCTTCTTGCAAGAAGAACTCATGGTAGCCCATACAATCGATTATGCAGAAAATCCCGCTGTTGCTTGGATAACTTGGCCCTAACCTGTGTTTCTCCAAGTGTCTGAAGGTATGGGACTGTTTATTGCAGAGTCATGCAGTCAGGTTTTGGAAGGGTTTTGACTGCACCAGCTGTTACAAACCTTACACAAGGAATAGCAGTATAACCCTCCTCTTTGTCCACAAAATCATAATAAAGCCACTTTGCAGGTTGAATATTATTTGGGGTTTTTCCCCCCTCCTTTGCCTGTTGGTTGTCTTAACTTCTGGGAATCCACCTGTTAGGTTCTTCTATGCTCATTTGTGTAAAACTTGTACATTGTGATAAGTGTGGAATGCTTCTCATATTTGCTTGGGTTCTGATCTGGCCCTTAGAGCCAGTTCAGTTCTCTAAGTTAGAAGCAAGATTAAATTTTATTTTTTTCCTCTGAGTGGTTGTCTGAGCTGGTGACCTAAATCAGCCAGTTGAGAGGTCAGAGGGGTGTTGAGCTGGCAGGAGGGGATTGATAGAAATGGGGGAGAGCCATCCATCCTCTCACCTTCCTGCAAGGTGGCAGGATGGGTTCAGCTGTCTCTGGAGCCCTCCTTGCCAAACACGGGATTTCCTAAGAGAACAGAAAAACCAAATGCAGGCAGTGTAGTAGTGTGTTTAGAAGAGTTCCTAGTGGATGGAAAGAGGAGCTGGACTTTCACTTTGCTTGAATTTGGAGCTCATCATTGTAGTAAATAGGATGGTGCCCACAGATGCCAGGTGGAGGTCCAGCTTTGGGAAATGCAGCTTGTAGGCATTAATCTTCATGGTCACATTCATCTCTTACTGAAGAAAATACACAGGCCCCTATTTCTTCAGTTCTTTTTGTTCCTAGCAGTTTGCTGCTACTAAATTAGTACTTACTTACTTCTGATTTTGTGGCTTGCTCAGAAATGTTAGCCCAGGTCCCTGTGTGATTCCACTGGTGGGCTTTCTCTGTTCTCAGCACTTGAGTCTTATATTCATACCCTGTTTCCTGTCTTTCAGCCAAGTGTTTATCCATGTGAGGACTTTCCTTCCTATCCCATGGCAGTTGAGTTCCTTAAAGAGCCTTGGGTGAGGGACCTTGTCAAATGCCTTTGGGAAATCCAGGTAGACTACACCAATCATGTCTTCCTTGTCCGTGTGCTTCACTTGTTCAAAGCATTCCAGTAGATTTGTGAGGCAGAACTCATGTTTATGGAAGGCTGTGCTCTATGATACAAGGTTTTTGCATATTCCAGGGTTTTCTTTATGTAATTCCCATTGATTTTACCCCTAGTGAGTATTAGGTTCATGGTTTTGTAGGTCCCCTTGAGTGTCTGGAACCCTTCTCAGATGAACAGTGTAAACCACTTTGTGTTTGCTGCTGCTACTCAAGTCCTAACTGAGAGGTTCCAAACAACAGTTTAAGGCCAGATGCTTTGGGTTCTTGTAACTTGTTCCTGATCATCTTCTGTCCATTACAACAATGAACAAATACAAGACTAACACTTGTACTGAGTCTGAATACTGGGTATGGTGTGTGATCATCTGTGGTGGACACCAGGGAAGAGTTGCTTTTTTCTGCTGTGTGCTTCAGCTTTCACAGCACACTGGCTGCTCATTTGCAGCTTTCAGCTCCTGAAATGCTGAAGTAAATACTGGGCAGCAGCTTAGAAGCTTGAAGAGCTTGGTTTGCTTTATTGCCCTTAGATAAGGGCAATAGAAAAGATTAAACTTAAAACACAACTTCCGTTTTCTGATGTTCTGCTACAAAATGGAGAGTTAAGACAGTACTTCTGCTGGTCTTCATTACATTATATATAGAATTCTACTATCTGGGTTCTCTTAAGGTTCATTTTGATTTGAATATGATGACCATCAAGTCATCTCCATCCCACCTTTACTCAACAAGTTGTTTTTCTGTTCTTATTTTAAGAAGCTTTCTCACTTCAGTGGTTCCTCTTTTGGCAGGGAAGCACACCGCTGAGAGATTTTCTAGCTCTTGTTTTTCCTGTGGTGATGTTGAACCAGTGTGTGTGGAGGCAAGGGGGAGTTACTCCAGCAGTGAGGTTCAGCTAGGTTTTGTCTATTGTTTAAAGTCACGAGGAGTGTCCTGGTTGTAAACAAAAAAATCTGACCTTGTAGGATCCTCAGGCACTGAACTAGAAGTTTCAAGTACTGTAGATTTGCCCTAAAGAGTTTTCTTTAGTGCACCAGCCTTTGTTTAGGCCAAATGGTTTCTGTTACGAGCTCAGATTTTGATAGAACTGTCAGATACTGGCTGTTCTTTTGGTAGGGTCTGCTGTTTCTTGGTTTGTATCCTATATTGGGAAGAATTTTAGTCTTTCAACTGAATTTGCTGTACATCACCCATTTCCATATTTCCTTTTCCAGGGATATTGCAGTTCCCCTGGGTTTTTTTTATTTCTAGAGTTTAAAAAGCAACAAATACTTCGTTTCTCATCTGTCTCTGGTCAAGAGGCAGTCATTTTTTTGTACGAGTCCTTATCAGCTGTGCCCTTTGTTCTCTGGCTTGGCCCTAATGAGGGTTATCAAACGTGTGCTTCTCAACACTTTAAACTTCCCCATTATTTTTTAGCTTAGAGTACAGCTTATTCTTTGTCTTTCACATAAAACCCCAATCCCAAGCCATGCACCTTGCTGTTCTACAAGCCTTTTGTAGGTAGCCCTCAGTGCAGTGGCCGCCCCTGTCCCTGCCCTTTGTGCATTCCAGGCTGTGTCTGTGTGTCCCTCCCGGTGGCTGGAGGCGAGTCAGCAGGGTTTGCCATGAGGAGCCAGCATTCCTATCATTATGGTAGAATACAGGAACCTAAAAATGGTGTGGGAATCATTGCAGTTTTGTAGTATCTTAGGCAGTTGTTTGGAGTCTCAGTTTTTCCTTATGAATATACAAACCTGATCAGACCAAATATCTGTGTTGTGGTATTCCTTACCCAACAGCAAATGCTTGGGGAAGGATCTAAATCTAGGGCAAGCATCTCATTCTCCAGAATATTCCCCTGCACATCCACAATTTACATTTTTGGGATTTCCTGCTCTGATGGTGGCATGATCTGACAGTAGCATAATAAGGTGACAGCCCCAATCACCTGACACGGTGGAATTTAACTACTTAAATACAGTCTCTGTCTCTCTGAATCTGCATAACACTACTTTTTCCATAATGCAGTGTAAACATCTCTGGATTTTGAATGCAGTGAGTTGTCATTACTGCAGTAATCCTCCTTTCTGAAATGTAATCTCAGACTTGTGTTTTGTCTTGAGTGGTCTCTGACTGAGCTTTCTGCCTCCTCGTGGAAACTTCCAGATAGGTAAAACTGCACATAGAATACAAAGTATTTGTTCTGTTGGCAGATATAGAGGGCTTTATTTTAGTATAGAATTAGTTTTCTGTTGGAGAAGATACAGATATGTTGTCACCTTGCTTTTGTACTGCCTGTGTTCTTAAAATTTTTCATCAGGCTTAACCTCTCAGGGCTGGATTATGGCTTTACTATGGAAGACCAAGGTATGTCCATAATATTTTGTCTTGTTGAAATATTGGCCCAGGTTTTTGTATTTTAAGTCAAAGCTCTTTACTGGGCTAGAAACGTTTTTCTCCAACAGTTTTGTGGGTAGACTGATAAATGTTTTCTCTTTGGGTAAAATAATTGTTTATGGGTGGGATTCTAATCTGTAGTTGTGTGGTTACCTAGTAACAGGATTAAGATTTTGAAGGGGAGACCTTTCAGTTCCTGTTGTCAGGGTGTTGGTGAAGCTGGAGGGTTTTGTGCTTCAGCACAAATGGAGGAACCTCAGATGCTCCCCCATCCCCCAGCATCCTGTTCCCAGTGGCTGTCACTTGTCAGAGAGTCTATTTAACTTATTAACAGCTCAGTCATAAAAATGTCAGGGTGATAAGGGCTGGTTTATGATAGAAGTTGTGAGCAGGTGTCTGTTTTCTTTTGGCTCCATTGTTGCCGTGGTTATGGTACTGCAGGAGGGTGGTTTAATTAATCTTTGCCAAAAGATTGAAGAGGTGGAACAGGGACTAGGAAAGTACTGACAGGAGCTTCTTGTAGGGCTGGGTCTTGGGCATGCTTCTGTCCCAGCTCTTGATCAGCTTCAGTTTGGTTTGTCCTCCAGGGCACAGAGGTGTTAAACCTCTGTTTCCAGGGCTTGTAGATGTTCAGACTGCAGAAGCCAAGCCATTGATTAAATTGGTAATGATATGTTTGAATGTACTCTGAAAATTGGATACTCATTTACAGGGACCAGCACTTCTTGGGTGTAGTTTTTTATTTTAAATTTTCACACTAGACAAAATGTGCTTTTAGGGAAGAGATTGTGAAGGAAGCCTGTAGTACAGTTGATAAAATGTGCCCATTTTTTCCCCAGTTGTTGCAATTTCCTGATACAGGACAGATGATCTTGGAAGCTGTTGCTGTACATGTTCCTCAACCTCCACACTTCTGGACTAATTCTTCCATCTGTATCATTGTTATATGAGACAAGTGTGAATAGATTTTTGTTCTTTTCATTAAGAAGCAGCTTTTCTATAAAAGCATTGTGTACATCCAGTAGTATGACTGAAGTGCTCAGTAGTTAATCCCAGTGGATAAAGCACAATAATAAAATTTTTTTTTAAGGAAAGGCATCATCTTCTGTAACCCATGTGGTGCTGCATGGTGGTGATCTTATCTGAAGGCTATCAAATATTAGGCTTAAAAACATGACCAGCATTTTTGCTGGAGCTTGACAAAGGTACCCAAGTCATAGAGACTGTAGGTCTCAATTCCTGATTGTCACTTTTGTCCACAAAAACTCTCAGGCATCTTCTCTTGGGTGTAGCAGCACTGTTTTAAGAAACTTCAAAATATGACATGGCTTAATTTGCATAATATAAAAAATGTACAGCTTTGAGGTAGATTCTTTGTATGAATGGGATGGTGGGGTCATCCTTTAGGAAATACATCGTAGTTCTTGCTTTATGTAATTAGCAAATTGTAGCTATATGATATTGCCTGTAACTTAGCTGGCTTAAATTACCAAAGACTGCATGTTTATGTTAACTGTGTGCATATGGAATGTTTTAGGACAGCTCTCAAGCAGTTCAGCATTTTGCAGTAGCAGGGCGGTATTTTCTAAAAGTTTTATCAAATCCTTGCTGGATGTTTCATTACTTTCTGTGATTTGGAGAAGCAAAATCTACTGATAAAAATAGAGCCACTCTAAAATTTTGTCCTCCGCATGTGGAGACCTGTTGGAAGCTGATAACACCGTTCCTGCCAGGGAAAAGATTGAGCCTGCAGTCTCCATTGCTGAAGTAGCTTGTGCCTGTTGAGGTTGTGATTTTGACATCGGAGGGGAAAAAAAAAAAACAGTTAAACTTCATTTAGCTGGGGCTTAGTCTCACTCAGGGATGGTCTGGCTCTCTGTGTGTGGGGTTGCCACCAGTCCTGAAGCAGGAAGGGAATGGTGACTGAGCTGGTGACTGTGGCAGGACAGAGCCTCTGCTCCCTGCGTGGCTCCTGCCAGGCTCTCAGTTATTGTGTATTTAACACTGTTCTGACCTGTCCTGAGCAGTCAGTGTGGTTAGGTCATGAAAGGGTTATAACCTTCCTTAAGGGGTTCAGTCTTTGCTTCCACTGGAGTGTAGGAAAGCTGTATTGGGTAATAATTGTTTTAACCTCAGGTTTAGAAGTACTTTTGAACAGGCTTAGAATATAAATATACATTAATTCATATTTTGTGTGTTACTTTTCAGTGTAAATGGCTGCTTGGCATGGGTGGATATGGTTGCTCTGGGTACCCTCATGACGATTTTTTTGTTGTTTCTCCAAGCACCACATTTTTCTTTTGGAGGTTCTTGTAGCTTTCACTCACTTTCCTAGTAGCAGTACTCATACTTTTCTCCATGTATTCAAATCTGGATTTCATGTTTTTGTTAATTACCACATTACACTGTGTTCCAGTTGACAAATCAGTGGAGCCTTCTGCAGTTCCTCAGTTTTATCCTGACTGTGCCAAGAGCCAGATCACATTTGCTCATCTTTTCTCACTGTTTTCTGCCTTCTCCAAAGCATTCTGAAGAGCCCTCGTTTATGTAGGATTGTACTGATAACTGGTATCCACTGTGGAAGAATGTTTTTGCTGCTACACACTTTTTATCTGTCTGTTAAAAAATCCAACAAGCAAAAACCTAAACCAAAGACCAAAGAATAAAAACCAAAAGCTAAACGACCTTTAAAGAATTTTTAGAACTCTTGTAAAATACCAGATGAACATCCGATACTTCCTTTGTGTATGTATGTGCTGATTGATTTGTTTGGAGCACTGCAGTGTAAAAGTGAGGAGTAACTGCATGAAAGGAGGAGGGAGCCTAATTTTATAAGCTCTCATTAATGTACAGCTTGTATTGAATGATTTTGAAAGATGCTTCAGGTGTGAGAATAATTGCCTGACCTTTTCCTCCTAGAAATGGTTGAATCAATGAAGAAGGTGGCTGGAATGGATGTGGAGTTGACAGTGGAAGAAAGAAACCTGCTTTCTGTTGCATATAAAAATGTGATTGGAGCCAGAAGAGCTTCCTGGAGAATAATCAGCAGCATTGAACAGAAAGAAGAAAACAAAGGTGGAGAAGACAAATTAAAAATGATTCGGGAATATCGGCAAATGGTAAGATCGAGTTGGTCTTACAGAAAAATGTCCTTTAGTTTCAGTCACGTTTTGGTCCCCTTGCCATAAACTGCCCTGGTGTTCCGGATTGCCTGTGGTGTGCTGACCTGGAATAGGGTGACAGCCTTGGAAGGCTGGAGTTTGTTCCTTATCTGGAGAATAAATCTCCTTGGTGAAGGGGAGGGGCTGGCTGTTTCTCTGTAAACACTCAGGAGGGCAGCAGGCTCAGAGAGCAGAGGGAGGGATTTTCCCTCTGAGCACATCAACAGATCTGCCAAGCGTTTGAACTGTGTTCCCACTTGTGTTCCCTGCTTCCTCAGGTGTGAGGCTGCACCTGCTCAGGAGGACTCAGACATTTCCAAGTGGTCTCTTTTTCTAAGTAACCCTGTCAAAGGAGGTGTTGGGCTGTTAAGCTTCCACTTCTGATAAAAGTTGCTTTGGATTATCCAGGGACACTTTGTGCAATTCCAGTTCTCTGTCCTAGAGAGTTCAAAACATGAACAGGTGAAATGTCACTGGGGGAGGCTCTTCAGTGCTCTTCTGGGCTCCTTGTCTTCTGTCACTCCATGTTCCTGGGGATGTCATGGTCATCCCAGCTGTGAAACCTGCGTGTGTAGCAATCTCCAGGGCCTTGCTGTTTTCTCTCCCTGGAGAGAGAGGGAAAAATTGATCCACATAACTTCATGCTGACTTAGTCAGTGTGTGCAGCTTTACCTAAAATGGAGAACTTGCAGCGAGCTCTGACTTTTCATTGGTAAGGGCTAATGAAACCTCCAGCTCTTAGAACAGTGAGTTGTTGTTCCCCCTTCCCCCTGCCCTAAATGATGGTTTAGCACGGAGCAGGCATGCTCCCGTACTATTTAAATCCCACACATTTCTGCAGAGACTTCATCTCCATTATTTGAGGACAAGTGCCTCCACATGGTTCGCATCTTCACTTCCAGAGAAACACTGGAGTCTATTATATCACCTGGCACTGATTCATATACCAGCAATGGAAATGATGTTGGCTTGGAAATCTCCTCTCAGGAATGGCTCTGGACTTTCTGTTGACTCACAGGGTTTCTGTTGCTCCATGGAATTGTTAAAGTTGTGAGTTTCTAATTTTATGCTGGCATGCTGATGGGATGAGAGTCTGCCAGTTACATACAGTCCCAAATAACCTTTTCTTGATGGATGTCTGCAATCTCCTAACGGAACATACAAAACGAGACAACAGCTATCCAGTGATTGTTTAAATTTATTTCACACTGTGTGCTTCCAGGTTCTTTTGCACAGGGTTTTGTGGGTTGTTATTATCTTCTGCCAGCGATCCTTTAATGATAAAAAGACTTTTTCCCTGGTTTTGAAAGGACTCTAGAAATAGCCATTATTCTACATCTCTCTTTGTAAAGGACATGTGCCATTTTGGATGGGCTGGGGTGCAAGAAGTACATGTTTGTAGTGCTCGAGGTGTCTGGAAAGAAGCGAGAGAGAGAGAGGCCACGTGAATTGCAGTGTCATGCCAAGAGTGTGTTCAGCTGTTAAATCCTGAGGGAACAGCTTTCACAGCTGCTTTAGGAGGAGGAGTGCACTGAGAACTGTCATTGCCTCCGTACTGGAGCCAGAGTTGCTGTGTCTGCTCAGCTCCAGAGGGAGCTTTTAAGAGGCTTTTTTTCCCCAGGATGGCCTGGGAGCAGGAAGGGCCTGAGGAGCGTTGCAAGGGTTTGGATGCTGCTGCCCACTGTCTCTGCTGAGCAGTAACACTGCTGCCCTGTTGGGCTTCCCTGAAGAAACAGCTCCAGCAGAATTCTCATCATTATGATTCTCTTATCAGCAAATACTGACTATTGTAGCATTTTCCAGAGTAGGTTCAGCTTTGGGAAGACCTTTCCCAGACTTGAAAGGCTCTGAAGAAGAAAAACAAACCAAACCAATTCCCCCCCACCCCAAACATGTCTGGAGGCCAAAAGGCTGAGTTTAAAGCACTGGGGAGTCGGAGAGAGCCAGCATCTCTAAAAGACACATCTCTCACCAACCACCAGAAGCAGCTGTGACCTTGCTCAGCTGTAGAGTGCTGCTCCAGTAGAAATGGAAAGTTTCTGTGAAAGTCATTATTCATTGAGTTTGGTGTATGTCAGTATTCACTGTAATTCAGCTCATGGCTTGTGGTGGGAGTTTTTTGAGCGGGTAGCCAGCATGACTTGGGGCAGGACTCGGGGCTGGTGGTGTTGGGAGGGCGGGGCCAGGCTGGCTCTGTCTGAAGTGTGCGCTGGGCAATAGTGAGAGGTGAAGGACCAGGCTGTGCCTCTTCCCAAACCACTTCAGTTGAATGGAGCAAAACACATCCCTAGCCATGAGGGAAAATGCCACTTACTTGCTTCCTTTGTGGACAGGTTGCCCTCCTGGTCCTGTGGCCATTTGGATACACAAAAGCCCCTGAATTTCTCATCTGGCTGCATCTCTGATGGGAGCACCCTGAGCCTTGTGCTCTTCATCTTTGAGGGGCTGAAGTGGTGTGTGGCTGCATGCAGTGCACTTCCCTTCCTTGCAGTCAAACCAAATCCATTCCCCCCCCTTAGTACAGGTATTGACCTTCCCCTTCCTGCTCTGGCCATGTGGCACATGGAGTGTGTGTTTCAGTGCTCTGACTCCTAACCTGGGCTGTATTTTGGGGCAGCTGCCAGGCTCTCCTCCATCTCCCCTTCTTAGAGCTCACTGAGCCGCTCTGTCTGAACAGATCCTTTCTGTGCAAGAGCTCTCAGTTTTGTTATGGTTGGTTTGTTTGTATGTTTGTGTTTTTGGTTTTTTTTTTTAATTTTATTTTATCCTTAATCAAGTTGATTTGTATTAAATCTTTTTAAACTAAGCTTGGTCAGGACATTTACACT
Source organism: Pardalotus punctatus (assembly GCA_013400915.1). Lineage (NCBI taxonomy): Eukaryota > Metazoa > Chordata > Aves > Passeriformes > Pardalotidae > Pardalotus > Pardalotus punctatus. The sequence continues at coordinate 13,087 of VZTX01023068.1, forward strand.
GCCCCGGACAGCAGCTGATCTCTGATAACTGTGACTGATCCTTTCAGCAAAGCTGAAAAAGGTCTGTCTGAGATGAAATAGAAGTTTGTACATGTGTGGTTATTTAACTAAAGAGGATTAGAAACTGATTTAATTCTTTGCAGTTTTGCTGAAGATCTCTCTGCAAAAGAAGTCATTGAAAAAGAGGATCAAGAGGAAAGAAGTTTGCAGGAACTGACTGCTGGCCAAAGGTTTTATAGCTTTTGTAGCCCAAGAATATATGAAGTAGATTCTTCTCAAGTGACCATATTTCAGCACCTTTCTTAAGCATTTGTTACATAATTAAGTACAGCATCTGATTCTTGCTCTGAATGTCAGAGCATTCTGACATTTGTACATGAAATTTGCTGTCAATTAATTTCTCTAAAGGAACTTTGGCAAATCCGTTACTTTGTGCAAATCTGTATGTGTGTATGTGCCAGTTTATAATTTATTTCAGATCTGTAATTTTAACACCTTTTGGGTATAACTGCTGTGGTTACAAACCCTGATAGTTTGGGAGCTATGTGGTGATAAAAGTCTTATGTGGAAAGGAAAACACTTGAAAAAGGAAAGCAAATGCTTGGGTGGGAGGACAGGAAGGGATGGTGGACTAAGTGGGGCTGCTCCTGTGATCCAAGGCCTGGTAGTTTCTTAAATGCCTTTGCTTGAAATCTGTGCTTTACATGAAATTAGCTTGAGCCAGAATTCTCTTCAGCTGTAGCTGTGAAAGTCACCGTGAAATCCTGGAAAAGCAGCGATGGATGGATGACTGTGCAGTTAACCAGCCACTCCTGCTGGAGTCACCTGGGAGGCTCAGAGCCAGTCTGGTTCGGGCAGTGTTCGTGTCAGAAGAGGGGTTTTAGCTCTTCTGGCTGTGCTCACTTTCTTTGCTTTTAGGTGTGAAAATCTCTGTGGTAAACCCTGACCTCACAGACCTTGCTTTACGTTTGGAACTGGAAAAAATGAAGGTTGATGTGACTGTTTTCAATTCTGACAATTCAAATCCAGTGCCTATTTTAAATATGGCTTTACATACTGTGGTTTTGGCCACAGATCTCAGTGGCAGTGTTGATGATTTCTGCTTTTTTGCTGAATTGCTGCGCTTTGTGTTTTTCACCTGCTTCTGGAGCTTGTTTTCCTCTTGTACCTGACTTTTGTTTGTGTGGCATATCTTGATGCTGTTCTGATACTCCATGATTTTTGTCTTAAGGCTCTCCTTTTAGAGCTTTGCCTCCAAGGACTCACTAGAAATTGTTCTGAAGGTGCCATTTAACTCTGGGGTGTAACGGAGTTGAGCTGATTTGTTTTAATTACCTTCAAATTGTCCTGTTACTGTTGCCACTCTTAGGGCAGCATTCCAGGATCAGAAACGTAAGGAATTGAGTTGTGCAAGCCTTGCAGTAAGGGATTACATGCTGAGACAAACTTAATGCAATGGTCTAGCAAGATGTGTTCCAGGGAATTTACAGTTCCACCGTCCAGTTCTACATTTCATCATCCGTCAGTCCCTGCCCCTTGTGTGTGCCAGCTAAGTGTGCAGAACTGTTCTGCTTCATGCCCCTGTGGAGCAGCTGAATTTTATTTCTTTTTCTTCTGTCCTACCCCTCTTTGGAATTTCATTATGTTACCTGTTTGATACTTGGATAAACAGCTTTTAGTCTTAAGTGCTCACCTCACCCCCTCTTCTAATTTTGAGTTGTATTTTTTTTACTAGGTTGAGACTGAACTGAAGTTAATCTGTTGTGACATTCTGGATGTACTGGACAAACACCTCATTCCAGCAGCTAACACTGGCGAGTCCAAGGTTTTCTATTACAAAATGTAAGTACCTTCTTGAGAGGAAAGGCCTGAAATAGAGACAGAAATTAAGTAGCTATAATGAGAACTTAATACAAACTTGTGCAGCTCTTAGATACAACAAACAGCAATTTAAACTGAGCTGCTGATGTAGAAATCACATTCCTGCTTGGGTTTTTTTGGGGTTTTTTTTTGTTTATTTTTTTTGCATGAGCTGAACACTTAAAAAGGGAAGAAAAGAAAGTATGTCATGCAGTGATGGTTTAGAATTCCCTCAGCTCCCGAAGCAATGTTGTCTAGACAGTAGCTGAGCAGCAGAGCCCTTGGTGCATGAATATCTAAACACAGTTTAATTTAAGCTGTTTCTGTTTCCAGGAAGGGGGACTACCATAGGTATCTGGCTGAGTTTGCCACAGGAAATGACAGGAAGGAGGCTGCAGAGAACAGCTTGGTGGCTTACAAAGCTGCTAGTGATATTGCAATGACAGAACTCCCACCAACACATCCCATCCGCTTAGGACTTGCGCTCAACTTCTCTGTATTCTACTATGAAATTCTTAATTCTCCTGATCGTGCCTGCAGGTGAGTGCTGACTGGGAAAGTGGGAATGTTGTGGGAATAGCAGAAAAGCCAGAAGTGGTTGCTCCTTGGGTAATAACTGCTTTTCCTGCTTTCTTCCTGCTGTTGTTTGCTCTGGTTGAGAGCAGCTCACTGGGAAGATTTTCACTGTGTTCTTTGGAGTCCAGACTCACGTGTTTTTGTGGGAGTAACAGTGCATGAGAAGCTGCATAGTGATCACCTTGATTTGATCAGCCATTGGCAGTTCAGCAGCTTGCCAGGTTGACTCTGTGCATGCCTTTAACCTGCCAAAGGTGTGAGGTGATTTAATTTGCTTTGCACAAGCTGGGAGGGACGGTGGGACTGATGTCTGTGACCTCTGAGCATGTACAGAGTGGCAGTGATGGAAGCAAATACCATTTGTCTTCTGTCCCTGCAAGTTACACTAAATTTTAGCAGACCTCAATCAGTAGGAATGTTTAGTGAAACCAGTATTCTTGAGATTCTTAAGCCCACTGGTGTTAACTTGTGCTTCTGGATTGTGTTCAGCAATATTTGTTAAATCTGCCTTTGTTCTGTCATTGCAGGTTGGCAAAAGCAGCTTTCGATGATGCTATTGCAGAACTGGATACACTGAGTGAAGAAAGCTATAAGGACTCTACACTTATCATGCAGTTGTTACGTGATAACCTGACACTATGGACTTCAGACATGCAGGGTGATGGTAAGTGAGTCAATCCTGCTGCAAAAGCTGCATCCCTGATCTCTGCCTGGGAAACAGCGTGGACATGGACAGGGCTTTGATGGTTTTCTTCTGGCTCTCCTAATAGTGACCTTCCTGCACTCCTCTCCTGCCTTAACACTGCCCCAGTGTTAGGGCTGATAGGGGTGACTCTGGATTATTTTGAGAAGCTTCTCAGCTCTCACTTGAAGGGAGGAGGTGTGGAATTAGCAACACTTGGTTGTTTTTTCCCTCCCCATGTGGCACCTATGATTATTGTAAAAGCAGTGGCTTCATTTATTCCATCTTTTCTGTCATTCGGCTTGCCCTGTTCACCTCTGGCTGTCATTCCAACCAGATGTGAATTTCCAGTGCAGGAGGAAGCACTGCAAACGTTTCAGTTCCCCTTTATTCCGGGTCACTCCATATTCTTATTGCCAGAGCAAATGCCAAATCTGTCCTCTGGCAGAACCAGAGGATGGGACATGGATTGCTCCTAACAGCTCAGTATACATTTTTGACGTGGCTTTGGCACACTGAATGGACTTTTCCAACTCTTCCACACACAATGCTCACTATAACATTGTGCACTTCAGGATTTCTCTCTTGGAGAGATAAGTGAAAAGTGCAAAGTGCCTTTACTTTAAACTTGGAGAGGAAAAAATAAGTCCTGTTTAGAATATTTTGGGTACCTGCAAATGCCCAGAGGTTAAACCCATCACTGCTGAACTTCACATAAACACATGAGTAGCTTAAATTTTTGGTAAGCTGTTCCTTGTAGCCACAAATGTTCCTGGGGGTATTTAATTGGTGGTGTGTCCATTTGAAAGCAAATGCAGAATCTTTCAACTTTTTCCCGACTCCCTGTTTTTCTGTAGGGTCATGGGTTTGTTCTGAAGTGTTGTTACTCGATAGATTCTCATTCTGCTCTTTGGGCTGTAGAGAGAACAGGGAATACTGTAAATGTGAGGGGTTTTGGCTCCTGGATTGCTCCACATCCTGCTGGTTAAGGCTCTTGCACCTCCCTGTTCAAGGATGTAGGATTATCTCATGGTGCAGGATGGATCCTGGGTGGATCTGTAGACTCTTCTCTAAACACTGCTGGTGTTGGATGCCTTCATTGCCATGGGTAGGCACTGGAAAATAATAAAAGTGTTTCAAATTTCCTCAATTAAAATACAGCCTTTACTTTTTTTGCTGGAGTCAAATACTCTGGTGCTCTGTGGAAGCCATTTCAGTGCAGTAACAAGACTGGATCAATAGTAACACCTTCCAAAAGTTCCTGATTTGCCCATGGCTGAGGAGTCTTATGGATCTCAGGTGTTGTAGAAGTTCCACAAGATAATTTACAGGCTCTTTAGATTTTGCAAAAAGAAACAGATTCGAGTTTCTTGCTCTCTAGCATGGAAAATAGACATTTTGGTTCTTCCTGAAGTATTCCAGATTATCCTGGTTACTGGTTATGATGTGTGTACAAAATTGAAAATACTGAAGGACTACTTAAAATCGTGGTGGAATTCTTCAGATCCAGAAAAAAAAATTGTTCCTGTAGAATGTTCAGACCCAGGTGCAAAGTTCGTTTTCCTCACAGTACTCTGAGTGCATTTCCAACTGATGCTGCCAGAACTCTGTATTCCCAAAACAGAGCCTTTGAACAATGAAATCAGCAGAGACACAATTTGCACTTTCCAAGGGGTGGGAGAGACTTGCAAAGGGCTTGTTCTTTCCCATTAAGCTTTTCCCTGTTTCCATTCTGTCTGTGCAGGCTGTAGGGATGTAAAGCCAGGCATTCCCCAGCTGCTGCACTCCCATCCCACTCCCTGTAGCTTTTCCCATGGCCTGGGCGAGTGTTGAGTTTATTTCCACCCTTGTAATGTCATCTCAGTATGATTCCTGTTCTCCCCTTCTTTCCTGCTGTATAGATTCCTAAAGGAAAGTCCAACTGTTCATTTCCTAAAAACTCTACTTTGTAAGTGTCTCGTGGTGGCTCACTGGGGTTTTCAGTGTCAGTTTTCCTGTCACTAACAGTGCCTGCCTCTGTCACTGCTGCTGACCAACGCTTGTGTCCCTGCTGCCACTCCAGGGCTGAGCCCTGGGGCACCTGTCCCCTGCCCAGGGATGATGTGCTTGACTAAGATCCCAAGTAACTCACATGTTTGGGAATTGAGCTGCAAACCTGGATGGATAGAAGAATATTTGGGCATGAAAAGTACTTTCACAGTGGCCTGGTAGAGGAGTATTTGCTTAAGTGTGTTGGTTAGAGCATGCTCAGATCTCCTAATCTGGGTTAGGGCCTCTGCCTTCCTCTCTTAAATTATTTGATACAGAATCCTATCTATAAACTTTGTTATGTCCTGTGTTCCAAGGCCCCCACTTCCAAAACCTGTCTCCTCTTGTACCTGGTGGTAATCCTGAATCTGGACATGCTCTGAGCAAGCATTCTGGTTATCTGCTGGAAGTCATTAGTCTCATTTGGTTGGGTTTTATTGCAAATTAAGTTTTTAATTACTAGTTTCTGTTTATTGCCCTTAAGAGAGTACCATCTCATGTGGTTGCAGATAATTGTAAGCACTTTTCCAGCCTCCCTTATCAATTAAGTGGGTCATGCATGTGTGGTGGTACCAGCTGAGGTACCTGGAACTTTCCTGGTTGCAGCAGGATTTTGGGAAATCCCTGCAGAAGGTGTTGCATGGGGGGCAGCTGGAATGTAACCAAAGTACAGGAGTCTCATGGACAGACCCCGTTCCACTGCATGGCACAGCCTGCTTGAAGAGAGAAATTAATTTCCACAAGATTTCTTTCTTTAATAACCTCAAGCCCAGGGTTTCTTGTCAGGTTGGACTCACAGTAGGATGTTTTTTCATACCTTTGGTAATTCCTGCCATCAGTGTTAGTAAAATTGCCTGAAGTACTTTGCTGTTGTTGAGACTTGAGTGAATTTGAGCAGAAAAAATAGAGAAGAGGGGTTTGGGGAAAATATTTCCTGCTCCAGGTGGTTGATGCACAGCTATTGCCATGGTTTCTGCCTTGGCTGTGGAGCCCTGGCTCAGCAGGACTGGTCACCTGTGTGGTGTCAGTTTTTAGGGCTGGGCTTGTTTGTCCTCCCGTGTGCACTTGGGGGTGAGGGTGTGGGTGATTCCGAGGCTTAATTTCCACGGGAGCGCTTCAGTCCGGACCTGGCAGTGTGGAGTGTGAGAGTGAGCGTGTATTGCATGGAATTATTAATCTTTAGATGCTTGTTCAGCCTTTCTGCAGCTCTCAGTTTTCAGTGGTAACATTTTCCTTACTTCTGCCCACTCCCACAGGTGAAGAACAGAATAAAGAAGCGCTGCAGGATGTGGAAGATGAAAACCAGTGAGACACAAAGGCCAACAAGAGAACCCATCTCTGACCACCCTCCCCCTTCCCCACAAAAACCCTCAGTGTCACTCTGAGAACCACCAAATCTGACTTTTACATTGGGTCTCAGAATTTAGGTTCCTGCCCTGTTGGGTTTCTTTATTTTTATTTTTTTTACACAGTTTAAAAGTTCTTAAAGGCAAGAGTGAATTTCTGTGGATTTTACTGGTGCCAGCTTTTAGGTTCTTTAAGACACTAACAGGACTGCGTAAAGGCTCTTTCAGCATTACTGTATTGTCTCTGCCAGCTGTGGTGACATTGCCATCAGACCTGGATGTGACACCTGAAGGCCGTGTAGGGAGAGATTGGTCCTGGCCAGGTAGTGCTCATGTGGTGGCATCTTTCTTTTTTTTATAACTGTTTAAACTGAATTTTATACCAATGTTTCAACTTAATTGGGTGTTTAGCTTGAAGTTGCGAGGTTGCATTTGGGACATTTATTGTAGTGGTTTTACTGTATAAAAACAAAAAGTTTCCAAACTGCTGAAATGTTGCTGAAAATCATGGTGCTGGTAACAGTTCAACAATCCGTGGCTGCTCATTCTTGCCTGTTCTTTACTTTCCCTCCAAGCAGGTTAGCATTGAAGGTGGCATTGATAAGCCTGCATGCGTGTTCAATATTTTTTCTTTTCTCCCTCCCCTCTCCCCATCTCCCTTCGCTCGCTCAACCTCTTTTGTTCAGTATGTGTAACTTGAAGCTAATTTGTACTACTGGATATCTGACTGGAGCCACAGATACAGAATCTGTATTGTTCTTACTGAAACACAGCATGGAATTAACATTAAACTTAAATAAAACAAACCTAAATTAAAAATGCCAAACATCACCATGGCTTTCTTTTAGAATATAATTGTTTCAGGAAAGAATAACTGTCCTTTGTTGCTTGTACTAGGAACAGTTGGAGGGGGAGAGAGCAGCAGGAACAGCCTTGTTCTTCCAACAGGAGCTAAGGAAGATTTGGTCTGAGCGTGAGTTGTTCCAGCAGCCCTTTTATCCAATCTTTCCCTACATAAAACCCTGGGAAGTGCTTGGAGAATTCCTCTCACCTGCTGTGACAGGACCAGTTCCAGTTCTCTTCCTAGGAATAATCTGCTCCTTGTCATGGACAGCAGCAAGAGTTACCTTGTGTAGAGGGAGATGGGGATCAGCCTTCCCTTCCCCCAGAACATGCAAGGAAACTGCACCAAAGACAAGAAGTGTTGGGGTTTTTTTGTAAAAATTTATTCAGCGTAGTCTGGCAGAGGTTATACACCCCCATCTGCAGCGTGCTGAGCACACACTGCAGCACCTCCAGGGGTTGGCCCGCAGTGTATCCCACATTCCAGCCTGGAGCAGGCCTGGACAACGGCAGCGTGTCAGGAACCAGAGCAGGAGATGGAGCAGAGTGTGAGAGAGAGAGGCAGTGCCGGGTGAGATCCGTTCAGGGCGGGCTGTGGCTGCAGCAGCAGCGAGGGGAAGGGGAATTATGGCTAAGGCAGGTAGAGCAGGAGCCCCAGGCTGGGCTGGGCAGCGGGGCCGGGGCTGCAGCCGGAATTCCCGGGGGAGCCGTGCACCCTGCGGCTGTGTGAGGTAAAGGAGGGTGCTGAGTGAGGATGAGCCTGTGCTGCTGCCAGCACCCACCCCCTGCAGCCCTGGAGCTGTGGGGCAGCAGCAGTGCCCAGCCCCCCTTTGTGAGGCAGCACTGGGGCGCTGATACAAACACTGTGGCACAAACACCGTGGCAATCAGACTTCCAGTTATCGCTAGGAACAAGAGCAAAAGCCATTTTTCCTGAAGGTGCTGCTCTGAGCCTGTGGAGCTGGGGGGGAGGGGGCAGTGGTGACTCCAGGCAGGTAAAGGCAGGAGGGGAAGCTCATGTTCATCCCATGGCCAGCCCAGAGCAGTGGTAACCTCTGCAGTTTGTATTACGTTGTGTTTGTGTGGATATGAAAAATTCCTACGGTATAAAAATAGCAAGAAATGGGACAGCTGACTTCAAAAAAAGATAAAAGTCTCTGGATCCCGATGAGTGAAGAAGTTACACGATGGGTTTTTCAGGTTATACCTTGCAACCATAAACTAAAACCAACAAAAATTCCAAATCTAAAACATAAAAGTTTCCACATCAACTCCATCTCTCGTAGTGCATCTCGTCCTTGGCTATAAAGTATTTACAGGTTTTACTCATTTACACAATATGGCTTCACTATATTTGTAACACAAAGCATTAAAACATCTCCGAGCAAAATTCTTCATAAAACATTCTGAATACAAAGTTTGGCATTTCATTGATTTGGCTGAGAAAGCAGCAGTTATTTGTTTTCCGATTGTGCTTTTTTTGGTGATGACAAGCACAAATTTTTTGGTCATTTCCATCAGGGCTTAAACTCTCCCTTCAAAGCCCAGCTGAAGGTCCCGAGCTGTGGTTGCAGGGGTGCTGTGCTGGACCCCACGTTCAGTCGGGTAAGGAAGAGAGGAGAAGGCCTTTGTTTTGGGACTTTGAGAGTAAGACAAGAGAGCAGGATGTATTTTGTGGTTGTTCTGAAAGTGCAGGTCTTTGGTAATAACAAAGAGCAAAGCAAGGAAGGGGGGGTTTGCTGGGAACAACGTTCAGCCAATTCTGTGGAGCTTTGGAAAGGTGACAGGGACACTTTTCATCATCGGGAATTCAACCGAGGAGCGACCTGCAGGGGAAGGACAGGTTTGAAAGTGTGTTCAAAATGCTGAAAAAGTTTTAATTTTTGCACATTCTGAGGCTGGGCAGCCTGTGAGCTCTCAGCTCTGCGGGGAGTCAGTGGAGTCTGGATTTGTTCTGGATTTATTTCTGAATAACCTGGAATCTGACAGTGCATAAATCAGCTGTGGGGCTGATCTGACTGCCAGGATCACGACAAACAAGCTGAGAAGGGGAGAGGGTTGTGTTTGGTTTATAAATGTATTTTAAATTTGATCTGCTGTGGAGTAAATGAATATTGGGGGGAAATAAAAGGTGAGCACTAGGGCAGTCCCTCACTGGGCCTGAGTGAGCTTGGCAGCCTCTCAGGGCTAAAGCTGCTCCATGCCCAACTCCAACTGGGGGAAAGGCTGGGATAGCAGGGCCCTGCCTTGGCAGGAACATCCATGGCCCGTGGCCCACATGTCCCATGCCAGAGTCCTGCTTTGGATCCAGGGTTAGTGATCCCCAGCCCACACTCACCACTGTTAGGTGCCCGTTCTTGGCTTTGGCTATCAGCAGTTCTGACCCCGAGATGAAGTCGATGATCCCTTCTTTGCCTTGTCCCACTGTGAATTTTATGCTGTGAAGAGCAAAGGGTGAGAAGGGGCTCTGGTGAATGTGAGGGCTCTCCAGGAGCTCGGTATTAACCGAGAGCTTTGTGTCCGTGCTCACTGCAATGAATCTGTGCTGGAGCCTTGGTTGAGGGGGATTTGGATGGGGATGCAGGAACGTTTCCTTTAATGCTGCAGCAGAGCCAAGGCAGGCCCTGGTGTCACTCACCTGCCCTGGTTGATGTTGATGTTGTTGATTTTGTTGGCCAGAATGGCTGTTTTTGTCAGCGTCTCGATCACGTGGTCACTCTGCAGGACAACGTCTCCCTGGGAGGAGAGTCCGAGCTTTAGGGTCATGGCTTTAGGGGGGCTGCACCAAAACCCCTCTGCTGTAAGGGACAGGGGACAGGGACAGCACCAGAGGGGGGGAACGAGCACCACTGAGCCCAGCTGTGAGCACAGGGAAATGCCAGAGAACGGCTCCTTTGGAGCTGGCACAAAGTCCCCTCCCTGTCACCCTTGTGCCCCTCCTCCCAGCCAGATCTGCTCCCTGTGCCTTTCACCCCTTCTCCAGAGGGGCTGGAGCAGGGAGGGACGAGCCCCCGGTACCTTCTGCTTGTTGTCCTCGCAGTGCACGTGCAGCACAAACAAGCTGTCGCTCAGGCTGCTGACGGAGATGCCTGGGGGAGAGACGGGAGCGTCAGCCGCCCTGCCAGGACCTTGGGAGCGCTCCACAGCCTCTCCCAGGAATGCAGCAACTGTTCCCAGGACAGCTGAGAGGCTGCAGGGGACTCAGGGCAGAGGCCAAGCCTGCAGTGACCACACTGCAGCCGCCTCAGCAGTTGGAATTCCCTCTCCCAAAGAATCCGGTCCCTGTCAGATATTCCGAGGGCCAAAAGCTGCAGCGGTGCCCCAGGCAGCTGCTGGGCAGGAATGGTGCAACTCCCCCAGGGTAGGGCTCTGCAATTGGGAAATCACTTAGGGCAGGGTTGAGGGAGATTAATCGAATCTTTTTGTGGAGCTTAATATTAGAAAACCTCAATTTCAAGATACTAAACTTCTTGCCAGGGTCAGCCCGTTCCAGAACAAAGACCAACTGGATTTTGCAGGGTCTGTATTGAGGTGCAGGGTGTCGGGAGTGCCCAGCCCCATCCCTGTGCTGTTCCCACCTGTCAGGTTGGAGTAGTCAATGCGCTGCTTGATCTTGGACTCCTCCACCACGATGGCCGAGCTCTGGGTGAGCAGCAGCTGCCGCGCCCTCGCCTTGTAGCCCTTCCTGTCGTACTTGACCACGGGCACTGCGTACTGAAACACGAGTGAGCAGGGCCAGAGCCCACCTGGGGCACTGACCGGGGCTTGGGAAACTGGGCATGAAGAAAATTCTGTGTGCCAGAAATCCCTCACTGACCCAGAGCAGCTCCGGACACACCTGGGGCTTGGGAAGCCCAGGTTTGGTGTCACTCTGAAGGTTTCCCCCTTCCTCTGTGGCTGTAACCCATTCAATTCTTAATTGACATCATTAAACTGCCCAAATCTCCACTTTCTAATCCATGGGCTCTTCCCAGAGAGTAGGAAGTATCTAAAAGTCCTCTGAAGTATTACAAGCTCAATACAATGTAAAATTCTTGCTGTACTTTGTTCAGAAATCTAATCTGCCCTTCTGCTGAGTAACTCTGGGAACTTGACAAAAGTACTGGGACACATCTCTCACCTTAAGTGCTTCGTTCTCTAACGCCTGGAGGACTTTAGCGTTTATTTCTTCTCTACCTGTATTAAAACCAAAGAGGTGGGGGGTCAGAAAGGAATTTCCACAAGAAAAGAGTCAATTAATCCCCCCCTTCCTTCCTCCTGTTAAACTTGGCAATCCCTACTCACCCAGTCGAGTGTTGATGAAGAGCCTGGGAACACTCTGAGGATAATTGTCTTTTTTACCCTTGAAAATCTCACTGGCAATTACTTTTTGTTCCAACTGCAAGGACAAAAGAAGTATTCTTGTTTAGTATAAAATTTCTCCTCTTTAAAAAGATAGGTTTGTGTGAGAAGAGATGTTCCCTTTGTGGTTTTATTAGCAGTCATCGTTTAGTTCTGACCTGAATCATGCCAGTTACAAAATCACTAAATATTCCATATATCCCTCACCTTTTAAACAGCAAGAAAGGCAGAAAACTCTTTCTCCTTTCCCGTCCGTAAGTATGTATTATATTTCCTTTTTGAATTTATCTGGACATGACACCTGCTCTCTGGATTTTGAGAATGCCCGTGTTTAAAGTCTCAGAATTCTCCCACTGCAGTCTCTCTTAAACTCCTCCCCCTTAACTCTGGTCTCCTGCTCTACCCTTTACAGCTTTTCTTCATGTTCCACATTTATTTCATCAGGCTATTTGACTGAAGCACTAACAAAAAGTCACATCCTTAGTTCTGTGTGACACCTCTGAGCTCCTCACTATTCCCCACCTTGTCCTGGCAAACAGCACAATTCCATACGGAGTTCCTGCCCTAAACCTTGAGTCACCCTGGGGTGGCAGAGTTCCAGGCACTGGCAATGACCTGAGCTCTGGGATCCTTTGCTCCAAGACCAAACCAGGGACTGGGAAAATGGGGAATCCCATTTGTGGCCCGAGGACAAGGCACCTGAGATGATTTACAGGTAAAAATGGGCATAAAAGAGGCTCGTATCAGTGAGTCTGGTTTGCTGGGGGAAAGCAACTGCTGAGCTGAGTTAATGCCATGGCCTTAACCACAGGCTCAGCCCCAGCCTTTCATTGCAGGTGTTGATGCACTGCAGAAGGTGGGAGATCGTGCAAGGAAAAACCAGCATTTCCTATTGTGTCTCTTTAATGAGCCTTTTTTGATTTTCAAATATAAAAATTCCCTCCCCCTACCTTTCCATAAGATGAATCAAACCTCAGTATCATTTTTATTCTTTTTAGCTACAACAGAGCAGCTGAAACTGTTCCTGTAACTTCTCTGTTTGGAAAATGACTGGGTTTGTGTCTGCAGGATTCTTACTCTCAGCTTTACATGGTACAGACAGAATAATGCAGCTTCTTATATTTTTAGCTTCCATGGGTAGAATAACAGAGCCTTTCATTAGAGAAATTATGTGGGGGCTTGGCTCCACAAATGGCTTAAATAGTACCTATTCTAATATGTATAGAATGGGGTCTCTTTAATGCACATTCCAGTCTTTTAGTGTTCTGTCTCGAACCTAACCCCAACTCAAAGGCCCTGTTCCTGTGGCACCCCGGAATGCAGCGATTCACAGCTCTCCAGCTCCCCACTGAGTGCCAGTGCAGGGCCCTGGCCCTCCCATCCAGCTGCTCCTTTTCCTGCAGGCCGAGTTTTTCCCTGGGAACGTCAGGGGAACCCTGCAGGGGTGCCCTGTACCTGCTGCTTCCACTCGGGGCTGATCCTCTTGCAGTAGGTCCAGACCATGTTCTGCATGCAGAGCCTGCGCAGGAGCTGCGACGCCTGCGGGGAGTTCCAGGGGAAAGGGGACAGATCAGAGCTGGGGACAGACACACAGGGACATGGCCAAGGGCCCAGAACCCAATAGGGACAGACCCACAGGGACAAAACCCCAACAGGGACAGACCCACAGGGACACGGCCACGGGCCCAGAACCCAACAGGGACAGACCCACAGGGACACGGCCACGGGCCCAGAACCACTGACAAACCCGCAGGGACAAAAACCCAACAGTCCAGAACCACTGACAAACCCACAGGGCCAAAATCCCAACAGGGATAAAAACCCAAAAGCCCAGAACCACTGACCAACCCAACCCAACAGGGACAAACCTGACAGGGACAAACTCAAAAGCTCAGAATCTGACAAATCCAATAGGGACAAAACCCAAAGCCCAGCGTCACTGACAAACCCACAGGGACAAACCCAACAGTCCAGAACCACTGGCAAACCCCACAGAGCAGCAGCTGCTGCAGAAAATGCACTGCTGCATTAAAAAGCTGTTTCCTGACCAAGAATTAAATAGTAAGTAGTTTATTTTCTGCCTTTTTATCAGGGTTTGCCCTGAGGCTTTCTCCAGCTGCTTTAGAGTGGGGAATAAACACCAGGATGCCTCCACTCTACACAACTGTGTCCTTCCTTTTCCTCCCTCCCTCCCATTTTCTGCACTGTTTTATTTTTGAACAGATAAACCAATTCAAGCAGATGCAAAATAATAACAGCAATAAAGAGAACTGGATTCATTAAGAGAAAAATGGATGGGAATTTCACAAATGGATGAGAAACCCAGAAGAAAATAACAGCACCACGCCCTGAGAACCTGCAGTTCTCCAGCCCTGGATTCCCCTCCCACATCCCAGGTGCCATTCCCACCTCACAGAGCGACGGGGGAGGAGTTGGCCACGATTTGTCCAAGACATTTTTTGGCAAGTTCCTCTTGAGGTTCATCAGGAAGGAGAACCGGATGTAATCCAGGAAATACTCGTTCTCGGGGCACCGCGGGTGGTTCCGGTAAATGAAGCCTTTAATGAACCTGTGGGTGTGGGAAATATTGTTAGAAAATTTTCAAAGTTATCAAAAATGAGTGGTATTTAAAGGTTCCATTTCCTGGGCTTTATTTAGTAATTGTAATTAATTTTTAAAAACTCTGTGGTGACAAGGAAGTTTATTTTTAGCTTCTTATTGTTAGGGAATAAAGCGATGAGGGAATAAAGTGATGTTTGAGGGCTACTCTTCACTCACCTCCTGATGGTCTCCACGGCCCATTTCCTCTTGGCAGCTTTTCGGCGGCCCAGGGTTCCCCTCCACCATGACTGGATGGCGATGGCTAAAAATAACACAAAGATTTGGGATTCACTGAGGTCCTTTATCCCCAAAGTGACTCCAGATAAAACGGGCACCAAAAATGCTCAGGAAAACCAGCCCTGGAAATAAAGAGCTTTCAGTGGGGCATGGGGGCAAGAACAGGAGTTTTTAATGATATAATACATTGGGTAAATGTCAATTCCCATGAAAAGATGGGAATTGCTGGGGGAGCTGCTGGGGAAACATCTCTCCCTCTTTCTCTCTCCATGTCTCTCATACCTGAGTGTTTCATGGTCAGGAATTTCTTCCGGCGGTAGAAACCTCTCCACGTTGCCTGCATTTTTGTGGCTGAAATTGCAAGAAAAGCAGAGATTTGCAATTGTGACCAGGCAGATTTTGGCAGAAAAAGACTCAACTTTTAAATAGAAACCCACTGCAAGTGTGAGTGCCTCACCCAGACTCTGCTTCCTCACTTCCAGAGCATCTTCTGTCGAGAACAAGGTCTTGGGAAAGCGGATAAAAATCTTTGTTCTAGAAACAAAAATGCAGAATTACATTTAACATGCTGGAGAAACCTTTAGCACCTCCTTTGGGCTCTCTAATCTTTATCCAGAACCCATTATCTAGGGAAGACTTATTTCAAAGGGACAACACGGACATGCAGTGATTGACAGCCTCGAACGCGGAACACAGAACTGACCGTCCCATTTTGTATTCCTCGGGTTTGTAGCCGAGATGCTTCACCAGCACAGCCACCCCATCGTAGGGCCGCCCATCCCACGTGGGCCACGTCTCAGGACAGAGGGATTTGTACCTGGCAATGGGCAGGAGAAGAAATCTCATGGAAAGAAGTGAATTCCAAGCAGAGAGGCCATGGGAAGGGGAGAGCCCAAGATTCCCACCCTTCTGGGGGTAGAGCTGCCCCTGTGCTGCTCAAAGCAGCTCCCCAGGCTCAGTGCTGATGGGGTGAAGGCCAGGGGGAGGGAGGAGCTTGGGAAAGGATTCCAAAGGAGTTTCACCTCTGCAGGAACACTTCGTATTTGCGGCGGTAGGCGAAGCCGGCCCTGCGCACGCGCAGGTTTTCCATCAGCCCCAGGTATTTCACCTGGTGTCGGATCAGGACCTCATCAAATCGATCTTGGCAGGGCATGGAAATGGAAAAACACAATCAGTGCACAGCTGCCCCTTCCTCTGGAGAAGGGGAGTGTTCCACATTCCACACAAATCTTCCACAATTCTCTTCAACCTCTAATGAATCCTCACAGCCCAAGTCCCACACAATTTTGTGTCTCCTGCCTTCCCCATCCCATCCCTTTTAAATTATTTATATTTAGTTCCAAAATGAAGTTTTCCTTTGGGATGTTTTATGCACAGAGGAAAAAATGAGGGAGAATAAAGTCATTATAATGAATTTCCAGAGGTCAATAATCTTTACTTTAACCACGACCCTCCTCCACCAGAGCCCAGTGCTCCCATTCCAATTCTGGCACTGCCACCCCTCCCTGCAGAAGCTCTGGATCCAACCCAAACTGAACAAATCTTGCAGGGCTTCACTCTGCTCCTTTCTGTGCCTCCCTGAGCGGGATGCAGTGCTGGGATCTGTCCCCAGGGCCATACCAGCCTGTTTGGCATCGTTGGGCTTCATGCAGCGAATGTAGGAGGGTTCTTTGGACATCAGGATCTCCATGAGCTTGGCGAGGCTGTTTTTGAACTGAGTTGCTGCCTGGGAGAAAAGGAAGAAAACTCCACATGAAGGGATGGCTTGGAGCTGGCTACAAACCAGAAGAATACAATGTTTTGGTTTTTTGTTTGCATTCAGGTCATGGCAGAGAGCTCATGTTTTAAAGAGAGGAAACAGCCCCAGCTCCCTCCACAGCTCGAGTTCTCACCGTTTCAGGTCTCTTTTTGTCTGTCAGCTCTGTCCTGTCGAAGCACTGGTTTATGATGGGGTTCTCTGAGTTGCACATGGTCTGCAGAGAGAGATGTTTTCAGAGATGAAGGACAGAGCATTCTTTACCGAGATACCAAAGAAACACGGGGACAAAACCTCTTTATAATGAAATGAACGCTGGGATCTCAATCACTGTTCAGAGCACAGCCCTATGGACACACAGCCTCCAGGTGGAGTCCAGGAGAATCCCTTCCCTCAGGTGCTGCCCCATTTCAAACCCAGCTTCTCATTCTGTTCTGGAAACATCCTCCATCCCCACTCACCTCCTTCAGGTTCCGGAACAGAAGGTCATTGTTTTTATCTAGAAAACCTGGAAGAAAAACAAACCACTCAGGCAGGGATGTGAGATTTTAAATTAATGTGGTTGATCAGATGATGTGGGGCTGTATTTTAGGCCCAGATTTCTGCTTTTTCTGCGTTACCTGCAACACTGTAGGTGACGTCCCCGGCGTAGTGCGAGAGCCGGAACTCCTCCCGCCCCAGCGACTTGCGCGTCTTCTGGTCAGCGAGTTTGTGCCTGGGGAGGGAGAAAAATCCTTCAGGAGACACAAATTTCTGGTGGATTCACTTCAAAAAGTGCCAGGACATTTGATCCTGCAGTGGGACTGTGCAAAGGTGGGCAGGGAATGTAAGCTGGACTTGCTGGTTCTCAAGGAAATCAAATTATCAACCAGCACGTCATGAAAGCGTCATTAAATGTATTTGTGTTTAATTAAAAGGGGAATTTCAGTGTTCCTTGCAGAGTGGTTCTGTGTGCACATGGGATGTAGAGATCCTAAGCTGAGCATTGAGAATAAAAGCAGAACATTCAGAATAAAAGCAGAACATTGAGAATAAAAAGTAATTTGGAGCTCCAGAACCGAAGTAAACAATCTGCAAGGTGAAGAGGAGAGTCAGTACTGAGAGTTTTGTCACCCCTGTTATATTCTGAAGCTCAGACAGGCACTTAGTGTGACAACCTACTTTATATTATCTTCACTATCAATCAAATCTCTTTGTAAAAGAAAATTCTCTTTTCCGTGGGAGCCAGCACAGTGAGGATGTTCTGCTCCCCACGCCGGGATCCACCACTGCCCTCACTCACGTGACAAAATGAGGGTGGTTCTTCACAGTGTCCTCCAGTTTCTCCAAGAACGTTGTGTCTGTGGCATCCCCAGGTCTCAGGCACTCTTCATCCTACAAACACAAGAATTCCAGGGATTTCTGACTGGGCTCTGGCTCTGCCTCACTGAAGTGTTGCCCCAGCTTGGCCCTTTGGCCTTTCCACAGGTATTCAGCTTTTAGCCCAACAAATCAAGAATTGTCCAAAAGGAAAATATTTCCCTCCTTGCAGACTGCCTGGGTTGGGAGCTGCAGTGATTTTGGGAGATACAATGATTTTTTAATGGTGTCACTGATTAGGGTATCATTGCTCTTCCCACCTACTCAAACAGTTCCAACAGAAAGTGATTTTTTTTTTCCATGTTCTTCCCCTTGTTTTCCACAACACTGCCCCAGATTTTTCATTCAAAAAGGTGTTTTCAACTCACCAAGATGGAAATGATGCCTTTGAATTTCTCTTCCACCAAATCACAAATTATTTTGTTATTGAAATACTGAACTGGTTCCCACTGCAAAGACAAAAAATCACACTTAGGTGAAAACAATTCTAGACTGGTAAAAACACTCTGTGAATTTGAGAACACCTCAGAGAGCACCTGACTTCAACAATCTTTCTGTCAAATTTGAACTAAAGCTTTTTCACTCATCACATTTGTTTTCCTACCATTCCCTTTATTTAAATCAGGGTAAAAGCTTGGGATGGCATTACTCACTTCTAGCTGTATAGCAGCGTTTCAAAAGAAAAGGAAAAAGGGAAGTTCTTGAATTCCTTTCCTTTGGAACTCATTTTGCAGCCTCTGGAAGGAGAGGGAAGGGAGGATCTGGGCTCTTACCGCGATGCCCTCGGACTCGTACTCCTCTTGCTCTGACTTCAGTGTCAGTTCTATGAAGAGCTGCTGCAACTTCTCATTGCAGTAATTAATACAAAACTGCTCAAAACTGCGAAGAAAAATCAGCAAAATGATCACTGGAGCACGAGTTAAAGGAGGTACAAACAGCGGGAGCAGCAGGAATAAAGGCAAAAGAAACAGGTTTTTGTGAAGTGGTTATTTACTGAGAGTATAAATTTATCAAGTTTATTATTTAGGGGAAGTCATGAAAGAATTCCAGAAGGAGGGAAAAATGGGATGGGATGGAACACAGAGGGACACAGAAACTTGGAACAATGGCACAACAACACTGCAAATTTGAGATCTCAGTTCACTGCCACCTGCCAGGGAGGTTCCAGACTCTTTGTCCCATGCCCTGATTTGTCACCACCATGGAAAGGAGCCACAGCAGCCACCCCTGGGCTGGAGAGCTGGACAAAGGCACAGCTCAAGCTGTGGCACGAATACACCCCCAAAAACCCAACAGTTTATTTAAAATACCAGCACCATGAATAGCTGTGAATGCTCATTATCACCTGGAAGTCCCAAGTGCTAGAAGCCCCGTGATTTTCAGTTTTTCACCTGATTTCCTGACATTTAAATGTCACCTCTTTCTCTTACTAAGAGATGCAATAATGCCTTGTTCCACAAGGGACAGAAAACACTGCGGCAAATGAAGTAATTCAGAATTAACCCAAAACTCCAGAGACCCTGATGGAAACCAACCTGTTGTGCTGGAAAACTTCAAATCCATAGATGTC
Source organism: Pardalotus punctatus (assembly GCA_013400915.1). Classification (NCBI taxonomy): domain Eukaryota; kingdom Metazoa; phylum Chordata; class Aves; order Passeriformes; family Pardalotidae; genus Pardalotus; species Pardalotus punctatus. Next base: position 32,285 of record VZTX01023068.1, read on the forward strand.
CAGCAACCCTAGGACTGTTGTACTTCTCCAACCTGGAAACTTTTCTTCCTGCAACAGGGCAGCAAACAAATGTAGGTATTTACTCCCAGCTGTGATCCATCAGTGGACTGAAATAATTTCATTCCAGCGTTTAATCGCGTTTACTGCGCAATTTGGAGAACAGCTGAGTTTGGAAATGACCGAAAGCACGGGACTTGCCTTGCAGCTGAAAGATTTGAAATTTGCTTTCACGTTTGGCTGGATATCAACAATCAAAGGGTCACTTGCCTTGTAAGCTAGGGATTTGTTGACCTTGCTGACCAGCCAGGAGAAGGTGCGTCCGTAGATGGCCTTGGCGAGGGCGTCCCTGGCGTAGGCGGCCTGCTCCAGGTTCAGGGGGCTCAGCAGCTGCCAGCAGGAGCAGATAAAAACCCCTCAGCACCCCCAAACCAAGGGATCAGCGTTTCCTGCTCTGTCATTAATCAACAGCCACTCAAAAGCATCCTGCTCATGGCTGAAGAGTCGCCAGTGGGACCCTGATTCCTTGAATCCCAAATCCCCAGGGCCTGTTCTCACCTCCTCCCCTTTCGCTATGATCTTCTTGTGGATCAGGGCATCCCGAAGAACTGAGCCATCCACTGCCAGGAGCTGCAAGCAGGATAATTATTAAATAATACTGTATTCATTGATGAAGCTGTGCATTCCATTTTCCTAAAATCCCAGCCCAGTGGAGCAACCCTTTATTTCCCACTCCCTTCCCTCCCTCCTGGCAGGGCTGTGACCTAAAAAATGATTTGCCTGGAAGGTTCTGGCTCAAGGAAGTGACCAAGCAAGGAAACAGAGGTGGTTCTTTCTTTAAAACTCTTCTCCAGAGTTTTTTAGGAATAGAGAGTTTTTCTCTATTCCCACCTCACTGCCTGAAGGTGAAAACCTCAAGGCAGTGGTGGGTCAGGTGGCAAATAGAGAAGTGGTCAATTAAAGGGGATGATAACATCCCCTGACGATAATATTTGCATTTTATTTAGGTCAAATAAAGTAAAATTTATGAGGACTTCTAAATCACACGCTAAAATTCTATGATGACATCAAGCTCAAAATAAGGAAAACTCCACAATTCACCTTTCCTGTAATACCTTACTCACCCTGGCCAGGTATTTAATCTGATTCTCTGTCGTGACCTGAGCATTCCCCTGCTCGTCAGCAGCAAACTGCACATTCCCCAGGTGCAGGACACTGGCCACGATGCTCAGCAAATCCTGGGATGGGAGCAACAGGCAGAGATGGGGGTGGTGGAGTAACACACAGCAAGGTTTTTGTGTTAATCAGCATTTTAGGAGAGCATTTTGTGTCTTTTTCAGGATTTTTATAGAGGATGTATTCGCTCTGAATGGATTCACCGATTTCAATCAGAAACCCTAAATCCAAGTAGAAAAATCCCTTAAAAGCAAGAAAATCTGTGCTGCTAAACCTCACCTCCACCTCACTGTCATTGAAGCCGATAACAGACAGGGCTCTTCTCATAATCTTCCACTCGTTTTTGTCATTTATGGAACTGACCCTCGCACAGTGACCCTACAAAGACACAGTTCGATATAAATAAGTAAATAATTGTCAAAGATACATTACCCATGCCTAAAACACTCCATCTTTCTTTTTATAGCAGTCACCTCAGAGTTATTTCTGAAGCGAAGGAAGGAAATTACGAAAATATCCCAGTCCTGTAATACAATTTCACAAGTGATAGTTACTGCTCACCTTTACCAAATAATGATACTGCTGTGGGTTCTTCTCGAGGCCCAGCCTCCTCAGCAGGTCCTCCTCCCCTCCTTCCAGCAGCTGGTAGAAGATGTGGAAATTCCTCTCGCCGTGGTTCTGGTGCACAACGCGGGATTTCTCCAGGAGGTAGTTCAAGATGTGGCCCCCGACAGGAGCCCCCTAAACCAGAGCAGACACGTGGAAAGAGTTCATCAACACAGAGGAAAATATTTCTGCTTCTTGGCTGTCTTTTCAGAATCTAAAACACTGTGAAAACACAGAAAACTAGCTGTCATTCTGTCACGATCTCTAATACAGCGGTGATTTGAGCGTGGAATGGCTGGTGTAAAATTCCTTCTGGGAATTCATAGCGATGGGAAAGCACCAAAAGTGAGCATGGAGGGATTAAAGGAGGCTTCAGGGACTGCAGGACAGCAGTGCTGAGCTCCTCAGCTCCTGCACCGTGCCCACCTTGCTGGGGTGGGGCAGTTGGGATCAGAGTGGACACAAAGTCACACAGGACAGGGATTGGCTTGGGGATTCACTTTGGGAATATCTGTCAGCACAGTGCATTTACACCCTAGAAATAAAAGGATTTGATTTCACTGCCCCCTGATAGAGAGAAACAAGGGAAGAATGAAAGGAGAGTGAGTGCTATAAAACCCAAACTTTGCTGCCATAGGCTCTGCTTATGCTGTCACCAAGGAAATGCAAAGCAGTCACTGCACACAAAAAACCAGGACCGGGACCAGTTCTGAAATAAAAACCAGATTCCAAGTTACCCTGTAATCAAACTGCACGTCCATGTACTTCCCAAACCGACTGGAGTTGTCATTTCGAAGGGTTTTTGCATTTCCAAAGGCCTGAAATGAAAACGACCAGAGAAAAATAAACGAGTCGGATTATTTATAAACACTTGGGTGAAGCTGCCAGTTATTTATTTACAGCCTAGGATTTTCCTTCCTGGAAACCCAGAAGGAAACAGATTGCTCCCTGAATTCTAACACTGATCTTTCCACCCAGTGCAGATGGAACATCCTCTGAAAACACTTCCATCCCCCTGTGAGCTGATTTTAATGCCAGTCCACTGCTGACAACATATGCCACGTCTGACAGCCTTTTCCAAGCTTCCTCTGGCAGCACAGCCACTTGTCACAGCTCACTGACAGCGGGCCCGGCTGCTGGGAGCTCACCTTCCCCGGGATACAGGACATGGAATATCTCGAGCCCTGCAGACAGCCCGGGCTGGACACTAGAGGACACCACAGCACCAGGAAAGGAACCCACGAGCGCCTTTCGGAGCTGCCTTTGCAGTGACCCAGAGCCGTTCCCACACCCAATCCCCTCTTTCCCTGCACCCCATCCACGTCAGAACCGCTCCTGCAGACTGGAAAGGACCAATCGAGAAAGGACCACCGGGATTCCCGGTGATGTTCCCGCACAGCATCCCCAGGACACGTTCCCGGTGACTCCCGGCCAGGATCCCGTGGGAAATACCTCCAGGACGGGGTTGGACTGCAGCAGGCGGTCCTTGACGGTCTCGACCTGCTGGCTGGCGGGGCAGGTGACAGCGTAGTACTGCAGGATCTTCTTGGTGGCCTCGGTCTTGCCGGCGCCGCTCTCGCCCGAGATGAGGATGCACTGGTCCTTCCTCTCGGTGCGCAGCGAGCGGTAGGAATTGTCCGCGATGGCGTAGCTGCGGGGGACACCGGGCCGGGGTGATTCCCAGAGATCCCACGCTGGGAAATCCCGGCCGACATTCCCCAGAAAGATCTCCGGGTGAGATCACACCGCTCCTGATGGCACAGGGCGGCACCGACACCTCTGGCACATCCTAACCGCCGAGCCGAGGCTCTGCAGGGTGACAACACGACCCGGCAAAGTATTTACACTGTTCTTTGGACTTTCTTTCTGACCAAAAAAAAAAAGGTAGACGTCGACTAAATAGTGCAGATCAACTAACTTTTCTAAATGTAAATGATCTCTCCACACCGGTCCCGTGGGACAGAAGTTTTACATTCAGGAAGCACCTTGCTCCCCGCTGTGTTTTTTTCTCGTTTATCTTCTAAACGATGACACACTCAGGAGGTCACAGCTGCACTTCGCTGCCTGGGTGGCTCCAGAGCAGCCCAGCCTCTCACAGCTCCCCTTGGATGGTGGGAAGAGCTGGATGGGGCCAAGGAACGTCCTGCAGGCTCCTCTGCCCCAAACCCCGAGCAGTTCCCCCTGCCAGCCTGGCCCTGCCCCTCTGCTTCCTCCTGCGCTGCTTTTTCTTTCATTTCTGTGTTCTTGCCCAGGCCAGAGCAGCCAGGGTCTCACACCCAGAGAGCAGCAGGGTGAGTGACAATGGTGACAACTGCTCCCAGAAGGACAGCACACTCAGCCAGCCTCCCTAACAACATTTTCAGCTGTCTCACACGTGGTGATGAAGCAGATATCCTGTCTTCACACACCTGACAGCCCTCCAGTAGCTTGGCTTTTTTTATTTCCCTCTTTCATCTTCTTTTTTACCTCTCCTGCTGCGATATTAATTAGAAAGAATCACACCAAAAAACAGCCGTGGCCTTCTCAAGGCTATTAATACTCGATGCTAGGGCAACACTGAGGAGCTCCCTTAGCAACACAACTCCACACTCACCCCACAAAACACATCACAGCCCTCTCTTCCCATCCAGACCCTGCCTCTGGAGTATTTTGGAATAAATGCCAATTTCATTTCAGTTGGAAGCAGCGCCCCTGGCCCCCATGACTTTCTGGGGTGGTTCATGGCCCTGTGAGCTCCAGTCATGCACGGCACAGACAGAATTCCTCTAAATTCAGATGTTCATGGCCCCATTTGCTGGCCATGCACAGGACAGGATGTGACAGATCTCCGGGAATATGCTGCGTTCCAAGCCCGCAGGGATAACTTCTCTCCCCTGAAAGGGATGCACTTCCTAGGAAACCCAGGGCTCAGGCCTAGACTTGAACTGTTTGACACCGGAACCTTGAAGCGTTTCTAGAGTCAGTTTAGAAGAGAAGAGGTTCCCAAATTCCCTGAATTACTGGCAAAGGGGAAGCCCAGAGCACTGCCCTGAAGATGGAGCATTTGGAGGCTCCTCAGGGGATTTTTAAGTGCATACATAATCAAACAATGCAATGGAAGAGCAGAAAAAAGTTAACAGAAAATACTGTTTTCCCAATGGGAGCAGCAGTGGTATCCAGGATCGCAGCTCTCCGGGGCTCTGCACATTTTACAGCTGCTGAAGGGACTTGTTAAAAGGAGAAAGAAAGCCTAAGAAATAATCAGCTACACTGGGATTTAAGGGTAAATTAAAGCACATTTTCTTAGTGCTTCATCCTATCCATAAGCACTGCCATCACCCTGTACCTACTGCCCACTTGAAAACAGAGCCACAATCCCAAGGATTTCCCAGAGTCCCAAAATTCACATCTAAAGGCACAAAGCAGCACCTTTAGAACAAGGGGAGAATGGAGCAGGTTTGAATCCAGAGTTTTTCAGGTTTAATTTGTCCCCATCTGGGATCACACAATAAAAATCCCATTTTTGTCCTAACAAATCCAACCCCATGGTGCTGAGACTTTCCCAAGTCATGGTGTTTCTCCCCCTCTCTGTGCTTGCAGCACATTCTGGTTTGTTTACTCTCCCGGGCTACGTGCCAGCAATAAGAAACAACCCAAATAGTTGCTCAAAAATAATATCATTTACTCTTCCAAGATCTCTAAAAAAAAAAACCCAAAACCAACTCAACACAACACAACATAAAAAACCCTCCTAGAGGTGCTCAGCATTTGGCCCTTGGTCCTGAAAAAAAAACATTCTGAAGCCATGTGGCCTCAGCTGTCAGTCATCTTTTTCTTTCAGGCTGACAAAAAAATCCAAATGCTTTCAAAAATAACTTTAAACCTCAAACTTTTTTTTTTTTTAAGTGGGAAATTGGGAATGCTCACCAGGCCAGACCATGTAAATAAATACATTCCTTGTTCCAACAGGCTGATGGTATCTTAGCAACAAGGGAAATACCAGATAAATATTGGTCAGGGAGTAACACAGAGGTAGGAAAGAAACCCCCACACAGCAAAAAGCCTTTTCCCTACTTAGCCCCATGCTGGAGAAACTCAGAGCCCGGACACAGAGACCCCAAATAACCCTGGAACAATGAACTCCTGTCCTGCCAGGGCTGGGCAAGCAACTCTGTTCCTGCAGCCAGGAAGGAACCAACTCCCTTTCCAAACACTGCTCTCGCAAAGGCAACTCATCCTCTTCGGAGAGGGGAACGGGAACAGACAGAGCCCTACACCACACCCTCCACAGGATCCTTTCCATCCCCTCCTCTCCTTTGGATTCTCAGGGCTGCAGCTGGGATGGGAAGAAGTCCCGTTTGCCTGTTTTGGCACTGTCCCCCACAGGGCACTCACAGGTGAGGAGAGACTTCGTAGAAGCTGACGCCGCGGTAGCGCTCCATGTTCTGCTTGGTGTAGATCTCCAGCTCCTTGTAGGGATTCACGGACACCAGGACAGAGCCAATGTAGGTCTGGAAAGGAGAACAAAGAGCAGGGAGGTTGCAGGAAGGCTGGAGGCAGAGCTCAGGCTCCTCAACACCCGTCCTGGTGGGCTGGGGATGCTGCTGAGGGCTTCCAGACAGGCCAAGGGACTTCTTAACTCTGGGAGAGTGACAGTGCTGGAGTTGTGCCAGCCACAGCATCCCTGCTGGACAAACAGCACCTGCAAATGGTTTTAGGGCTTCTAACGAGCCACAGTACTGGGGGATTTCTGATATACGTTGAGGATCGAGTTCAAGTCTGGGGCTGGTGAAAGTGAGCAAATCCAGGACACAGAGAAAAGCGGTGAGAGTTGGATTCTGAGTGCTGTAGACGCCAGCAGATCTCAGCAGGAGCACTGCAGTGAGTCCCTGCATCCATCACCACGACAGCATCCCAGACCAGTCCTGGCACAAGCAGCCTGTGGGAGCTGACACCACCAACAACCCCAAATCCAGCGGCAGAGCACAGCTGGAGATGTCCAGCACAGCAAAAAACACTCCAGGCCACTGCTGGCCACTCTGGCGACTGTCACTGTGCTACTCACGTAGATCAGGTTCTCCTTGAAGCGTTTCCTCAGGTTCTCAATGAAAGCAGCTTCGCTGGTGAAGTTTTCCAGCAGGACAAAGTCCTGCACCCCGACCCGGTCCCGGGCGGTCAGCGCGCTCTCCATGGTCAGCCGGATGCCGTTGGCTCCTAATCCCTGCAGCCAAAAGCACGGGGAAGTCAGGATTGCTGTGGGTTTGCAGGCAGCTCCCCCAGCCCACAAGAACCACAGTTACCCACGGATATTAAAATAATCCACGGCTGCTGTTGAAAACACTATTCAGTGATTACCAACACTTCATCACTTGTCTGCTCTAATTGCTTTGAGGGAAGACAAGTCAGCATTAGGGAAAAATTGCTGTTAAATTTCCAATCACTTCAAATCAATCAAACAAACAAGCATTTGATGAAGAGAATAAAACTTGGATTTCCTTTCCCAGGCATCCTCTAGCAGGAGGGAGACTGAAACAAGTTCTCTCCTCTCTCTGATTTCACAACGGGAAGCTGCTTTGAGGTAAAGAATCTTTTGTGACTAATGATGATTCATCTCACACAGCTTCACATTGCTGACCAATTCAAAAGCTTTAGCAAGGCACCCAATGGGAAAATTTTGAGAAAATTGAGAAGAAATGAGAAATGGGCATTTCTGCAGCCCACGCCACTCACTGAATTTAGACTGTGACACTGAGGTGCATCAAGAGACTCCCAGCCCTGATCCTCTTTTCAAGGCTAAATTTTCAATATGATGCGGTTGAGACACAACTGTCTGTGGAAAGCTCTCATCTCCTGACTCCTGACTTCACTCAGCCCCACCATAAAGCAGGGAGGGGAAATGTGCACCCAGGGGTGACTCAGGCGCTGGTGCTGGGGAAATCTCAACACGAGGGACAGAAGTGGAGAAGATGAGAGGCACCACAGAAAGCAGAGACAGGAGGTAGGAGTGTGAAACCATCTGCCCCCACACCTGCCTGCATTTCCTCAGCATCCCCCTGAATCCTTTTTACTTTGCAAGCTGCTCACAGCACACCCTTGCCCCATAATAATCCTAACTCATTTCCCAGGAGTGCTGATGGGATATTTTGGGATGTTGCACCAACTCCAAAGGGGTTTGTCCCTAAGCAGGCTCGTGCACTAACAGCAATCCCAGACTCCCATCACAAACCAGGAATGTCACACTCTGCATTCACGACTTTTACCGACTCACAGGGTTCATTTCTGATCCTCCCCAAGATATAAAAGTGGTCAAACCACAGGGATTGATGGTGTGCGGGGAAAAAAAATAAACCCGGCCTTGGTCAGGAAGAAAATTGACCTCAAGTTTTGTTAAACAGTAATAAAGGCAGGACACACTGAAGTATCAGTTTGGTCCCAACAGGTGCAAATTCCCTCGGTCTGCAGTTGTTTTGACTCACCAAAAATTTATTGGTAAATGTTTTTTTGATCTGGTAAGTGATTAGTAAATGCAGTTTTGCCTATTTCTGCAAGTTCTAATTGGCTTCATCCCTGTAAGCCTGGGCAGAAGTGATTGCCTGAACCCAGCAGTTTTCAGATAGGAAAATCAGTTCCTTCTGGAAATCTCAAATCCAGACCCACTCTAACAGCTCAAATACCACAAAGAAACATCATTTGATTTCCTGTTTTATTTTTTCCAATTAGTCTCATGGTCTGGAAGGCCTGAGTTCTAAGCTTGGAAAGATGCAGCCTGGGAGGAATTCTGCAGACACTGTCATTAAGTAATCTTTTTGAAATGCCCAAAATGTTCCAAGGCAAGTCCTTCACAGCTTCAGCAAAATGTTCTGTTGTCTTCTTCCCTCTTTGCCAAGGTGAAAAGGGATAATCCTTGGACAAGGAAAGAAAATTAGAGATAAATCACATACAAATAAACTCTGCCTAGAAATGAGAATCTTTCTATGAGAGCAGTGCAAGGCTGGAGCAGGTTTTGGACAAGGTGATGAGAACAAAGGCAAAACCAAAGGAAAATATCTGCTTTTCAAGTGGGTAAGTTTATGACTACAGTCCTAAAACACAGCTGCCTCAACAACGGCTGAGGAGAAACTTCCAGCCCCGCACAGTTAATCCAAGTTTATATAATCCTAAAGACTTTCACAGAAAACGTCACTCAGCAGCTCCAGCAGCTCTTTCATCAGCCCCTCCCTGCAGGCCAGGACAAAGTGATCCCAGCTGTGCACATCCAGGAGAGGGAAGAGCCAATCCATCCCCCTTACAACAGAGAAAATTGCACTCCAGCCTCCTCTGGGACAGGCATTTAAGGCCAAGCAGCTTTCGGTTTCCTCCGCTTTTTGTCTCCTCATTCAACTCCAACCTCTCGCCGTGAGAACAAAATAACGACCTCAAATTTGCAGTCGGCTCGAAACAAAACAAAAGGCAAAGCAGCACGGCTGAAAGCAGCATTTTTGGCAATAATTAAATGTGACCAGGGGATGTGATGCAGTCAGAGCCTCCAGAATATAAACTTGACTTGGTTTTGTACCTTCCCAAGCCCAAGTTCAGTGCGAATACAAGCCAGAGCTGAGCAATAGGCACTTCTCCATGCCAGCATTTGCTCATTTGCTTTATTGCATATGTCCAAGTCTACCACCAGCTTCAAATGTCAGTGTTAACTGTTTCACTGCCACCGACACCAGCAGATGGACCATAAAAGGAGGTGAAAATAAACCCTTTTTGCAAAATGCAGAAGGAGGGAAGTGGGGAGAGAAGACACTACTCCAGGAAAAAAAATGATCACACTGATGACCATATGTTGCTGCTGAATGATGAGTGGGACAGTAAGGCGCTGAATAAATTAAAATAAGGAAAATATTGGTGATTTTCTGTTAGCAGGCAGACACCAGATCTGGTTGCTGTAAATTAATGCCAGAAAACCCAGGCTGAGGGGTTAAATGTGGTACAGTGGAGCTAATTAACCATTAAAGCAGTTTGCCCATGGCCCACGACTTGTGCAATAAACCAGGCTGGGAATCTGACAAGGATTAAAACCAACTCCAATTTTTTTCTCAGGGCGGTTCCCGTGGCCTTTAAATGCTTGGGAAATGCCCACCTGAGAGGCAAGTGGGGTTTAGCCTAAAGATCAGCACCAAATCCCTCCTCCAGGCTTTGCTGCCTCCCTGGCACTGGATCGTGCAATGAAGATTCTCTAAACCAAACCAGTGCAACTCAATCAGAAAAACAAAGACCAGGGAAAAAGAATCTGGTGGTTTTCTGTCCAGGTTTTGAGGTAAATCACCTCCCTGTGGGATTGGGATTGTCAGAGGCAGGGAAAGGAGGAAAGGGAGTGCAGGTGAACACTGACAGTTATTTCAGGCAGCTCCACCACGTCCACCTTATAGATCCCCTACAGGGATCAAAAGGAGGGGCCGGCTGAGGATCCCGACCTTTGTAGGATGGAGACACCAAATGCCACACCCAGCACAGGCTGCAACCAGGGAATTGCAAAAATCTGAGCAATCCCCATGTGATCTTGGTGCCTGTGGGTTTAGGAGTGCCTGTGCCTCCTCTCAAGCTCCCCTCTCATCCCGTGCTGACCCCGCTGTCCTGAGGGCCACTCCCGCTCCGGAGAGCCCACCCTGACTTCTGCCACCCCATTGCCCAAAGCCACCCCATGGCACAGTTTCCAGGGGCTCATTCCCACACTATTTTAACCCACTTTTTGCTTTTAATGTCTTCTCCAGAGCCATGAGCACAACAGTGGCTCGAGGCCAGGAAGGGAAAAGTCACTCCGGAACGGTGGGGACCAAGACAGAGCAATCACCAACACGGCACTGCTTCCACAGGGCTTTTTCTTCCCGGCGATTAAGTTTTGGGAAAGACTTTCCGCCGGTGTAAATTGGTTGCTGAAGGCAGCCTGCAGAGCCAGGTTTACATTGGCTGAGGTTCCAGCTTTCCTTTGTGTTCATACAAGAGTCAACAAGACCAGAAAATACCTTCAAGCTCCTGGGAGTACAAAACCACTCAAGACCAGACCGAGGAGTTTCCTAAAGAGGAGGGGTAAATCGCTGACATGGTATTGTGAAGGTGTAAACACATATTTTTCCTTTAAACTCTGCTTAATGCCAAAGCATGATAAATTTTTTCCTCTGCTTAGGACACGGAGAACTAATACCCCTCAGAAATGAAAAACAGGAGTTTTTTGGGCTGCGCAGCAAAATCCAAAGGGTTCAAGTCAGCCAGGCTGAGCACATTGGGGGATCATCAGCTGCTCCATGGCCATGGAACACCCAGCATGGAGCAAGGACTCATTCCCAGGCTTGGTTTTCCCAGAGGGGCACTGGAATGGTCTGTGTTGGCAATTCCAGGCACACAGAGGGAACAGGCAGCACCAGCAACTCCCACTCCTTCCTGGAGCATCCTTGAGAAAACACCTGGAGCTGTCAAAGGGAATGGTCTTGTATGGAGCAGGGAAACTCCAGAACTGATTTAGGAATGAAAGTCATGATGTAAACAGAATTTCTGCTTCGCCATCTAAAAAAATGCATCTTTCAGTATTTCCAACGTATTTTTACAGATTGGGTCGCATCCACTCGGGAGGCCCTCACTAAAGCAAGCCCAGGAAGTGGTTCCATCTGGGAAGAGGGAGGCACCTTTATCTCGGTATCAAGTGCAAGATGATTGATCTGAGGCTCCAGAAATAGTCACAAAACCGGGAACGGAAGAACAGGCCAGAACCAAATGGGAGTGGGAAGGGAAACGCAGATTAGATTCTGGAAGACAATGCAAGCCTGAACCAAGAACGAACTTCTCGTGGGGAGAAACGAAAAAACATTTGTCTCATGGATAGTTGGACATTTTTCACTGTCATGCCAAAGCTGCAGGAAGGAAAAAAAATGTCTTTGATTTCTTCTCCACTCTACAGCCTGGGAAAGGGTTTGGACACAACATGAGCCAGACAAAAATCAACTGTTGTATCCAGGCCCTCAATTCCCAAGGTGCGGAATGGGAAAGCTCCTCTTTCCTTTTGCACGGAGAAAGAAATAATGAGGACAAGGGAAGTGGACTGGAATGGGGGATTCTGCCAGCAAATCCCTGACAGACTGAGGGCAGCCACTCAGGATCCTCCTCCCTCCTGCCACTCTGAAAATCAGCTGCACATTTTGGACACAACTCTGTCTGTGAGTCAACAGCTGGGTTGGAAAGAAGGTTCTCTGAGAGGCAGCTCCGTGTCTCCCATAAAAATCCCCTGCAGGCAACCATGAAGATTTGTCTGCCCTTTCCAAAGCCACCTGAGCAGAGGTAATAATTGATAAGACACAGATTTGGCTTGTTTAGTTAAAAAAATTCAATATCAGAGCTGTCAGGTGGATTGGGATGAGCACCAGGTAACAACTGTGGTGACACAGACCAGCAGAGTTAAAGAGAACAACTTTAAACACAAAAAAAGTTACTGCGTCACCATCTGCCACTCAAGGACCATTTCTTAGAATTCCTTTTTCTTGGAATGTCTGAAGTCAGGCAGCTCAGAACCTGGTTCTCCCTCTGATACTTCCCATCCTAAAGCAGATGGAAGGATGGATGTACAGAATACACTATTCAAAAAAATTATAAGAAAGAGATAGAAATGCTACAACCTTGGCTAATTCTTGTAAAGTAATTATTTTGAAGTTTTCCATATTTTAAGTAGGGACAAAATTAAATACAGGTCATAAGCGGGTAGTATTATTTGTTCATTGTTTATAACATAATTACATTTTCTAGATTTTACTTTGAGGGGGGGTGAGTGAGGAAATAAGCAATTAGCAGTGAAAAGGAAGAGGCAGTTGTAAGAACTGATTTGAAGGACAGGAAAAATGTTTACCCTTAAGAGGGGTAATGATATTTCAATCAACAGGTTAAATATAAAAGAGCAGCAAGAAAAATGAACTAGGCAAACCAGAAAGTTCACCAGGGCTGGAAAAGTAAATACACTGAATTTCTATATTTAGGGAGCTGACATTTTTGCTCCTGAGCAGATGGCACAAGCTGCTGCTGGTTCAAAGATGTTGCTGGTGACAGTTTGCTCGGCAGACCTGAGCATCCCCCAGCAGCTTCAGAGGACAAACAGATTCAGAAAAAGAAATGAAAAAAGGCCAAACCTCAGCTTGCTGCCCCTCCAAGTGAGTTTGGATGGTGATTTCCAGATCAGCTGGAGCAGGTGAGGGCAGGCAGAAATTCAGACATTGAGGGCCAGGGTTTGCAGGTGTCCCCTGCAGCTTTGGGGCACCCCCGGGCCCCGTTCCCACTCCAACCCCTGGGAATGCCCAGCCCCACTGCCAGCCCTGCCCTCCTTCCCCACCGCATTCCTCACCCCCCACACACCCTCCCAGAGCACGGTGTCTCTCTGGGAGAGTCAAACTTTCCAGAGAGAGCTCCAGAGCGTTCCCGGGGCACACAGAGGGCACTTCCACACCCCCACGCTCTCTCGGAGAACACGGAGCACCACCCCAGACAACACCTCTGCCTCTCCCAGATCTGATTTCATTTCTCCAGTGCTGCTCCCAGGATCCCAAATGCCAGCAGAAATCCAAGCACAGCCTTCTCAAGCCCTGGCACCTCCACTTCCAGATGTGTTTACTCACAACTGCCTTTTCCTTTTCACTGCTAATTGCTTATTTCCTTACTCATCCCCCCACAAAGTCAAACCTAGAAAATAGAATTGTGCTATAAATATTGAACAAATAATATTACCCGCTTATTACCTGTGTTTCAATTTGTCCCTACTTAAAATATGGAAAACTTCAAAATAATTTTGACGGGTTTTTTTTTTTACTCAGCTGGTCCTCCAAAAGATCTGCCCTTCCCTTCATCACTTTCTCAGTGGTCAACACCAGAATATTTGGGAAAACATCTCTGGATTGAGCAGCAATGGGAAACACCAGCCCCATACTAACTCTTCTTTTAGGGAGAATTGCTTAAATCTCCAGACGTGACGTTTTCAATCCTTCTCCTCCTAAATTTGGTCAGTTTACCAATTAAAGCCTTGAGCATTCTTATCCAGGCCAAAGCCCCCACACTTTTTTACAACACTCCCTCACTCCTGACCTCAGCATCTTCCAGAGCCAGTGAATTTCGTGGCCCAATTATTCGTTGTATGAAAATAATCTTTGCATCCCTTTGGCAACTTCTAGCTTAACTCAGTGTCCCTGTTCCTATGCTACATCACAGAAAAAGGAGCTCTGTGCTCTCTGTGGTTTCTTTTTCCCTTCCTCTCCTACTCATCTCTTTTTCCAGGTAACAATCCCAATCCTCTGGCCACAAACTCCTTTTCCCAAGCTCCCGGGGCTGTCCTGTCATGCAGGACGCAGACCCAGGTGTTCTGGCTGCTGCTAAAACATGGACAAAGTTTTCCTAAACAAACTCTGGAGGAACTGAGTGGCAATGAAACCTTGAGCAGGTCCTTCCTGCCCTTCCCGAGGGTGGCAGGAATGGAGACAGAAGCCCTGGGAAGGACAGGAGCAGAGCCCAGCTCCAGGACGGTCCCTTCACACCCCAAAGCTCCACCCTTTCTTCCCTCCTAAACAAGGGCACAGCTTTCCCCCTCTCTTCCCACTTTCCCAACTCCCACCTTGGCTTCCTCCTCCAAACAGGTATTCCCTGGGTTTTTATCTTATTCCACACAACTTTCCAACCTAGGGCTCTTTCACAAAGCATTTCACGTCCCTGCTGAACCCTGAAAAAGTTTCTCCTCTCTTTTTCTGAGACCAGTCACACATCTGAAAGCTGCAGAACCAGCAAAGGAGTTAAATCAGCCTTACCCCTCCTCTGAACTTCATGTCTGTCTCCTGCCAGCTCCCACAGCACTCGCAGAGCCTTCGTTGACGCTGCTGCAAAAAGCAGCAATCTGAGGACAAGTTCTCTCTTCTGTCAGTTGCCTTATTTTTTTTAATTTTTTTTTTTCATGGCATTTTCAGTGCAGTCAGAACTCCCTCCCTCCCACCAGCTCCTACTGGAGCATCTGGAGAGGGCGTTTTCCAAAGGAGAAGGAGAACTCCCCTCCCAGCGAGGAGAGTCCGGGAAAGGCAGTCCTAGGGAAGTCAGCTGCGCTCTGCTGCGGAGTTCCCGCTGCCCAATGACAGGGAAAAACGGAAAGAAAAGTAATCCCAGGCGCTGGAAAAGCTGGGGCTGAGCCCAGCACACAAATCACAGCTGTCAGACAGGAAGAGAGGTGCTCTGGGACAGAAGTTATTGTCCCGGGACAGCAGCAGGGACAGGGCTCCCCAAACCCACTCCCAGCTCACCCCAAACACAGCAAAACCTCCTGGGGTTGACATTGCAGCTGGAATTGGCCCCTCAGGAAACCCAAGGGACACCAGGAGGCCAGGGGTTGGATGGAGTTTGCCTTCACAAGGACTTAGAATCACAGAATGCTTTGGGTGGGAAGGGACCTTAAATTTCACCTATTTCCAATTCCAGTTTCACCTATTTCCAATTTCACCTTAAATTTCACCTATTTCCAATTCCAGTTTCACCTATTTCCAATTTCACCTTAAATTTCACCTATTTCCAATTCCAGTTTCACCTATTTCCAATTTCACCTTAAATTTCACCTATTTCCAATTCCAGTTTCACCTATTTCCAATTTCACCTTAAATTTCACCTATTTCCAATTCCAGTTTCACCTATTTCCAATTTCACCTTAAATTTCACCTATTTCCAATTCCAGTTTCACCTATTTCCAATTTCACCTTAAATTTCACCTATTTCCAATTCCAGTTTCACCTATTTCCAATTTCACCTTAAATTTCACCTATTTCCAATTCCAGTTTCANGGGAAGGGTCCTTAAATTTCACCTATTTCCATTTCCAGTTTCACCTATTTCCAATTCCACCAGACCAGGTTGCTCCAAGCCCCGTCCAACCTGGCTCGGCTGTATTTTATTCCAGATTCTTGTGGCGACATCCAGCACCAAAACACCCATTTCCCAAGGAAGTTCTGAGGTCCTCACTACAAAGTCACCTGCAAAATCCTATTACAAAACCAATGAGATCCTTCTGGAGGACACGGGGAAGGCACTGCTGCCCTCAGTCCCCAGCCCTTGCAAACAGAAGTTGCACATTTCGCTGTCTCTGAGCTCATCAGTGTCTGGTCTCACACAAAATTATTTATGGCCATGGCTACACCAAGAGTGTGAAAACCTCACCTCGTTTCCCACTCATCTCCCCGAGATAAGGGCATGCTGACAAAAATACTGTACAGCCTTCACTAGAATTAGGGGGAAAGTGAGAGAACAAGAGACAATGGACAAAAGCTGGAAGAAAGGAAATTCCAATGAGTTATTGGGAAATTTTTTTCCCAGTGAGTGCTGTCAAATACTGGAACAGGGGGCCCAAGAAGTTGTGAAACTCCATCCTTGGAGATATTTAAACTCAACCAGACAATGCCTGAACGACCTGATCTAAATTGGTCCTGCCTGGAAGTGAGGTTGGGCCAGAGATCTGCACAAGTTTTTTCCAATCTAAAATTATTCTGTGTTTTTATGAATCATTATTTTTATGAATTATTTTGTTCCTCAATGGAACTGTGCATCCCTCCTCAAAGGAGTCCCAGATATAGCAAATAAAGCCATAAATCTGTTACAGAGGATAGCACCCCTCGGGTACCTCAGATAATCCACATTATGGGCTGTCAGGAAGATTCTGTAACCATTGAACATGCAGAACCATGGAATGATTCCCAAGCTGATGTTTCATGACTGGCACTATCTGCACTCAGCTCTGCTTAAAGGGATTTTATTTGCTTGCTTTGTTTGTTTTTTTTTTCCTTCTTATCGAAACTGCCCTTCCTGTAGCAGAATTTGTGAAGGATGCAAGTCAAGCTCTGAAGTGAAAAGATTCAGAGCAAAAATTAAAAAAGCTTCACCCCACTGGCAGAGGAGGCTATTTCAAAGCAAACACAGGCAGCAGATGTTGTCAGTGGTTGGGTGCAGCACTCCCCTCTAATTAGCTCTGGCCCAAGGCAGGATGTGCCAAGGATTTGGGATGGAGCTTGGCTGCAGTGCCACCAGCTCCTCTGCCCTCTCAGGCTCCATTTTGAACATTATTTGTGGTTCTTGCACAACCCTGTTTGGCAGGGCTTTCATTCACTTTTCGTCAGCTGGGTGAATTTTTAACGGCAGCAGCTTCGGGACGCAGCTCAGAGGAGCTCAGGGCTGGCACTGAAGGACATGGACACTGCTCCAAGCTCCTCTCCTGTGTACAGGTGAGATCAAAGGGGATAAAACCCCATTTCCCAAACTGAGCCACACTGCTGAAGCACAGCAGTGAGCCCTGAGCCAGGAGTTTTCCGAGCGTAATTAAAGCCGTAGCCTGGCGGCTCCAATTCTTTGGGAGGAGAAGCCGGTGCTCCACCAGCCCTTCTCAAATCAGTCTCATTCTAACCAAACAGATTCAGAAAAACTCCTGTTACAATTTTAAGTATTAGCAGAGTTATCTTCACATTAACAATCTCACTTTTCCCTGAGTTTATACCTGCTAGAACTTCTCAGATCACACCTCGTCACTGAAAATGCCACATAAGAGAAGAATATACAACAGCTCAGCACTTAGAAGTACATTTTTTACACATTTCCCTTGGGTTTTTTCATGCAGGAGAGCCCTTTCATTTATTTATTCACTGGAAAGACCTTTACCCAAAATGTTTTTTTTTTATTGCAGCCAAACTTTTGCTGACAGGGAAAACACTCCTGCATGTGGGTTGGCCTAAATTAGGAGGGGGGGGAAAAAAAAAAAAAAAGAGCTGGAAAGCAGAGATAATTTTACTTTAAAAGATCTTGATCCTGGATTATGAAGCTGATAAAACCAGACTCTTCCTATAGAAGCAGAGCCCAGCCCTTGTCTGTGATTTGTGCTGAGGATGGCTGGCAAGGTCTGGCTCACTACAGCAGGCAACTACAGGCAAAGGGATGAATCAAGTTTTCCAGGCCTCACCAGTTAGAAGTGACTCACATAAACCCTGGATTAGAGCTCTGGGATTGCTCTGCTCGTTGCTGATAAGCAGCTGATTCCCTGCATACAATTTCACATTCAAAGCAAGGGGACTGGAAGCCTTTCCTGTCAGCCCTGCTCCAACAGGCTCGCAGAGCCCAGCGTGACTCGCAAAGCTACACCCACAAGCGGTGGCTCTGCTGGAAAATAAAGAGTTTGGCCCCATGAAAACACCATCAGCAAACCAATCTACCCTTCTTCTGTCCAAATTCCACTGCACAATATAAATCTGGAAGTACGAGACGCTGCCTTGGGTTTGTGCTGGTCAAAAATCAATGTAGGTCATGTTTATGTTATTCCAAAAGGTGTCAAGTTTGTCTATCAGTGAGTGCCTTATTTCTGGATTTTTACAATATTCGTTATTTCTGCCTTGCAAAAGAACTACAGAATGACACACATTCCATAATTAGAAAGCACTTGGCAAAAATACCATGGGAAAGAAACCACCCTAAACAGGCCAGGAATTTGAGAGCCCTTCCTCTCGCAGGTCAGAGGAACATCTTAATCAAAAATAGAAATGTCTTCAACCTGTCACATGTGTCCCTCCCGCTGTCCAGATTATCCTGATCTGAAACTGATTAAAATGCCTCGTATTCCTAAGACACCCTACAGCAGAAACTGAGGGTCCTGAGGGACATTTGTCCCACTGCTAAGGAAAAAAAAGCCTTGTGTCCAGCACAGGATGAAAATTTGCAGGGTAATGATAAATCAACGCCCTGCCAGAGAGCCAATGCTAAATATTGTAACAAGTTTGGTAAGAAGGAAGAACCTCCTCCCCATACCATTAGTTCTGCTAAGAATTGTGTCTTTTCTACCCAGTTTTTGTTTGGATTAATGCATCTCCTCTTCCCCTTGCGAGAGCAGCTCCAAACAAGTGTCAGGAACAGAAGTTTGAACGAGGACATTGGCCCCTGGAGACACAACATTCCTGCTCAGTTATGAAACTGCACACCTAGAAAGGCCAAACCAAAAGTTCATTATACTCACTCAAAAGGTGCCTCAAAATGATGGAAGTTCCTTCATTTTACTGCAAACTTCGTGACATCACGAGTTGACTGAATTCCTTGATTCTGTGTGAAGGTGTTTGCAGGATTACAGGCAAAACCTTAAAAATAGTGAGGTGTGGCCAAAAGCGTTCAAAAACCAGAAGACAAAGAATATTTAGATTATTATTTTCGATTCTAATTTATGCTTTGTAATGCTTAAAACTGTCAATACTGGTTTTGTTTGTTCTGAGAAAGCTTCGTCAGTGAGAACACCAAACTCCTTTTCTTCCCAAGCCCAGCCTTTCACAAAGAAACATGAAAAAAAGGAATATTACAAAAAAAGGGAGATGCACACATCTCCTTGGATTCCTACACCTTCTCTGTGAGTGCTGGTCCCTGTTTTGATGCCCCTGGTGATGGATTAAAAAGCACACATGACAGGCTCGTCTTTAGTTATGGCTCCCGCACACACACAATAATTCTGGGTCTGTGACGTGAGCGACAACAGAAACTGGGTTAATCTAACAAATTAAGATAAATTTCCCTTGTTGTTGCTTTCTGCTGAAGCAGTGAAACAGAAATGGCTGGCTGGCTTTGACAGTGACCATCAGAACAAAGTCCCACTTGATAATTACCAGATGCCCTTCATGCGATGCCAGTTTGTCTCCTGCCCGTGGCTGCTCCCGCTCACGGGCCCTGTCAGGCTTTCCCTGATTTTCCAAACACACTCAGATCCCAACAGCAATCACTGCACTGACTCCAACAGCAAAGTTTAAACACAACAGTCAATTCCTTGGGATTGCTGTGGCCCTGCTTGGTCACAATCATTTGGAGCAGCTC
This sequence comes from Pardalotus punctatus, assembly GCA_013400915.1. Classification (NCBI taxonomy): domain Eukaryota; kingdom Metazoa; phylum Chordata; class Aves; order Passeriformes; family Pardalotidae; genus Pardalotus; species Pardalotus punctatus. Next base: position 51,907 of record VZTX01023068.1, read on the forward strand.
CCCTGCAGCGGCAGGGACAGGGTTCGGAGGGAGCTGGGAACGCAAACAGCCTGACTCAGTTCGGCTGATGCGCATTCCTCCCGACTGACTTTCCAAACAGTCACTCCCAGTGGCAGGACCTACATCTTCCTTTTAAGGGGAAAAAATGTTTTCACAGGAAAAATTAAGTGTTCAAAGCCTGTGCATATCTCCTTGCTTCCAGTGAGCAGTCTCGCCTTTAAAAACACGTTCCCCTTGCACGCAGAACAAAAACTTCTCCTTCCCTAATTTAAAGTTGTTCCTCTTTTTTAACACAGCCGTTGGCTTTGTGCCCATCCCTGGCACTCTCAGGTGACACATCCTGGCCCACTGTTTTTCATGCAATCCAGCATCAAACAGAGAGCTGGTTTTCCAAAGGAAGGACTAAATCTGAGTGAGGAAAACACAATGAAAAAGAAGAGGGAACATACAGGCTGGAGACAAAACTTTACCACTCACACTGGTGACTGACAGTTCCTACTCCTTCACATTTCTTTTCCTGCATTTCTAAAAAGAGGCTCAGTGTTAGAAAGGGCTTAAAGACTGGAAAGCATATCACAACAAAAACTTCTTGTTCCATCCACACGAGATAAGGAAAGAGTGAACACTGCTGCTTCGCCTGCAAGTTCGATGAAGGAAACAGGATTTCCCCTCTGCTACTCCCTGAGCAAGATCCCAAGGAAATGTTTCTAATAATAGGAAATGACTATATAAGGCCAGATCAGCACTAAACTGCAGTCTGGAGGAGAAGGATGTGCAGGAATATTGAGGAGGGACACACCAGGCTGTTCACACATCAGGACACGGCAGCACATCCAGGGACAGAATTTCACCTGTGACTCCTCTGCTGTCCTACAGCCCAAAATAGCACCTAAAGGGAGAAATTAGAGCTGCTCTGGCCTTCTATAACACCCTTGCTTTTCTCCATGGCAGGAAAAAGAATAGAATTTTAAATCTCCAAAACAGCACCTGCAAAGCCAGGCTGAGCACGGCTCTGATAGGGAAAGGGCAGGAAAAGCCACAGCCACGTCCTAAAGCACGAGATGGGCAGTGCTGATGGAGAGGGCAGGCTGAGAGCTCCCCTCCCTGCCCTGCAGATTCACGGAGCACAGGTTTGCTGCTGTGTTTTATGAACTGGAGTAAGTAAGAAAGTTCTCTTACTCACTTTGGTTTAAACAGCAAAGACTTTGGGCACCACTAACGTTCATTTTCGCAGCGTTCCCGCAAAACTGGAGGAATTAATGTCTCGTAGGCCATGAGTTTCAGCAGCTCCAGGCAGCTGTGCATGGCCCAGCAGAGCTGCAGCTCCAACACACGCTTCTCACCATCCCTTCAGCAGACACCAAACCTGCCAGCCCAGTTAAAGCACAGATTTTCCTCCTTCTTATACAAATGAAAGGGAGTTCCTACAACAATGCTCACAAAGAGCTCGTTGGGCTGAAGTGACAGAACTGGAAGGTTTCCCCGAGATCTTTCCATCTCTGCTTTGTCTTTGGATGAGGCCAGGAGCTCCCAATGCAGAGCAAACACAGCCTGCCACAGCCCCAGAGCTGTCACGGAAACGAGCACAATATAAATTGCTAGACAGATTTATCACCCAGAGTTTCGTCGGTTGTTTTTTGTTTTTGTTTTTTTTTTCTCCCTGACAGCAAGAGATGTTTGTGACAAAATGTACAAACAATTCTGTATCTGTAGCCCTGCCACATCCTCTGTCTCTTCCCTCAGTCCCTGCAGGATGACACAGCTTCCAGGGGAACGTGAGGCCGAATCCCAGCCAACGTTTTCCTCTCAGCTGGTGAGACCTCCTTGAGCTGCAGGGGTCAGTTTGCCACAGCAAATTTAGGCTGAGAGCCTTGAGGGGAAAAAAAAAAAAAAGCAATCCTTGTGGAAGACTCATTGATGAGATGGTAGAGTTTGACAGCAGAGCTCTCTCCACATCACAGCATCAGGAGCTTCAGAATCGCCATGAGAACACTGCTGAAATTCCCAGTTATTCCAAATTTCCACAGGATTCCTGCAGTGTGACTGGGATCTCAGCAGCTGCTCACACCTGGCCCTTGTCCCCACAACACCTGGCCAGAAAAGGGTGTGCACTCAAAGCCTTCCAGGGCAGTTCTGTGCCAAGAGGATGTTCCGTGTTGGACTTTATCTTTAGGGACATCTTGATTTCTGAGGATTTTTAGACTGACCTTTAATTTTTGTCCTGTCAAATACTTCACATCCTTGACAGCACAGCAAGGGGGAAAGTGCAGGCAACAGGCAGGTTTTTCAGAACTAGGAAACACAAGCACTTGTTTTAAAACGCTACAAAAAAGCACTTATTTTAAATGCTCTTATGCCCCTTTTCTCATGCAATAGTCACTCCATAACAATTATAATGCAATTCAGAAAGATGGCCTCTGCTGGTATGGCTTGTGGTCAGTGGTATCTGGAAGTTAAATTTGGAAAAAACATTTTTGGGAACGAGCTCCCTGCGGATTTGAGTCAGTACAAAATCTCAGCAGCAAGCCCAGACCCTAACACTGTTGAATTCCCTATTTATTTTTCATACCAAGTCTGAGGATGCAGTCACTGAGTTGTTTGTGCAGTTTCAAAGCCAGGGCCAGGAGAAACAAGATATTTGTTTTGGCTCTAAAGAGTGAGAAGACTCACAGGTATGAGACTGGGAGTCTGAAAGCAGAGTTCAACCACCTCTGTTAATGCTGTATTGACAGGATCCCAAGTCTACCCTGTGCCCCCAACAACTGCAAAATTCTTCTCTAAATACAGGAATTGTCTGTTTAGAACTGCCAGCATTAAAGCAGAAGGTTTAAGTCTCTTTATTTTCTTTAGTAGCTTCAACCTGAAACCTAAGGAAGGCTACCTGAAAGACATCATTCCTAACTGTGCCAACACACATCATTTTACAGAAATCCAAATACCAAATTTATCTGCTATATCAGACTGCTTTATAGGAAACAATTAAACCTGACTGACCTCTCCTGTCCTTTTTTTCTTTTAATTGACAGCTTTCATCAATGCAGTTTTGCATTAAAACAAACCACACCCAAAATCAGATCATTGGTTTAAAAAGGAAATACCTCCCTCCAAAACAGCCAAATGAAATTGTTTCTTTTAGTCAACATGAAGCTTCTCATAAAGTCTGAATAAAGCCATCGTGGAGCTCTTTTGTTGTCAAACCACTCAATTTTTTTATTATGTGGAGACTAAGGCAAAGGTAATATCAGATTTTATGAATATATTCAAGCTTCTAAAGTCAGAAATTTAAAGGTCAAATGACTAAAACTTTCCTGAAAAGCACAGGAGAGAGGCTCACATAAGGAACATATTTCCTTGGATTTGGAATTTTTTAATAAAATAGTTTGTACATGAGTGATGCCCCAACAAATAATTAATCCTACTTCCCTCTGCTGTTACTGTAAGAACAAAATCCCTAATACAGAGAGTTTACAGCAGGACAAAGATGTATATATCAGTATAATACCCAGGATAACAGTATAATTTGTACCCAGAATTTAGGGATATGTTGCTATGAGCAGCATTTTGTATTGGTACAATTGCCTCTGCCATAGGTTTGTTCTGTGTAATATCCATAGGTTCCTTAAGGAAAAAACCCGAGTCAGCAGCCTGCAAACGCTGAGTGATACCTGGGAGTCACAAATTCTTATTTTCCTTCTGGGTGTGACCCTGCTTTAAAGCAAACACAGCAATTCTGTAGCAAACTCCAAGTTCCCAAGTGGAGCTGAGTTCTGGGAGCCCAGAAAAAAGGCACATTCAATACTTTGGACATTCAAAGAAAAGGAAGAGTTTTTAATTTGATGATTTATAAGTGAAGAGTTTACAAGGCACAATTTGTACTTCCACCACTATTTTTTTTTTCCCCTCTTTCTTTCTCTCTCTTCTGTTCCAAACTGACTTCGTTGGCCTAAGGCAGGCAGTTATTTTGGGACAGTGAAAAGTTATTTATAAGTCCTAATAAAACTATTAGCGACACACATGATACTGAACTTCTTTCAAACCCTTCTTTGTGAGGGAACAAAGAGCACTTCACATCGATTGTGATGGCACAAGCCCCCTACGAAAAGTTTAAGGAAAGACTTTCAACAACTAGATCACGAACCCAAAATAAGAATATTGGATGAGCTGCAGCAATTCCAGATTGTGCTGAAAGGAAGGGCCCGAGCAGTTTGCAAAGGCAGAGGGAAGGAGAGGAGGCAGGCAGTGAGAGCAGCCCTGGCAGCGTGTCAGGCTCAGGGCTGGCAGCAGAGCCGAGCACGTGGGCAGATGATATTGCAGCTGATGTCTGAGCTGCTTCCCTTTCCCCTGCCTGCCCTGCTCCTGCTGAAAAGGAGGGGAAAAGCCACCAGATGAAGGGTGTTGGCTGAGGTCATCTCCTTCTCCCTGCTCTGACAGCGCCCCAAAGAGCCAGGCTGCAATGCTTGGGTGAATTGCGGGCTTTTTTATCCCAAAATAGATTTATCACCACCCAATGTCCACGGGGAAAGATGAGTCGCTGTCATGATGGAAAAAGCGTTCCAGGCTGTCCGGAAAACGCAGCCATCATTCAGAAGGATATCTGCTCACACTCGAACAATTCAGAATATTGTTTTCCAAGAGTTTTAAAACTGATATTCCTATTGGACCAAAGTTTCGCTAAATCAAGATTTTTTTAACGTAAAAGAAGTAGTAATGGCACTGATGTTCAAAAATAAATAAATCATCGGCTTGCAACTTAGCACCCTTTGGATTGTAAGGAATATCTCATCTCCAAGACAGTTTCAGCTCCCTCCTAAGGAGAACTACACTGTCCTGCCCTCTGCATTTCCAAGATTTTCTGCATTATCAGAGACATCCATTTAATCAGAAACAAAGACACTAAAGAACAATAAAGGAGTCCATCCCTTTGTGGTTCCCAGGAATGCATGGTCCACATCTGGATAAACATAAGGCTATGCAGAGAATGGAAACATTCAGTCCCCAGCTGTGGTTAGGTGCAAATCCTTTTTCTTTTTCTCTGTCTCATTTATTCCTAATCCTGCACTGGGTGTTTGCAAAAAAGTCACAGGCCCAGGAATCTTCCTCATGCCCCTTTACACCTCCTTTATAAACAAAACATTTTGGGCTGTGAGCTGCAACTCTAACAAGAGATCCTGAAGGAATTGACAGTTGTGACATTAAGATAAATGCCAGCTGTCTGACAGCATCCATCAGGAGATGAGGACTGGCACTCCTAAGAGCAGGGTCCAAGAAAATCAAGAATAGGTATGTCCCATAGAAAAGTCAATATATGTTATCAAACCCTATAATGTAAGGAATACACAGAAACCACAGGCAGCAGCTTTGGTTCATTAGCCTAAATTTTCTGTTTTAACAACTCTGATATTGCCAGGGCAGCATCAGCTGCTGTTACAGCAACAACATGAGCCCAGCCTTCACCACTCTCCAACAATGAGAGGAGGCTGCAAAAAGCTGAGAGCTGACACAATACACAGGGCAAGTCCTAAATTAACCCTGCCTTGCCTAGGCCAGTGCTCTGCCCTCAGCTTCAGGGGTGTTGGACTGCACCTGTGGCAGGAAAAAAAAGGTTAAGCTCTTTTATATACCTGAAGGAAAGCATCAGTATTTGAGGGTTTGTTTCAGGAGCTGTTGTTTGTACAGCTGAAGTAGAAAAACAGAGGCACAGGGAAGTTCATCACTGTAAATTATTGATCTGCTGCTTTCTAGACACTGAAACTGGTAATTAAACAAATGGTAAAAAGATACTTCATCCATTATAGAGGTGCCACTTTAAATTACACTTGCTCCAAGATGAATAAAACACAGAGGTTAAATGCTTTGGGTAGTTCATGAACAAGAAGTTGTTCAAAATCCTCACTGCAACAACGATTCTAATTCTCATCTCCTGCTGCTCTAGAGCTGTGTGCTCTGCATCAAGCTTCGTAAAGGGAAATTAGAGCTTTTGTTCCATCAATCTTATTTCACACAATGTCCGGAAAGTGGGATCCCTTTTCTGCTCAGCAGGGTCAGTTCTATGGCCATAAGGCAAGGCCCTGTGGTGATAACAGCCCTCCCTCAAAAAAAAAAAAAGAGTTTTGTCTGCTAACAGCCACTTGTGCAATATGTGAAGTACTGGGCAGACATTTGATGCTGGGCTCATGGTTTTCAGAAGCTATAGACATGTACACACCCTCCAGATCCTAAAATAACACTGCCAAGCTGCTTCTGAAGCAATACGATGATGACATCAAAAATGCCCTTTTAAGCAGAAATCATGTCACAACCATGATGATGACTCAAATTTGATTTATGACAAATTTTTTAATGAGGGTGCACACCTTACTGCATCAAGCTTAAAGTGATCTCAATTTCACATGTTAAATATATGAATGCAAAAGCACAAGTGCTCTAATACTGATTTTGAAACAAGAAACAGCCATCAAAGAAGAGCTTGGCCACCTTGCAATTGCTGGCACAGGTTCTCTAGAACCATTATCACATCTCTGAAATCGGTTTCACCCTGGGAAAGCATTTAGTGAAGGCTGAGTTCATCAATTGATTGAGATAGGCCAGGGAATATGAATATTCCAGGTTCAAGCTTGCAAATGCAGCAGAAGCAGCTGGCTTAAAAGCACATGCAAAACACCCCTAACAGGTGGACACAGCTGGCATCCTCATAGAGCAGTGAGGCAACAATGCTGGGAGGCAACTCCAGGGAAACAGTGGCTGCTGCTGGAGCCAGGACAATCCTGGAAGTCAAAGAACTTGCCATGGAGAAGTGGGGAAGGAGTGAAGGTGGGAGTTCAGAGAGCAAAGAGGTGAAGAACCATCAGACTCCGCTGTGGAAGCTGGAGGTGATGGAAAGCTGGCAGCTTCCAGCTGATGGAAATAGTCCAAGTGGGAGATGAAGGCTGGACTGCAGGATTTTTGTGGAGGAAAGAACACCAGTGCTTGGTAGGGGGACAGGAGAATCAAAGGCTGTGCTGACTCTTCCTACTGCTCCCCAGATAATGAGGCTGAAGCACAAGGAGAGCAAGCTCTGCTGTGGGCCCAGTGCCAAGCTCTTTGTAAAGCGTTCCTTGCCTGTTCTGAGGAGAGTTACACAAGGTACAGCTTTATTCATAAGTGCCTGATGGATCCTGTGTGTGCAACAGCTCCTACCAGCACAGCAGTGTTTGTGGGAAATGTTACGGAGAGTGTCTGAGAGAGATAAAGCCTTTGAGCTGCAGACGAAGCTGCCAGCCCTCGTTTCCAGCTTGTCAGAGCAAGTCCTTCTTGAAGTCAGCAGCCTGGAATGAAGAGAATCTGGCATTTGTGCATGGATGTATGGCTCAGACAGCCAGGGCGGAGCGGCTGGCTTTAATCAGACTTTCCACAACCGAGGAGGGGAGTGGGAGTGGCAAAGCACAGTGAGTGATGGGCGTTATCTGCTACACATCCACAAATTCCTCTCCTTCGACTTTGGATTTCAAGCCTGATCTCCCTTCCTGCTTCCACTAGCCCCTAGAGCAGGAGGGGAAGGGCCATACGAACCGGAATTTGAGAGTACTTCACGTTCTGGGGATTCTGAGAGGCAGCACACACTTGTCTGGTGAGCCGACAAATTCCACAACAGCTGATGGGTCCCAGGAGCAGCTCTGCAGCTACCTGCATGCAGCTCAACCCCACTGCTCCCAGATTCACTTATCCAAATCGAAGCCATCAGTGCCTCTGCTGCTCCAGCTCACCTGCTGGCTGACAGCTGCCTGTGAAGCCTCTTCACCCACAGTGCTGGTAGAGTATCAAAAAGGAGCAAAGCTCCAAAACATTTTAATCCAGCTGCGCACTACAGCACAAAGAATTCCAGCGCAAACCGCTTTTGGTTGTTTTCTACTCTCACAATGAGGCTACAGCCCACTAAATCACATGGAGCTTCAATTCCATCTAGAAATAGCCTCTTGAGGTCTCTGCTGCAGGATGGCATTCTTCAATTTTGTTTCCTTGGGTGCCACTGCTGGTGGTGCCAGCAACAAATTGCAGGAGCCTGCACGTATGCCTGGAGTGGGCACAGAGCCAGACCCGACCTCTCGCACGGAAGGTTTTGGCAGCAGAATTAATTCCCTCTTCCCTCACCCCTTCTGCCTGTGTGGGTCACGTCATGCTCAGATACAACACCACAGCAACCTCGTCCTGCTACCCTCCAGAAATGCCTTGTTAGAGTCCCACAGGGCTCAAAGGTCCTTTGGGCCTTTACACTGGGGGAAAAGCAGGGCAGAAGTGGGAATTCTTGCATCCTCACCTGGGCAAGGTGCCCTCCCTCCAGAGCCTCAGTGCACTGGCTCTGCCAACCTCCTTCCACGGGAAGGGGCAGACAGAGAGCAAAATATTCCAGACACTGGTGATCAACTTCTCCCTGCTTTGGATCCCAGCCACTCTAAGGATGCTTTGGCAAGAGGCAGAACAGCCACCAGCTCCTCCTGGCTCCGTGTCCCAGCGTGTGCACCCTGGCAGGATTTATCAGTGCCTCTCTCTTCCTGATCTGATCCCACATTAAAGGGCACCAGCAGTGCAGGACTCCATGGGCAGGTGTTCCTGCACTGCTCAGGAATTGGAACTGTTCGAGCTTGGGAATGCTCATTACGAGCAGTGGAGTGGAGATCGTCTGTTCTGTTTGTAAACCTTGATAAAGCCAACATTTAGAAAATAACTAATTACCATTTATGCTCCAAACAGCTGGCCTAGCTCCACATCCACATGCTGGGAGGTTTCAGTGCCAATCAGCCCACACATCAGAGCACAAAAGCCCCCCAGTGTGACTGCAGAATCTTCTAGCAAACAAACTTCTCACTAGCACTGACTTCAAGGATCAAAAGGCAGTAGTGCAAGAATAGAACAGCCACACAAGCCATCATTCCCACATCATTACATTGCAGACACTTGTCCAAGGTGAAAAGGGCACAGAAAGTGTCCTCTGAGGTGCCAGAGGGCAGTCCCAGGCTGCTGTCAGCTGATGTTGCTGTGACACAGCCCATCCTCTGTCCCAGCAGTGCCTGTCCTGGTCCTCTCCCTCCTCTGGACAGGCACTAAGATCCGTTGAGCTCTGTGACCAGACAGTTCAGGGAACTAAACAAACAGAAAATGTTGTTTTCTTCACCGTTATGCTCCCAACTCTGTTTTGGTTGATCCACCAAAGGGTCAGATGGATGCAAGTACAAGGCTGGGAGAGAAGAACTACAGGGAAACCAATTTAAATTAGTTCAGTGAAAGGTGCAACAAGATGGTCTTTAAGGTCCTTTCCAACCCAGACCACTTCATGACTCTAAACAGAACTGACGTCAATATAAGCTTATCTTAGATCCTGGGGCAATCCATAAAGAAAGGGCATTTCACAGAAGTGATGTGGATGAAGCTCCAAGACTCTCTGGAGCTTCCAAATCAAGATTGCAAACAACTGACACATTTTGGCCTCAGAAAGAAGGGCCGATGCTGCTGGATTTTGGTTGCCAGCACACAGGAGAGGAGCAGCTCACTTCACACACCCATCACTGAGCCCTTTATCGACCCAAATGAACCTTCCCATCCCCTATCAATCCACAAATGTCAATCCAGCCCACACTAAACACTGATTGATTTTCTACTCTAACGAGCACCATGTCACATTTGTGTTAACTACTCATCAGTTCAGATAAGTGGTTTGCAATTAAGATAATTTGAGACCAGTGGAAGTGTGGCCTGAAAAGCACTTTCTAGAGTTCAGCACAGAGAATAAAATTCACTGCTTTAAACAGGCAGCCAAGTACCAAGCTGACAGCTACTTTTAGACCTTTACACCAGAATTTACCTCTCCAGCCTCTCTAAAGTAAAGTTTTTGTCACAACCTAATTTTTCCTTGGAAGGCAATAACTTGCTTTTACAAAGATTTCTTTCCAGATGTGTGCACTCACCCTGCAGCAACACTGATTTTCTTCCTCTCAGGTGACCCCACAATCCTTTCACAGGTGCTTCCTAATCCGATGGCAGACAGGCAGCATTCCAGCAAAACTGCATTCAGTGACAAACAGCCAACTTAACCGGAGCCTCCAGAAAAAAATAAACAGTTACACGAGCACAGCTTTTGAGTTCCATGGCCGTGAGCCTGGACATAGTTCACATTCTCATCCTACACGGAGCCGCTCGGTGGAATTTTCCTCCCAGTGCGAGTGGTTTGGACACCAGCAGCTGCCAGTTAAATGCATTCAGGTTACAGTTGGAACTCCCCTGTCCCCACCTAGATCCGGAAACTTCAGAGCAGACACTTGGCAACCAGTCAGGTTTCAGTTTGAAGAGAGAGAGATCAAACAGCCTCCTGCACGATGCCAGTTTTTTTGCATACAGGACACCACATCTCTTGCAACATTTCCTCTTCACATGGAGCCCTCATGACCAGTCTGCCAGGGCAGCAGGGAAGTCCTCACTCCCTCCCAACACTCACTACCTGCCAGGCTCCCAGCACCAGCCCTGCTTTTGTCTCCAGGAAGCGCAGCTCATCTTATTTTTTCTCTCCTTTCCTTTACGCTTCTTCCTTGTATCAAGACACAAATACCTCAAATCAGATTAGTTTATACTTGAGTCAAATAACATCTGAAAGCTTTGCCCAAATATGTAAATGGCTCATAACCATCAGCCCATGTATTCTTTAATTGCATCAGGCAAAGAGAAAAGATACTGTGCTTCTACATTATGTCATTTTTTAAAAAAGTTCTAAGGGACTTTAACACGCCTGGTTTGGAAATACCTCTTGAATGTGCATAAATTGTCCCAAATTCCTCCTAGCTTTCTCAAATCCCTACATAAGCAGGGATGGGAATGCTGGTTTTTCTGTGGATTGAGGAGACACCTCTTTGGTGATCTTAAAAGACAATATTCGAAGGTGTTGAACTGTCAGGCATTGAACTGTCAGGCAGCATTACAGCTCACCTGCACTTCTGCAACAACCAAGAGTCAAACAATGTACAGAGATCGCTTCCTGCTGGAAACCACATTTTTAAGTGGTGAAGCTAAGCACTAACTGAAGTAATAAAAGAGCCAAGACAATGGGCATTTGTCCCCCAGTTATTCCAGAAAGCTGTGCTTTAATTTTCTTCAGCTGAATAATCTGTGGACCCACTGCTTCAGGAGGATGTGGAGGCCAAAATGACATCGATCAGATCTTTGATATGGGCTTATTTTGGCCTCCAAATCCTTTCTGCCTCCCACGCATCTTTATCTCCATCAAACTTTTCCAGCCTCCACTCTTTGGCCTCTACTTTCCTTGCTGACCTCCCACACCATTTTGGCCTCCCACTCCTTTTCACTCTCTCTGCTTTTCTTATTCGTCTCCCACCCTTTTTCAGCCTCCATTTTACCCTCTGGCCTCCCAGGGGTTTTCAGCCTCTGGTCTTCCCACCCCTTCAGCCAGCACAGAATATTCAACCCCCCTAAAGGTTGTGAATTTGTAAATTCCCTCTGCAAATAACCACATCCCACCCTGACATGTGCATCCATATTTCTTCTACACCCCAGCTGACCAGAACCGACCCATGCTCATCCTGACACCTTGCAGTCAGAACAGTTTGGGTTCACACCCAAGGAAACATGGTGGCTCTCAGTAATTTCAATTCTGCTAGGAAGAACTGACCCATGCCCATCCTGACACCTTGCAGTCAGAATAGTTTGGGTTCACGCCCAAGGAAACATGGTGGCTCTCTCAGTAATTTCAATCCTGCTAGGAATATCACAGCACTGTCCAGTGGTGTTAATGGAAGCACAAAAGTAAAACAGGAGAATTTCTGGGAGGGTAAATATTGGATGCTCTAAGCTTTGCTGCTCGCTCCATAAGCTGCTGTTCCCAGTTCCTATCCACCTGCTTTTGGGACAGAACATCAGTAAATTTAAATCTGCGTTGCCACAGAGTGCACACACAGAAACACTCTGTACTTCTCTGCAGAACTTGCTTTTGATCCCCTCCCCCACTTATGACAGCAAACAAATCCATGCACAAATAAAATGAGGATTTTGCAAGTCAAGTATTTTGTATTCGCCCTCATTTTCACATGAGACAAAGTTTTCCTTTCTATTCTCAAACAAAATTGTATCCAAAAAAGTGATTTGGCAGAATTCAAAAAGAAACATTTTGAATACAATATTCAAAATGCAGAATTCGGTTTTACTTGAGAAATAGTATGGGTGCTCTGCTGACTGCTGGACTTGGCATTGTTTATTCAGCACCCCAAAACCAGCCAGGGACACAAACCCTGGCTGCTGTTATAACCTTAACAGGTGTAATGGGTGGGGAGGGAAGTTTCCTGTGAAATCCGTGAGAAAACCCCGTGCTTACACAGAACAGCAGACAATGAGTCAGGGAAAGGCAGAAAAGCTCACAACTGAACTCCAGTGCTCACTCAAACGAGGCAAAAGAAACATCTGTTTTGCTGTCTGAGTTCCAGTTCTGTCAGAGAGAGAATTCCTGGCTTCCTGGTGCAAAGGTGTGGCTTTCCCTCCCAAGGAGCACAAGAGGCAATTTCAAACAGACTCCAAAAGTCCTAGGAGTGGAAGACAACCTGTTATTTAAAACAAGAGTGTGTGGACACAGAACAAGGCTTCCTGGTCTCTAATTTGGAAGGTTAATAAAACTCTAGAAAAGCCCAACACTAATTTGTGCAATAATCTTCCCTCTCTCCAAACCACACCGTTGGACTCACCAGCTTTTACTGCAGATCAAAACCTGAGCTGGAGAAGCCCCATTTGTAATGCAGCACTGTGTGGTGTTGCAAATACACACCAGGTTTTGTTTTTTTCCCAAATGTTGATTATAGTGTGCAGCCTTGTAAAGCCCAGAACTGCATATTTTAGTTATTAAACTTCGCAAACAAGTCTGGCTGTTGAAAGTCATTTCCCTGAGTAAACAATGACTCAGTGTGGGCTGTATAATGTACAAGTTATTAGTTACTGTTAGTGAGTTTAAAAAAACCCAACTCTATACAAAGACCTGCTTCAGAATGGAAAATAGTTTTCCTCCTACTTCTATAGTTCCAGTTATATTGTTTCAGTGGAATTTAATTTTCTAAAAAGCTAAACAGATCACTATCTCTTCATTATATAATTGGACATTGACTTAACTGGACCCTTCAGCCATGAACAATATGTGCAGTGTGAAAGCTGAGTTTACCCTTTTTTCTGTTCTCAGTTTGTCATTACAATGCTGAAGCAAAGATGATTCTTTCCTAGACATGAATATCCCATCCAGACCAGGCAGCAGGCAGCAATGAAAACAGACATAAAGACAACCATAAAATATTGAGTATATGGTAATGAAGAAAAATACAACTGCAAGCTCAATAAAATCCTCTGACAAACACTGCTCCCTAGTTGAATTACAGCTCCTTCCATAATCCTCCTCTTCATTAGCAAAATGGCCAAATACACCGGGTGATTGTCAGCCGGCATAAGGCACTGGGATCACTCTGCCTAATGAGACTCAGCTGCTAAAGCACAAAGGTTTCCCTGCAGCCTTAGACCCACTCCAAAGGGTGTTTTCCAGCCTCAGCAGGCACTGTCTGTTATCTTTTGTACCGGTGAAATCTCTGGTCAGATATAAGAACACTCCATGGAAATGGTCAAATCACAGAATTCCCAAATATCCTGAGTTGGAAGGGACCCACAAGGATCATCCAGTCCAGCTCCTGGCCCTGCACAGACACCCCAACAATCCCACCCTGGGCATCCCTGAGAATGTAGTCCAAATGCTCCTGGAGCTCTGGCAGCCTTTCCCATTCCCTGGGGGGCCTGGTCAGTGCCCCAGCACCCTCTGGGGAAGAACTTTTTCCTGATATCCAACCTAAACCTCCCCTGGCACAGCTCCTGCTGTTCCCTGGGTCCTGTCACTGCTTGCAGAGCAGAGGTTGGTGCTGCCCCTCATGAGGAAGCTGCAGCCCCCAGTGAGGTGCAACCTCAGTCTGCTCTTCTCCAGGCTGAACAAACCAAGTGACCTCAGCTGCTCTTTATAGGACTTCCCCTCTAGACCTTTCATCATCTTGTACAAAACTCTGTGGTGAGCTTTTACTAGAAAAGTGCCTTCAAAAGAAATTACCAAAATAAACTTAAAGGCACAGCTGTATCTTATAGAGCCCAGCCTGCAGTCTGAATGCCATCACAACTGTGTCATGGAGGACTTCTTAGTCATTCATGGACTCTCCATTTCCTGGCAAATATCACAACGCATTTTGGCACATTCTTCACCACCACCACCAGTGGCACTGCCCATTCAGGGACAGAGCTTTCAGTGACTGCAGCCTACTGTACTTTCCACCACTGGGACCTCACTACCCAGAAGGCAAACACTGCAGCACTCCAAAGGTACTGCCAAAATGTCAAATTCAACGTCCATTTATTATCAGCTGCTGAAGTGAATTACAGGAAGGGCGGTGGCCAGGCTGGCCCAAGGTCACCGTACCGGTTAAAGGGCTGAGAGTGTCCCAGGGAAGCTGGACACTGGCACATGACCAAGTGCTTTCCTAAAGAAAAGAAAGCTGCCAGGGAGAGCTACCCATGCATGCATGAATGCCACAGGAGTTCTAAATACTAACCTTTACTGCCTTGCAGTACAGGAATTTAATATAGAACACATTACACTGGCGATATATAGCAACAGAAAAGGTACTGGCCCTGCTGCTCCTTGCTGTATTTAAATGTTTAAATATTTAAATAGGGCAGGGCTGTAAGGAACACTTCCACCCCCACAGAACATGAGTCGTTGTAACAAATTACTTGAGATTTGTCCACTCCAAACCTTCTGCCATAACAAGCTTTGTTAGCCTTTCCCATTTACTTGTGCTGCCTGCTTACATCTTTATTAATGCTTTCTGGGAAGAGCTGGCCACCCAGCCCACTAATGCATCAACAAGAAATATACAGAGCAGGGCACAAAGTACAGAGCAGGATATTTTCCAGCAGAGACATCCCTGAATCCAGGCACAGAGAGCCACAGCACAAGTGGCTTCCTCCGGGCAGGAAAAGAACTGTTACAATCTCAGAGGAACACACGCCATGCAAACCTCACACACCGGAGACAACAGCAGGGTGGATGTATGGTTTCTGTAGAAGGCAGGGATAGCAATCCTAGGCAAACCAACCACATCACTCAGGAGTTGGTTACACAGCAGTAAAGCAGTGTTTAACATGGGAAAAGCCCTGACAGGAGACAAACACAGGCCAGAATTGCAATCACTTTATGCCAGCACAAAGTGCCCACCTGATCCCAGATTTTCCTGCCTCTGTGCAGATGTTCCTGTGCTCACAGAGAGCTGGGCTGGGAAACTGCTCCACACAAATCACCTGCTTGTTTGGCTTACTCAGCTCTCCCAAGGTAACCACATTTGACTGCCACTGATAGAGGTAACCCAAAGCACAATACAGATGGTTTTCCCCACGGTAACATTTTAGAAACACACAAATCAGCCTTTATAAACAGTTCTTTAGCCTGTATGAAAGGACAAGTGATTTAGTTACATTCACATTGCTTACAAAGAGCTGTGGGACAGACCAGGCCCAGGAAAATCTGCTGTACTTTAACTTCACCTCCTTTTCTGCAGCACCTGCAACACATCAGCTTTTCCAAATCTACATTTGTCCTACAGAAGGCATTGCTTCTCTGTGAACAGCCTTCACTCATTAGTCCTTTGAACTGGGAGGCAAAGTGCTGGAGCCCAGTGATCCTCAATGTTTTACATGCTGGAATTATTCACACCTGCCAGGTAAGGGCCAAGGGAAAGGGCAATGGGAGCTGTACTTTATACACTGCCCTGGGACTGTGGCAGCTGCTGCAGTTTGTTTTTCCTGTATTTGGTGCAGACTGTTCCTTTGGACGGGGATAGAGGAATTTGTCCAGTTCCTAGAAAGCATCTGGTTCCCAATGCAGTAATAAGCAACATGACACGACAAACAATGGAAAAATCCCAGATAACTGAACAAGACTATCTTAGCTTGGCATAATGGCATCCATAGAATTTGAGCTTATTCATAGAAAGAAAGACTATATTTAATGTTACAAAGCATTCAAGTGTGCTTAGATAAAATCTAAAAAAAAATAAATTAAAATTTTTCTACCTGGCTTGACTCATTTTGTCAGATCTGTGTTCTCTTACAGTTATTATAACTCCTGAGGACGAACTGTAAATCACAAGTTTCTTTGCTATTAATTATGCAGAAGAGAACAGAAATTACACACTGTGGATCCTGACTCACACGGGATCTCTCACTCCCCTAGTGTGTTATGATTCACACCATTTTTTTCTCTTGAAAAATAAATCTACCCTTTTTATCATGATAAATTAGGACAGCATGTGTTCAGTGTTGCACTCCACTGGTCCCTCCCAGGCAGAAGACAAGATGCATATTTACACTGCCCCTCCCTAAAACACAGGATTATATCCACTATCAAAACTGAAACCCCTCAAGTGTTCTAACAGCGGTTGCCATATCAGGACCTAATGTAAAAATTAAGAACTCATCAGTTCCATAAGCCTTAGGCAGTTTCTAAAAGTTTTGAAAAGGTGCTGACAACTGCTAATTGTCTATTGCTCCAAAAGGGGATGAAAGAAAAATGCCTTTCTTCCCAAGTACTCTAAGATGTGGTTATGCTTTCATGGCTTGTCCCACCAACCGAGCAAATTTTCTCATTTGTCACTCTTTAAAACTAAGCAGCTGCCATCTACAAGTAGTTCCGGAGGAGCCTTCCACCCCAAGCAACTGTCAGAGAGAGATTAAATACCAGAATAATCTCTGTATTGTATCTCAGAATCACTTTTCCTCCGTAATCCTCCCAATGACAAGAATGCAGCTCAAGCCAGCTTACTTGGAAAATTCAAGTTACTAGAATGAGTTGCTCATTCAGGCAGAGTCAGATTCCTTCCATGAGTCACTGTCACTTAAAGCAATTAACTCCAGGTATGTTAGAACGGGGAAAAACTGGTATGGAAAACAGCACAAGAGATGGGGACCCCTGAGCCTCAGTGGGGATGCAGACCTGGGGTCCAAACCGGAAAAGTTAGAGAGTTTGACAAGATCTCTACTCGTGAGAGCGGGTTAAATACACCGAGCTTTCTCCATGGAGTGCTTTGAGGCACCTGTACAAGCACTGGCAAAGAAGGAAGAATTCCTCCAGTGCGAACATCAGTGCCGTGCACCGCAGGGTGGATCCCACACCCAACAGCGCGAGGAGCTGTAACGCAAGTTGGGGATGTACAGGAAGCCTGTCTTGACAAGGGCAAGCCAAGGCGCCCGGAGCCCCGGCCGTGTCACGGCCACGTCTGAGCCGGGAGCAGCCGCACGGCCGCCACACCCCGGCTCCGCTCGGGCTCCCCGCGGCTCCGCTCGCCCCGTGCCGGGCAGGGCGTGCGGGATGCGCGCACGGAAGCGTTACCGGAGTCACGGACCGGGAGGGAGCAACTGCCCCGGGCAGCCGGAGCCACGCCGTGCCGCCGCCAGGATGCCGCCTGCTCTACCCCGCTCATTCGCTCCTTCCGTGGAGAACGTTCCGAGTTTCCGGGAAGCTCGGCGGCTGCGGGGGAACGGCCGAGCCGCGGCCGCCCGCCCGGAGCGCGG
>VZTX01023068.1:69670-89281 GCA_013400915.1 Pardalotus punctatus
ACTGCCCGCGGGAGCCCGCGCCGCGCCGCTAGTGAGCATGTCCGAGCGCCGGGCATGCGGGCTGCGGGCCGCTGCCTCCGCCCTCACCTGCACCGCCACCGCCACCCCGCCTCGCCCCCGGCCCGGCCCGCGCCGCTCACACGCTCCGCGGCAGCAGCATCCCGCTGAGAAGCTGCTGCACTGCTGCTGTTGCCTCGAAGAGCAGACGCACCTGTCTGCTCCAGACGGACAAGATAAAGCTCGAAGGCTGATGGTAATGTTACCGGCCCCTCCTGGCTGACGCCTGGTTGTGGGAGTCATCAGAAGTGCGTGTTCCTGGGAAGGGCGCAGGGTGAAGTTCGCTCTGGAGTGATTCCACCGAGCTCGGGTAACCATCCACTGTGAGCAGAAGGCTGGGCCATCCCACACAGGTGTGAAATACCCGAGGCGGTCTCGTCAGGATCCACGGGAAATTCTGCACATTGAACTCCAACAGCCTGAACCACACTGAGCTGAAACAGTAAAGTTCAGCTCTTGCTACTCCTGCAGCAGTTTAAGTATCTTGAAGTTTCTTTTAAAGCACAGGACATCAGAAACCACCTCTCTGCAGCACCAACCATGCTTGAAATACGCTGTTTTCAAAGTAGCAAGTTACCGTTTTATGGAATATTAATGAGTATTTAAAACTTTTTAGAAAGCTGAACTGATACCTTTTCCCTTGCTGATGTTCCCCCAGGACCCTGGCGCATTCTAAGGTTTAAAGGAACACTTCCCCCTGGGAAAGAGAATTCAGTCCTGCCAGTGTCCCTTACTGTCACTACAGATAAGTCAGAAACATTCCTGGACTGTTTACTGAAAACCAAAGAACACCAGAATTGCCACTGTCTCCTCTCCCAACAAGGCAGAGGGAGCTCTGAGTTCTTTTCTGAAGTAAAATGACTACCTGACAATTGTGTAACCACACAGTAAATGTCTCAGCTAATTTTCAGATTGAGGTGCAGATTAGTCACTAGAAAGACAATGCTAGGAAACAGCAGCAACATGCACAGATGTGCACTTCAGTACAAGATGGCTGTACCAGAGCTGAAGATCTGTTAAACAGGTTTTAAATAGCTCTGGCAAAGGGAGATAAATTCATGGCTGCATTTAGGTACTTCTAAACATTTTCAATTTTGCACAGTTCCTTTTCTTTGGAATTCTTTAAATAAAAATTTTAAAAATCAAGATAGAAAATACTCTGAAGCAAAACACACGGAACAGCCATCCATTCCGAGAAAACCGAAACTATTCTTAGAAAAGTACTGTCTTTCTTAACTGTTCGTGTAAAACCAGAAATAATCAGCTCATGGGTTTTCCATTTGCTTACATACAAACCCTGAGCCCAAGTCAAGAGAAGAGTCAGCTCCTTGAGATGCTAACAATAGTCTGTAACTATGTCCTTCCACAACTGAATTTTCCATATGAGAACCTTCCTGTAACATTCAAGGCATGAACCCCGTGACAGCACAATTGATACTGAAGAGGAACAAAATAACTGTTTCAAAGCTCTCTCCCTTCCTCTGCAGTCTGAAAGCGCTCCCAGGATTCCAACAGGATTAATACAGCCAGGCCAAACACCAGCTTCGGTACACTGCAGTATTTCTACAGGAAATACATTGTAATGATTTTCTGAACTCCCACTCACTTCATTGCTACTAACTCCATCTTAGGGAGAGAAAGCTGTCCACAATACAGCTACAGCCTCTCCTGTGACCAACCAGTCCTGCAAACCCTCACATTCTCGCCTTGGAGTTGCTCAGCTCAGAACTAAGTTGGTTATTGTGTAACCAACAGTGCAAGAGGGGGAAAGAGAACAATAAAAGCCAGGCTTACAGTCCTGCGCTCTGCCTTGTGGCCGATCACGCGGATGATTTCTCCTGTAGGAATACGTTCAATCTGCAGTTCCATTTTTCCAAGGAAAGCCAGTAAATCACTATTCTTTATGGATAACTCTGATTTCAGTGTGCAGCAGCAGCAGACAGCCTTGACTAAGTGCAGCCTTTGGTTCGGAGCCCTGTTGTGAGAGGAAAAGATGAGCCTCCGTATTTATACCAAGGGTTAGGTGTGAGCTAAAACAATTAAGTTCAAGACTGGTTTCCACTCATTACAATGTGCCACGACAGTTCCAAGAAGCCTAAATTTATGTTTGTATTTATTGCCTCCAACTTTGTTGATGTTCCATTTCTGTCCCAACGGGCTCAGGAAAGTCAGGTCGCTGCGGATGCTGTTTCGGAGGTGTTGGCACGAAATAATCCCATGGTAGACTTCAAAAATCTACCAAGAGATTTTGTGTGGAAAAAAAACTCCTCATCTTCGCCTCCAAGAGCAAGCAATAGAAAATCCTGATTGCTCCCATGGTAACTACAGGAAGTTCTGCAAACTGCTGCAGAACAGAATCATTATTAATTGAGTCCTTGAGTAGCTAACTAATCGTGGCAAAGGAAATTAATTTGCACGTTACCGCATGAAAACGTCTACAAATAGGAGAAAAATCATCTGGTGAGCGCTGGTTTAAGTGAAATTACAGAGCTTTACAATGATCATGCCATCCATTAATGCAGTGGCTAGACCTATCACCCTCCAAAAAAGATACCAGATACCTGCCTGTGACTGGGGGGCGGAAATCAGTCTAAATTTCAGGTATTTTAAGATTTGCTGAGGATATAATTCCATCTGTCTTCTTGAAAGAGCCAAATTTGAATTTTCAACTCCACTACAAACCAACTCCTGTTGATAATGCTTGCCAAGAAAGCATTAACAAGATTAATTAATAAGATTAACAAGCAGTGCCCACTCCAGAGCAGATACAGGTAACACTATTCTGTTCAGCAAGTGGAAAGAAAGGGCCTGTCACTGTTCTGTGTTTCATATCTGGAATTATTCTTATGCTTCCTTAGCTGTTACATACAAGATTGTTCCAGCCCAACAATTGTTTCCTCAAGCACTTACTTCCCAATACAGAGCTCTAACTAAAAAAATAGATTTTATCACATTTAAAAAACTAACACTGTCATTTCCCCAAACAAACCCACCCTATTCTCAGCCATATGGAGCAATACCCAGCCTGGTTTATCTCCCCTTTCTATGGGGAGAAATCACATAGGTTGGAACACCAGGGCTGTGTAACTGGAATGGCTCCTGCGATGCAGATACCAGAATTATGTGCAAAAAAAGCTTCTGAAATTGGGCTATGCAGATCGATGATGTTTCTCAAGTTGAAACAATTAGACAAGATCAGGGCAGTTCCTGAGCAGACCATTTTCCAGAGTAACTGTGTGTTAAATAGAAATCACTTCATGTCAATCACTTTCAAATCCCTACATCCAAGGGCAGAAAGGGTCACAGGAAGTTTCCTGTTAGCAAGGCAGAGTTCTCAAAAAAGGTATCATTTCCTCTCTCAAGGAAAACCTAATTCCACCTTTGTTCTACTGGCCTTTCCACTGCAGTATATTAATTATGACAAGTTCATCTGCGTGTCACTCAGCGTCCAAGAGCAGAGAAGGAAGCAGTGGTAGTAGAAACAATGGTCTTTATCAGAACGTATTTTTAGGGTCTCACAAACACGCAAGACATCTTAGAAATATTTCCTGTTTACACAGAGCTGTACTATCTGTGTGCAATGATACACTGCACATCCTGAGGTTAGCCAGCAATCAGAAATATATGGAAGTTAAATGAGGCTAGACTGGACAACGTTCCTTGGGAGACATGGTTCCCATTTGAAAATATATTCTGTAACAGCAGGGAGTTTTGAGAAGTTATCCTTGGATGGAAATCGAGTGCAAATTCATAGTAAAATATAGAAAATCTAAAATATCAAGCATAATGTAGCAGATCTTTCATAAAGGCAAAAGAGATACCCCAAATCACATAGTGAAAAATTCACTGTGAAAAAGTGACATTAGAAGAAGCTGTTCTCAAAAATTAAGGAAGGAATTTAAGTGGTCTGTGCATTTTTACAAGGAAAATGTCAAAACCTCCTCAGTGAGGGAAGGACAGAAAACCCAAAACCATAAGTGCATTTAATACCGAATTCATTTAAATAGGGAAAAAAATAAATCTGCTTTGTCCAAAAGAAAAATAGCATTTGTCCTTGCCTTTCTTTCACAGGCCAAAGCCCTACAACATGTTCTTACTGATTTTCTTCTAAAATACTTTGTATCTGTGCATTAAACATGACCAAAACAATTTCCTTGGAGAAAGGTTACAAATTAATCCCCCCCACCCAAACCAGGTCTGTTCCTTCTCAAATTAACAGAGGCCATGCACAACACTTCACTGCCAGGATTTATTTTACAGGTACATGAAAAGAAAACACACAAGTATAAAAACATTTCCAGTGATTATAACATCCAATTAAAGGTGTTTTAAGAAAGATAAAATTTCATCAGAAATTGCATCATTACAGGTCATGGAATAGTTTGAAAAGCTACCATAGGTAACAGTAGTAAACAAAAGTGCCTCTGTGTGCATAATACTGAAGAAAGAAGTGCAGAGTTGTGTGCAGCATCCTCCTTACACACAAGCAGTTCCAATCCCAGCTGCTGTGGGCATTTTCCGGGAAGTCCCGTGGTTCAAAGGATCAGTTTACAAAATGCAGCTTGTGTGCCCAGGGACAGAGGGTTCTCAGCTCCCACAAACACAAAAGATCTCGAGTGTTTGCCCCAGCAAAGTGGCTGCATGGCTCCCTCTGAGCTGCTCCTGCCCAGCAGATGCACCCTGCTTAGAAGAAACTGGATCTTGGTCCACAGTAAATCGCCAGCTGTGGTCTGGAATTCAAAGCCCACTGTGTTCTTTGGGCTCTCCACAGAATCTCCTCACACGGAGAATGGTCAGACAGTTACACGAGTGGAACTGGAAACAGAGCACAACTCAGGAACTGCAGAAGTTATTGCAATTCAAAACGGGGATTTGTCTGATGCCCTAATTGCCATGAGGAGTCACATATCTGAAAGATTCAGTGCAAAACAAATCCTTGGGAGACCAGTATAAATGTGGAAACTGTTTCTAATATTGTTCCAAAGTGTAACAGGAATGTACAAACTGTAAACCTCAAGGCAGCGTTAATCCATGCAATGAACGCAGTATCCTCTGAACCTGCCCTCACTACTCACAACTGGGAACAGTTCCCAACACCAAGCATCAAACTGAGATACAACTAAACCCTACAGAGGCCAAGTGTTCCTAAACCCCACTGCAAGTACCTAACCAGAAAACCTATGTCAGAGCTTCAACAGGACACAAAGACACTTGGACCTCAAAAAGATTTCATACAGCAAATGACAGAAGCAAAACAAATGTCCTATCAAGGTGTTAACTTCCTACCTCAAAACAACCATGGAAAAAAATAAGGCTTTGAGAAAAAGAGCAAAAAGGAATCCACTTAGTTCTGAAGCAGCATTCCAGCATAAACACCTCAACACCCTTTGCTCTTCCACTTGAACCAAATTTGCTCTTTTCCACCGCTACCCACCATGCCAGTGAGGAGTAACTAACTCTACTCACCACACATGGTGGGGAGCTGTGGAAAAAGAACATGGGAGACTCCCAGGTGCCGTTTTCCAGCACCGTGGTCTGAGATTCTGTGGAATGTTCGTGCCCCTTCCTATCCTTTCCAAAGATCTCTATTTCCTCACCAAGAAACAAGACCCTTTCTGAAGCTAACTACCTTTCAGGTTCCTAAAGTACATGAAGTTCCTTATTCCATCTCCACCCTCAAGTGCACAGGATACAGTAAGGTGTGAGCACCTCTAGAAAAACAGAAAGTTGGCAGACTGATTGCTATAAATTGAAGAGGATTACAATTTTCAAAGATTATGCCAAATGCTTCATCTACCATGGGATGCTCACCGATGCTAAAGCCTTTCTCAGCTTCTGCAATGTCATTCAGAAATTGTGGGATCCTGGCTAACTCCAAGCCAGAGACTGGTATAAAAATGGGGTTATTTTACTTTTTTTTTAAAAGTGAGGGGGAGAAAGGCAATAGGCAAATTGCTTTGTTGTTTTATAAAAGAAGAATTTTTTTAAAAAATCATGAATAGTGCATTTTGATAAATGTATTTCAATTTGGAAAAATTAGAAATGGAAAATCCTACAGAGTTTTTGGTAAGGCATGAAGAGAAGGATCTACCAAAGGAGACTTTACACACTCCAAAGATTTTGTTTTCATGTGACTTCTTGTCACTGGTGTTTCCCAAAAGGTAATTAGCTTACATTTGAAAGTCAAATAAAATTTCAAAACAAGGCTAACTAGCTGTATCTAATAAATAATTTTTAAATAACTTCATTTAAACTCAAAATTTGGAAATCAATTATTAAGTGGTTACAGCATAGTAAATATTGCATCGTAAATAAAATATCCTCTACAAAAAAAAAGGAACAAGCCTAAAAAACTATTAAACATTGCAACTTCCTTAGGTTAAATCATTGCACTAGAAATGTCTACCACCTCAAAACATACAGCATTCATTAAGTGCTATTTTTACAGCTCTCATCCAGTGCAAGAGAGTTACTCTCCCCAGAATAAAAATATCCATTTCCACAATAAATTATCTTCTACAAGCTTCCAAAGTTTCTGAACAATCCTACCTGTCTTATTCCATCTTCTAAGAGTAAAAGCTTACAATCACTAAGACATAAAGAATCATCTGACTCCTGAGCCAGGACCACTAAATGCCCTTCCTTTTTTCAGAATCACCACTCAATTCTGGATTGTCAGGTTTCTGCAGCCAACTTTTCTCTTCTGCTGGCAGATTCTTTTCTAGTGGCGTCTTGGTAGGCTGAATCTAGGAGAAAGATGAGACAAACAATGAATTACTAATTCAAAAGCACTGTGTTGCTCTGTATTATCTATACTATTAAATAAAGATGTTTGTCATACTTGCTAAAAATTGAGAAGATTAAAAAATCTATTAAAAATCCATTATGATACCAAAACAGTGTCATGGAAAAAGAAAGACAACAATCCTGCAGAGTCTCAGAGACAACATAAATACTCCACTTTGCCATATATCCCACCAATACAGACAAAAATAGGAATAGCAGCACTGAGATAAAGCAGCCAGCCCAGGAACTTTCATTATTGCATCCCCTAAGGCACTGGAATTTCACAGCCCTCTAAAACCCCTTCATCCAACAACAATGCAGAATTCCTGAATTCCTATTTCAGTGACTCCCCAACACATTAGCACAGCCATGACAGCACGGAAAATTATGCACAGACAAAATGATTCTGGAAAAAACAGTGCTTGTGTAGAAGCAGCAATGCTGGGTCAGTTCATCTTGTTTGTGCAGGTTAAGTCATCCTTTCAGAAATGAAACAAAGCCTGTTAGACAAATAACTTGGGTCCAGCTGTCCCATCCTTCCCAAATTCAAGTGACAATTTACAAGAAACAGAATGGAGCACAAAGAGCTCACAATCTGGCAGAAGTCTGGCAGCACTTGATTTGTCATCTTTACAGAAACGGGGGACCTAAGATGACAGAGCCTGAAGTTCCAAAAGTGAACACTGAGAGAGAGAAACCCGTCTTATTTCACTATGTGAGGCCATAACAGCTACTCAGAGCCTTTCAACACACCAGTAAATTCTTTTGAGCCACGACATATCCCTTTAAAAATTCCTTCTGCTGCCCCCTCCTCCCAGGATTATCACAGCTGCACACACCTATGTTCAGAGGCATATGAAAACAAAAGAAATAATTTAAAAAAAAAACCCTCATCAACATTAATCAATGCTTCCAAACGTATTACCTGAAAAGGCTCACTGATGCCAACTATTGACTGCAAGTTATTGCTGTAATAACAAAGCAAAAATTCTCCTCCCACCTCAGGTATTTCTGAAGCACTCATATAAATCTGGCAAGAGTAAGAACAGGCAATGAGCAATTTCCACAGAAAAAAAAAAGTAAAAAAGTTTACCAAAAAGCCATTCAGGACACCATCAAAATCAGTATTTGCTATTTATAAGCACGTTTTAAAATGTAAGCTAAAACGGATGGGGACAGAAATAACTCAGGAAACCATCTGAAAATTGAATCAGGGAGGAGAAGGAATATCCTTCACCATGTCAGCAAGCTGGCTTGGTTCAGTGAGAAGGGAGAAGAGACCCAGAGTGGTTGTAAGGGAAGGGACAAAGCCACAGAGCAGCAGAGGGAGCGGAGCTGCCTCCTGGTGGCAACAGCAGAGCAATCCACAACCGTGGTTTGGTCCTGTCCCAAGGAGCCACAGCTCCCAATTTCAGTTTCTATTTGTTCAGATAAGTATCTTTGGATATTTATAATTTGTATCAAAATAAGTTTAATTTGTTTGGTTTAAGTCGTTCTAAGCAATCACTCCTAGAAAACTTTGTAACTGACAGCAGTTTTTAGAGAGGGACTGAAACACTCAACAGGAAGAATTAGGAAGAGGGATTTTAAACAGGAATATTGTTTCCCAATTACTTTCAACTGGAAAGGGGATACAGAACCCTTAAAGGGAAGGGGAGATGGAACAGACCTCCAATGCTACTCTATGGGAAACTGCATTAGAAAGAAATGCAACTGACTTACTTGTTTACTTTCTTTGTCGGAATAAAATTCATCATCTTCCACCCAAGCATAAGTAACATAATCATTCACATGCCTGAAATTCACCTGCAGAGAAAGACACAAACCATTGGCTTTCTGATGGAAACAAACCCCACACTACATGGGAAACTCAAAGTTGTGAGAGACGTTTACTCTTTCACTGAAGTAATTAAAACACTTCAGTCTTAGGATCAAAACATTTTGGGGGCACACACAGCTCTTGGTTCTGAGAGGGTGTGAGTGCTCTGTTCTCTCATGCTTCCACTGTTTTATTTTTGTTCTTTTTTTGCTGCATAATCTCCCTTCCACAGCTTCTGCAACATTTTACTTAAATAAATCAGATTATCCTAGCAGAGAATTTAAAGGGTGTGGAAGAACTCACATGCCTTGACCTAAACTGTCAGCACAAACTACTGGCAATCAAGGACACGAGCATTTCAGAGAGTTCTGCACTAGCAGGAATCAAAATGCCCTAAAACTCTCAACTAGCCCCTGCAGTCACATTCACCATCTTTGCTGAAGAGCCATGATGAGATAACGTTACCTGGAAGAGCCCAATCCAGTCCCAAGCACTGCTCGGGAAATCAGGCACAGCAGAGTAGCGGATGAAAACATCGTGATCTGCACTCCACTCACCCTCAGGATTCAGCACGACCAAGGGATCTGAGAAAAGAGGCTTCATCTAGACAAAAGAACAGAGTTTAAACTCAGTTGAGCCTGTCATTCTTGCAGTTTTTCTCTTCAAGCTATTCTCTGCCACAAATGTGGGACTCTTGAACTGACTGGAAATAACCTGAAAGCAATTTGCTGCCTCCAGTACCATCAGAATGAAACAGATTATAGTTTAGAAAATCAGCTGCTGTAAGGCAGCACTGAGTAAAACAAACTTTTTCTTAACAATGTAACTGGGACAGCACCTCAAGCCTGAAAGTTCCAGTGACAGGTTTGTGATCACTGATGCCATAGCTCATGTGACTGGCATAGTTATTCAGAGTAACAGAAATTAGGTGCTCTTCTTCAGGGAATTCGCCTTCTTTTGATGCAACCTCACAGAGATTTTTCACTTTCCAAAGAATTCTATCAGTCCATGCTGGCTTTCTTTTCTTCTCACTGCAAAAATGTAAGGTAAAAAAGTGAAATGAGCAGAGGAACAAGTTGCCAAAAGCTAAGAATGCTGTGCAGAATCTACTCAGAGCTCAAAGACTGTGAGATACTTATTAATAAAAGGTGGCAATCACATCCAAGCTTCATTTTACAGCTCTGTTTAATGTGTTTTACAAGCAATGTTTCCTTAATTTGAACTCCATTCAGCACAGATCAGTTTCAAGGCTTTCTGAAAGAGGAGTAAAATGAAGGAGAAAAGGACATTTCAGTGGGTTAGTTGGTTCCATACAGGAAATGATACTTTCTCCTAAAACCCTGTGAAAACATACATGAACATTGAGATAATACAGCAACTGCCCCAGGCCTCAAACGTACAGATATTCTGACAAATGAGGGCATAAACATAAGGAATATGTAGGAAGAATCTGAATGATGTCTGAAATTATTCAAAATATTTGAGAGCAAGTTTCTTCTAACAACAAAAACCAGGAAAAATGTAGGTATCTTACGGTAATCCCAGGTGCCACAGAAATGCTTTATTTAGAAGTTCCTCTAAATTGTACCAGCCTGCATTCAGGTTTGCAAGATACTGCTGTCTCAAAACAACAGGCTTTAAAAATTCCATAATCAAGGAAGTTGTGCCTGCAACTGTGCTATACATCAAACTGTTATCACAATGCAGAGTTTCCTTTTATACCATATCAGTTACAACAGAAGACATGAGCCCTCTGTGGTTCTCTCTGTAGCGGGAGGAAGACTTTTAACAGCAACTCCCTGGATGGGTGGATCACTTCAAATTGAAATGGAGAAAAGATCATAGCCTATGGAAGAGGAATTAGAATGGACTGGATTGGATTATAAAAGTTAAAAGCAGGATGTGTACGGAAAACTGTCAGTTTAATAACTTTGAATATCAAAACCAAGGCCATTTAGTTCAATAGCCACCATAATTTTGTTTTACCCCTTCCCATACACGAGTCTGATTCACCTTTAATAAGGTGGAAAGATTTGAAATTACTAAGGGCCCTTATCCCACTTACTCCAGTAATTATATAAACCGACAGAAATCTTTATGAGCTGCCATATGTCTGCTCTGCTGTGCAGCAAAATACCAAAAGAACAGCTTAAGGTAATACACTCACAATTCTAGAGAAAATGGGGCATTAGATGGGAAGCAAACCCTCAACATTCACACTGAAGAATCAAAAATAAAATTCTGTGGGGGTCAGTAAAAGGAATTTCTGCAGGGTGATCAGCCCCACCCGAGCAATCTCTCTGCTTGCTTGAACAGCAGCAGGATGCACACAGAATGTGTGAGCACACTTTTTGTTCTTTAAATCAGCCCATACAGACAACCAGGCTATGAATCATTTGTAAAATGTCTAGGTTTGGATTATTATAAGTCTTTTTTGTTAACTGGATTTACTGCTGGTCCCATTACATCTCTTTACATTCAATTAGGAAGCAAAATGTCTTTGGATCCAAATACTTCCAATTTTAGGTGCAACAGCAGAGTAGATAACACTGCAGCTTTCAGACAGGTTCAGAAAATCCCTAAAGAAAATCAGCTGCCATCTGATTTTCAAATACTTCATAAAAATCAAATCAAAAGCTTGGATGGAGCCTTGTTTTGATTCTGAAATACTTAAAAAACTATGATATTCAGAAAGTTCTCTTCTTACTTAAACCAAAACAGGGACTTCTGTTCTCTGGAAGTAAAGAAAAAGATCAGTACAAAAGCCTGTTTGGACAGGAACTTATCCTTCTGTTGAAACACAAGACTAATACTTAACAAACAGATTTGAACATCAGAGAAAAACTATGGAAATTCAAGATACTCAATTTTCAACTTAAAATAATCAATAAAGACAAATACACATTAATTTTCAAATACCAGCATATCAAATGAAATGCTGAGCAGAGAAGGAAAGCAAAAATGGCAGTTACTCTTTTGCTCCTTTTTGATAACCAACGAGCACTTTTAGTAGGAAAGAACAAAACAGAAGCAGCTCAAACAAGTGCTCATTTATTCTGTTAATCTACTCTTTCCAAAAAGGAAGCTGGGTTGTTTCATTACTTCCCTCATACAATCAGCAGACCCCAGCTTCTTCAGCCAAAAATATTAATTTATTCAGATTTTATCAATACAAGCCTAACAGAACAGCTCAACAGCCCCAGCACACTCAGGAAATTCAGGTTTGCTTATTACTAAAGGGATACTTAACCAAGCACCACAATCACTCTCATATTCCATGTCTAAACTCCTCTGGTTATGCTTTTACCTTGTGTCATAGATCTCTGAGTAAAGGTCAAACTTGTAGGTGGGTTTAAACTGCAGAGGACCCTCTTTGAATTCCTTAAGAAAAGCTTCCTTCTTTTTTGCCATATTTAGCTGCAGAAATAAAAAGTAACTTTTAAAGTTTGTGTGTAAAAATCAGAGCTTAAAGGATGACTGGGAAAGCATCTTCCAAGAATTCAACGTTGCAATCAGTACAACGTAATTGGAAAGGTAAATTCAGGGCCTTTTTTCACTACAAGAATTCTTGACATGATCAGTCTAAAAGGTTTGAGGCAATTCTACCCACAACAAATGCCAGAATAAGGTTCTCTTAAAAATAATTCTTGGGAGAAGAGGAGAAATTAAGGTGAGGAACAACTGAGAAGACAGGAAGTTCAAAGAAAGCTCCAGTCAAGCATGAGCATCGTAAATGAGTAAGAAACTACACAAAAGCAGAAAAAGCTGGCAATTAATTGGGGCTCATGACCACCTCATGTTCCACCTCATGATTGCTCCGAGTTGGTGTTTTTTAACAGAAGTTAGAAGCTCCAAGTGTAATTTAAGTGCCATGCTGTGTTTGTGTGCATTAAGAACAAAACCAACCCCCCAAACAGACTGAGACAACCTACCTGGTCCTTTTCCCACAGCAGACTGAAACGCTTGTTATTGATTGATTCCCGGACAAAGTGTATCCCATAATCTGCTATCCGGAAGTTTAGATCTCCAAACCAGAAGAGAACCCTTGAAAAAAACAACCAAACCAAACCAAACCAAAATGCATCAAACAAGGAAGATTTATAGGAATCCATTAACATGAGGGAAGAATTCAACAGAATATAAGCCATTACACTAATTAGGCGCTTTAATCACTTATATTACTTAGTGCAAAGAGCTTAAACACACACATTAAGCAGTTATAGATAAACTTACAGAGCGACAACCCGCTGCTGAACAACAAAAAAAAAAAATTAAGCAATTGAAACAGTAAATTAAGTCCCTTGCATTCTTGCTGCTTGCTCATTATTACCTGAATATTAACTTCTCCTGAGTCTTACATCTCTGAACATGTAACAGCAACCTAAAGTTTTTGGTATAAACAAGCTTTAGCTTCTAAAGCTTTCCTGAATAACATCTACAGTCTGTATGCTACCAAATGTATGTAACTGAAGACTGGAAGAAAACAGTCTTGTAAAACAGACCTCTGTCTTTCAGGTTATCTCTTCCTTCCAGGATTCAGGGTTAAGGCTGAAGAGACATTTAAAATAAAAATGATGGATGAAAACTCCATACCCAGAACTCTTTAGTGAATGAGTTCACCATATAATAGATAAAAACAATACAGACAGAGCTGGGTGAACAACTCACTCATGATCCAAGGGACTTGGAATATCCTCTTTTTCAAACTGCATGTCCAGAATTTTCTCAAAGTCATCCAGTCGCTGCTCTGTGTTCTCCATGTGAGCTGGCAAGTGGCAGTTCATGAAACAAATCGCATGACCAAAGAGGGACATGCGGATGCCAACTCCTCCTTTGTTCCCCTGGGATGGAAAATGAACAACATTCCCTGAAACTGCAGTCAATGCCTGCAAATGTAACTATTAACTCCACCTATAACTTTTTAAATCTTGCTATTTAGATGAAAATCAATACAATTTTTTTCCTACATAAATTGCTGCGTATCAGCAAATAAACCGGTGAAATTATGGGCTGCGCTGCACAGGAGGTTCCAACAATGAGTCTGCTTTTCAGTTTATACATTTTTAATTAAAGCACATCTTCTCTCTCCCAGCATGGACCCATGCAGAGGCACCCAGCACCATAAGTAACCAGGGCAACCACCCCTGAGGGATTCCTTACCCAGTATCCATAGAGGCCTGTCCGTGTGTACTGGGTGTGGATGTCCCGGATGAAGGGAAGGTGGGCGTGCTTCACGAAAATCAGAAGGAGCAACCCCTGCATGCGAACTGAGGAGAGCTGGAAGAGACGGCAAAGAAGGAACGGTCATTTCCAGGGAGGTATTTGGAGTCCCTGGGGGTTTTTTTGTAGGAGATTTTAGGTGAAGAAAGCCACAGCAGAAGTCATGCAATTCCCTCACCAAGCCTGGCCTCAATACTGTGACACATTAAATGCAGACCCATTTCACTGCCATGAAAAACATATTCCTTATAAACAAATGTGATCAATCTCCCGGCTGATTAACGCAGTTCTAGCATTATATTACAAATCTGAAGTTGACCTCAAAACATGCACCTGCCCAAACCTCTTTATAAGGATTTTTCTTCTGCCTCACCAGCCTCTTGTTTCTATCGTTAAGAATCCTGTACATGAAGAACCAAATCCTTCAGTTTTTGCCAAAATCTTAATAGCTCACACCTACCAACAGCAGAAAGTTTTTCAAAGTGAAGCACCCTTCAGCAGATCATTAAACATTCTAAATGCCATTAAATGCCTCAAAAGCACAGCAGCTTCTGCAAATACAATGAGCTGCAAACAGCAGTAACTCCTGCCTGCAGTGCCTGTAAAAACTGATTTACCAAACACTTCAGGAGCATACAAGACATGGGTTTTTTTGTGGTTTGGGTTTTTTTGGTTTGTGTGTGTGGATATAATCTAATAAAGATGTCCTGCATCAAACATTTATGGGCTTTACAATGTTCCTGGCATGAGACACAAAATTGTGTTTGTTTTCATGATAATGATTCAATTGAAAATACCGACATTGAAATACATTCACTGTAGTTCAATTTTATGCTGGATTAACTTAGAAAAAGACTACTTAAGAATAAAACTGACTATACAACTGCTGGAGAAGCATAAAAATTCAACCCAAAATTTAAAACAGAATTCCTCCTTTCCTGGCCTGCATATCTGCACAATTAAATGATTTCAGAATATATGTTAATGTTTTCATTGTCCTTGAAGCCAGCAAAATACCAAACAGTATATTGAAACAATGGACTGCAATTACTAGATGATGCATAAATATTTTAGTAGTCAGCATTCTCCCTTCCATAATCACATTCATGAGATCCCAAGATCTTCCAGTCCCTTTATTATTTATTTGCTTTATTTCATGCTGCTGTGGCCAGTCCCCAGACATTTCTCACAATCCACAGGTCCTGCACACCACAAGGCACCGATCCCTGGAATCAGCACCAGTCCCACCAGTACTCAGAGCCAAATCAAGCAAAGCCCTTGCACAGAAGGAACATGATCCTGTGGATGGTGAAAGAATTGACTGTGACCAATTTACCACTCTGAAAGCAGACCCTGTTACTGAGGGGACAGAATGTCCCAAGGATGACACCTATCCCTCTACACCCAACTTCATCACAGGTCAGCCAAGGGGTAAGTGGTCCCCTCCTCCCCAGCCAGCTTCCGGGCTAAATCCTAGGATAACCTTTCCTTGCTGCCTGGTTTGATTTTGACCCGGCCTGACAGCTCCCCCTTATTATTAGAACTAATCAAGTCCTGCTGAAAGCCATTAGGTGGCAGCATCCATTCATTAGTCTGCCCCAAACTGCCACAGTTATAAACTAGAATTCAAAATCAGCCAGGCATACCAGCAGGAATTCTTTTAACTGGGTGTATACAAGGCCTGAATGTCAGCCCACGGCCAGATTTTGAATTTTTATCAGCAATGACTGAGGCCAGAACAACGTGGGTTTTTTTCCTTTTTGTTATTCCCAATGGGTCCTTTGTTTTGTTTAATTACAATTAAAAGAACAGCACAACTACTGAGTCCGATTAGCATGCAGATAATGCAATCACCTCAGCAAAATCAGCCTGAAATAATGCTTGGATTAGAAAACCACTACAAAAGGCTTTTAATTTTTCTTTATTAGAGGAATTCAGGATACTTTCTACATTTATTGCTTGCATTACTATATTAGCCAGTATTTTAGCTGATTTATATCTCTCACATTACCCAAAGATCTTCTCATTTAAATTCCCATATAATGTTATAGGTCGTCAACCAAAATGAAATCCTCAGATAAATATAAACGCCCACTAAAATCCTGTTTTACACATATGCAATTTACTTTTGTCGCAAACAAGTTGGGGGGAAAAAAAAAAAGAAAAAAGAACCTTACCAATCTTAACGAGTATCACTGCCATTGCTTGGGATATTTACAGTGCAAGACTACATTAGAAGCATCACAATACAGTTCCCCAAAATTGCACAGAGCAAAAAAATTTTCTACAAACAAGAGAGAGATAAAGATATTGTGGCCACAAGAAATATGCTGTTCAGTATAAGTTCGCATCACATGAAAAAGAGGAAAACACAAGTGTGATGAAGAATCCCATCTGACATATGTGTACCTATGGAACTGGCAGACACCTGCAAAAAAACGCTATCAATTTATCTTTTACGGAGAGTCTGAGGAAAAAAATTTAAGACATTTTCCTTCAGTGCTGTTACACTTAAAATAAATGTAAATAATTACCCTGATATATCCCAGGGGAGACAATACAGTCATGAAAAAAATGCTCCATGGATCATCAAATGCCAAGTCGGACAGAAAATTTGTGATTCTTGAGTTCACCTCCTGTAAGCTGAATACATCACAATTACTCACACTGCACCAGTTGGTTTGGACAGAATTCGTATGAACTTTGCAGAACACAGACCCCAGAAATCTCCTGCTGTTCAGTTTCTCATTCAAGCAGTTTAACCCACACACAGATTTAACACATCTAACATGGAGGAAAACAAAATTAAAGGGGGTTACATATACGTGAAGACAGAATTTAAGATGATGCCAGACTCAAGATACGTTATAACAAATAACCTGACTGTCAGGACTTCAGGATTTCAACAAAGTTTCAAAAACACAGTGGCAGATTGTGCCTAACAAGCTTGCACTAATTCCCTTAAAACACCCTGAAATTTCCATAACTTTCATATCAAAATGAACATGCCTTTACACACTAAAAAAGAAAACAGCAGCCAAAACTTTTTGTGTGTTTAGAAAAAAGCTATTCTGCATTTTGTCACAAAATAGCAGCAGATAACTGCTATAAATCACCTCTGTTCTAAGCTAGTACTCTGTTAGACTAAGTTAGTCTTCACCCTCTGGCAGCAACAGTGTTAAACCAACTCCCAGCCAGTGATTCACATCACACAGTGCTCCCAAAACAGACCACGTTGAGACCCAGCAGTTTTGCAATAAACTCACAAAGCAAGTTCTTTAATACACACTTACCCTATAACGTACATATCCGTGGTTGGGCCCAGGGAGTTGAGCTGAAGTAAACTCGTGACATCAGGAGGGGGAGAAGCTGTACCCACATTCCAGGTAACTAAGTGTAGTCTACAAACAAACAAAAACCACACAAAACCAGTGCTAAAATTGAAATGTGGACAGACACCCAACCCTAAGAACACTCTAATTTCCCCACAGAATTTCTGTCACTCTCCATCAATCAGAAATCTATTTGTCAGCCCCGACAACACCATCACAAAAACAATCAACTGGAGGCAACAAAACCTGAATTCTTGCCACTTATCCTTCAGCTTTTTCCCCCAGATGAGGAAAGCTTCATCTAGAGTGCGAGACACTTCTTCATGGATCTCATCATCCGAGCTGATGTCCTCCACACAAGCCATCAGCTGGGCCACCTTGTGCCGGAGCTGCACGCGGCCGCTGGAGCCGGTGCTGCTGACGCTGGCGGAGCGGCTGCGCAAGCTGGGCAGGCTCTCCAAATCGTTCAGGGAGAGCCCCTCGGAATGCTGGAAGGCATCCTCGCTGCTGAGGGATGCCATCTACTCGGAGTTAAAACTCTGCTCTGAAGGACCAGCCCATTAGAATCATAAGTGTAAAATAAAGAGGTGGATAAGGGTCTTCCAGGTCCTGTGGAATTCAGCGTCGCTTCCAACACAAAAGGAAAAAAGTAGGTGCAGCAATGCTGAAAAAAAACCAGTGGCGTTCCCACCACACTCACTGGGTCGTTACAAAAGCTGCAATCACATCCTACCACACACAGTGAATTGTTTTTTTCATAATAGATTTAATGTGGTTAATTCTACGAGCTCAAGGTTTTAAAAGAATTTATTGTTGATTTGAATCGATCATGTGCCTGTCTGCAGGCAAGAAGTGTAATCTCCAGCTCCCAAACATACAAAGTTCTGATCAGAACTAAGCAAAGCCCCTGGTCCTCTTGAGCACTGTCAGAAACATTCACATCAGAGGACTCACCTGTTGTTTCTTTGCAAAATGGTAATTTTAGTACCAGAGCTTCTAAAAAGGGATTCACTCCCTCATTCTTGTTATATGACAGACATGCTTAAAAAACAATAAACTGTTTATTTTCCACCCATCTTGGGTTTCTATAATGACCTTAACACTGATAATTAGTGAGTCCCACCAATATATCCATTATTGAGGCTTTATTTTTATCCCACAATCAACTGCCTGCTAGAGGTGACATACAATGTAAGCGGAAGAGCTGGAAAACGACCTTGCATAACAGATTAAAATGATCCATAATTTCCCTCACCAATAGTTTGTCTTTGTAAGACTACACTGAAGTCATCCAAAAGCTACTCTAAAACAGATTTCTAGGGGAAAAAAAATGTAGGTAGGCTGCAGATCTAGTTCTGCCATCAGAGATGTATCACTTGGGAACGCTCTTCAGTTACTAATTTTGTAAGACAATTACCTGATTCAACAAAACTGAACTAATGTCGAAGCCATCTGTCATTACTGACAGAAATTCAACTCCTCAAAGTGCCCAGTGACCGCAGAATTGATAAAAACACAGACTCCAGTGGTAGGAACAAACACTGCCCTAAATACAAGCGACCTACTGAAGTCATTATTTAGCATCACTGATGCTAATCCTCAAATGATTCAATAGCGGAGAATTTCTCAGAGTCACAGTGCTCATAATAGAGCCTTCAGACGATTTTTACGATATCTGAGCTATTGTCAGTTTGTTGGTTTGGTTTTTTAAATTTTCCTGTCACATGCAGTTCCCTAAATACCATTTAAGCAGATTTCTGTAGTGAATCGAGCCCAGACAGGACACCGACACTTCTCGCCACAGAGACAAGACACACTGTAAAAACACTGTAAAAGCAGAACCTCAGTATTTACTCAAGCTTCTTCTTCCTCACAAAAAGCGACAAATTCGAGACACTCGGTCCATTACAAAAGTGCAGATGCTCGTGCCCTCATTACACATCAACACAGCCTCGGGAAGTCCCAAGCACCCAGAAATGCTCCTTAAGCTTCCCTGAACCACTCCAGTACCGACCTTCCAAACCAGAAAATCAGCTTATCTCCTCTATTTCATATGACTACGCGACGCCGCCAATTTGTGTAATTCCCTGTTAATAAGCCCAAACACAAATTTCACTAATTCTCAGGCCATTTACGTAATCGCTCGGCCACTTTTCGGAGCTGCCCTCAGACCCGCCGCGCCTCGCTCCTCTCCGCGCTCACCACTCACCTCAACTCCTTCATGGGAAGGCCCGCGGGCTCCATGCCCGGGGTTCCCGCAGGGAATCGCTGCCCAAAGGACGGGGAAGGGGACGGCGGAGCCCCCCGAGCTGCCCCCACACGGCCCGGCCCGGCCGCGGCCTCCGCGCCGCCCTCAGCGCTCCGCGCCCACTGGCGCGCGTGACGGGGGCGGGCACG